>OX578144.1:34962721-35562721 GCA_951213105.1 Amaurobius ferox | reverse complement strand
AAACCCGAAAAAACCCGCATGAGGAAATCCTTGATGAATTTCTAACCCCGCTCCTGATTTTCATGCTGAATCTAAATCAGCCAGCATTTCAGTTCATCGAACTGGAAGAAAATATTCTTATAAGCCACTCCACCTGCTCTAGATCTTGATGCTGAATCCGTATCTATTATTTTCTGAGCTCTATCTATAGCTAATATTGATAAATATACATTTAAAGTAAAATGGAAATATTTTATCCAGAAGTGGAAAAAGATCTGGAAGTGAAAATCATTAGTGAACTGCCATCCTCCTCAGGGATTTGAAGCTAAATCCATATCAAAGATCATCTAAGCTCTATCATCAGAAGATCCTTATAAATAGATGTTTCAAGGACATGTAAGCTCATTGGGTGAAACAATAAATGTTAGTGGCAAACCCCATGATGTTCTTATACACAATTTCTTGATTAACTTTAGGAAGAAAGTGTATTTAAAAGAACTAAGATATTAACAACTATAACTACGATACTTAAGTATCTTAGTTATAGTTGTAAGTACAAGACGTTCTGATGTTGTGATTGATTTCTATGTAATTGGAATTCTGAAACAAAAAATAAATTTCTCCTGAAAATATAGAGTGGTCGAATAATTAAAGTACCAAAGTGCAGGGTCTTTATAATTAAAGTTCCATATTGAAATGGCCATAAAAGGATAACTACTGGACAGAATGTTATCAAACTTGGTCATAGTTTACAGGAGGTCATGGGATTTTTTTTTCCGCAAAAAAAGGAAAAAAGTTCAAAATCTCACCGTCAGCGGGGAATGGCGCTGTATTCAATATTGTTAAACGAAATAAGACATGAAAACATCGGTTAAAAAAGTTTTTAAACGTTTCTAACACGTGGTACAAATCATGGTAAATGTGGCTTCCACCATTTTCTGGAAGCAAGTTAAATCGCATTACTGCGTTCTCAACAGTAGCTCTTTGCATATCAGAAGGAATGTTACGGATCTGTCGGTGTATCATATTTTTCAATTCCGCCAAATTGTTTATGTTATCACCATAAACAGTGGCTTAGACACCACGATTTTTTGCAGGACGGGGTTTCCCCTCACATTGGTACATGTGTCAAACAGTTACTTAAGTAACATTTCACGGATGACCGGATTGTAAGCCGACACTTCACCATTTCTTGGCTACCCCCGTCACCAAACCTCAACTCCTGTGGCCTCTGGCTATGGGGTTACCTCAAAGGTACTGTTTATGGTGATAACACAAACAATTTGACGGAATTGAAAAATATGATACACCGACATGTCCGTTACATTCCTCCTGATATGCTAAGAGCTACTGTTGAGAAAGCAGTAATGCGATTTAACTCGCTTTCAGAAAATGGTGGAAGCCACATTGACCATGATTTGTAACACGTTTTAGAAACGATTAAAAACTTTTTAAACAGATGTCTTCATGTCTTATTTCGTTCAACAATATTGCATACAGTGCCATTCTCCGCTGACGGTGAGTTTTTGATTTTTTTTTTTCGGAAAATAAAATCCCATGACCTCCTGTAAACTGTTACCAAGTTTGATAATATTCTGTCCATCAGTTTTTCTTTTTTAGGCATTTCAAAGTGGAACTTTAATTATAAAGACCCTGTTTTTTCTTAACTTTAAGAGCGCCATGCCCAAATAAAAATATTCCATGCAAGAAATATAGTAATGCAAGGGGTTTGTATAAAATTTAAAAAATGACTGCGATACAATCGACCTGAGATAATAAAGATTACATAACATAATGTTGTTTAGACACAGTTAATCAATAGACAAAGTGATGTTTTGGGTCCATCAGATATTTTTCAACGAGGAAATGATATTTTAAATTTAAAAAGTACATCACTCACATGCGAGCGAAATTAATTTAGGTACACGAACTCTGCTGTTCTATAAAAATATCCATTAAAAATCGCAGTCTGTTACCCCGAGATTTCAGAAACATATTAAATATTTAATAACATGTTTTTATGATGTATATTATTTGTAAAGTTTTCGAAGAGAAAGTTGTTATCTACCTTAAACTTCATTCAGTCACAATCCAGTTATAGGATAGAGTAAATTGTAATGCTGATAAAAAATAATAATCTGAGGAACTAAATGCAAAATATAATTAGGTTTCAATTACTCTTTATGTCTTATTACTCGGAAAATTTCGGCGAATAAAATAAATATTTTAACCTAGGCATATAGAAATATTTATTTTTTAAACAAATAGAAATATTTATTTTTTAAACAAATAGAAATATTTATTTTTTAATGTAAATGCAAAATCAATATAAACTAAAATTTATAGGAACATATCGTTTATTTCAATGTAAATTTAAAACAAAATATTTCAGTAATAATGTATATAAGTCCAGTATTCATATATTATTTTTAAAAGCTACCTTTATATACATATAAAAATAAACATTTCTTAACAAGATCCCATGCCAACGTTTGCAGATGTACTTAGTAAATCTATTATATTTTAAATAGATTCTTTGTGAATCGATTTTTATGGATTATGCAATAAAGGTAACTTCTGAATGGTAACATTTTGATGTGGTTTAAAGCAACACTCTATTTTACGCGTTTTCCGTATAAACGATGATTGCTTCTAAGCTCAAATTCCAATTAAAATATGTATTTTACCCTATAAAAGGAAATGGTTATCCTTCTTTCAGTCTATCTGGTTTCCTTTTAGCCTCTCTGACTTTCTTCCTGCGTCTCTGATTTCTTTCTGACCATCCGGCCTTCATTCTGCCTCTCTGGCTTTCTTTCTGTCTCTCCGGCTTTCTTTCAGTATGCCTGGCTTTCTTTCAGTCTGTCTGGCTTTCTTTCAGTCTCTCTGGCTTTTTCTCAGTCTCTCCGGCTTTTTTTCAGTCTGTTTGACTTTGTTTCAGTCTGTCTGGCGTTTTTTCTGTCTCTCTGGTTTTCTTTCTGTCTGGCTGGCTTTCTTCCCGTTTCTCTGACTTTATTTCTGTATCTCTGTCTGTGTATGTTGTACCAGAGAACTTATGTTTCGGACAACTGCAAAATTTGGTACACGATTAGCTGAAACCTCGGTACGCCAAACATATGTGAGTATTTCATTTTTAAATACGAATTAGTTTCTTTAGTTAATTTAATACGAATTAGTTTCTTTAGTTAATTTAATACGAATTAGTTTCTTTAGTTTCTTTAGTTAATTGGAAACTGCTCTTGAGCGACTTTCAGACAAATCAGTTCCTTGGCGGTCAAAAATATAATCACATGGTTTCCATCTTCACACCATCGACGAGGGGGCGCGGTAGCCCATTGGTTAGCGCGCTGGAGTTGCACTCGGTAGGCCCTGGTTCGATTCCAGCCGCGCGCTGGATTTGCACGCTGCCACAACTGCCGCCGTGTTCATGCGGAGTACGATCACGTTAAACATGTGGGTCCGATAGTCCTTCCGAGAGGTTGGTGGTAGGTGAAGGAGGGCACGGTCCCTGTGGATGCCTCCCCCACTGGGTTCCGGTCTAAATTGGGTGGCACTTCCCGACCGTCCAAAACAGTTACCTTACACCTTTCTGGTAGGTCGGACGGTTTGGGTTTCAACAACAACAACACCATCGACGAGATTAAAGAACGATATTTCTAACGACCTTTGAACTGAATACCAATTCCTTCATATTTATTTATTTATTTTTCAATATATCGAAATAAGCATGCTTAAGATTATCTGATTCTTATTTTTTCTAATCCAAAAATGGAAGTTTAACAAAAATCTAAATTTTGATAAAAATGCGAGCGTATATATCGCGTTGGAATAAAACGTGTCTTTTAAGGTGGTACGTTACACAAAAATTAAAAATTTAAAATCCATTTTTTGTCTTCCTAATTTCAAATCTACGTATTCATAAGACTCACTTTACGCAATTCTAGAATTCTATCTTAAACCAAAGTACTCATTAAAATTAATTTTATTAAGTGTTATTACGTGTGTAATCATCGAGGCTATTTTTCACTAGAGTAACTGGAAGTATTAAGTTTTGCGATCACTGTGAAATAAATTACCACTTTCATGCATAATCATGCCACATTTTGTCACATGCTGCCATGTCAAGAAAATATAACATTTCGAATAAATTTCAAAGTTTTCACTCGAGTTTCATAAAATTCATTTTATAAATTCCATTTCATAAATTTTATTTCATAAATTTCAAAAAACATTGTTAAATTCCACCGAAATACAGCCAAATGTTTTGTTTCAAAGATGAAAAGGAATTTTCTATCATGTTTTCATCGTTTTCTAAGGAAAAATTACATAGGAAATGTTTATTTGCATAACTTTATTAAAGGTTTTGATTTTTTGATGATTTTTTCAAAATTTCACTCGAAAATAGGGGAGTTCTGAACACTCGTTTATGTTTAAAAACAATAGGCTTCCAGTATTCACGGATTGTGATTTTTATACCAAATTTCATTTGAATAGCTCCATTCGTTCGTGAGACTCCACAGACTCACTGACACACACACACACACACATACAAACATCACCCCAAAAATGTTCGATTCGTGATCAAGAATACTTGAAACGTGCTCTCCCGTCGAAGACTCGAATTCGAATTTTCGACCCCGTCACAATACTTTCCTTATACATTATGTATATAAGGAAAGTAATAAATGGGCTATATGCTATACATTATCTGCATTGTGTTAAATGAAAAATGATATACAGTGTTACGCTGGGACAAACCGTTTCAACCATGTGTCATATTTTTCATTTTGTCAAAATAAGAGAAACAAAGCAAATTTTATATTTGTGTTACATAATTATTCATTTTACATATTTTTGTGTTAAAGACATAATTTTTATTTCAACATTTAAAAGGAAAAAAAATGCATTTAAATATGTATATCCCACGGGGGAGTCCCGAGATATCCATATAGGATATTTAATTTAGAAACGGAGATAGCGTGCGTACAATGGTACGCATAGTGAATAATATGTGCCTTTTAAAGGTCCTGGAACGAAAAAATATGCATTAAATAATAAGGGAAAATCTGAAGCTTCCGTATTGCAAAGGAAATGCCCTAAACACGAACTTAACTCGTCTAAGGATAAAAAGCAGTGCTTGAGGACCACGAGACGGAGCCGCCATTTTTTTATTGTATTAAGAATTTTCTGAAGTGATGCAACTTTTAAGCTGTAAATTTGAAAAGCGGATCTTACACATATATACACAGACTACACATTATATTTTATGCAACTGTTTGAAATTGATTTTAATGGTATAATTTCCATTTAACATGTAGATTTGGTGTCATTGGTTGCAATATTTTTGTATTTACTAAACGTGTTTTAAACATCTACTTCTCAGAATATGCTGTAGATAGAGCCTACATGAGAGCTGATATGAATTCAGCATTATTTCTGGAGGACGCTGGGGAGATAACTAGAGATTTCGTCTTTCAATTCTTTTGCCGTTGTCGGTTTACAAATTTTAAATTTCTTGAAACATTTTTTTCAAGATTGTTTATGAATAAAGCTATGATGATGACTAATTTACCATCACATTTTGAAAGATGTAGGGTATGATTCATTAAAAATTCGCCCTTTTGATCCCTGCCACAGTCACGGTTAAAAAAATGCTCTTATTTTCCACGATTTGATATAGGTAGAGCTTAGACAATAGCAGATTCGTATGAATTGCCGAATTTTTGCTGTGTGTGTGTGGAGTGTATGGGACTCACTAAGGATTTCAACTTTCAACTTCTAGTTTTAGACACGTTGATCCCTGTTAAAAAAATTCATTTTCGTTGCAACATCTATTTTCCAGTATCAACTGCAGATACAGTTATGAGGATTTTTGATATGGATTCAACATCCAATTGTTCGTTACTAATTCCCCCGTGGTTAAGGGGCCCTACGCACCACGTCCATAAGACCCCCAGCGTATCCCATGGCGAAGGTGAGAAGATTTGCAGCTTCACTTTTATAGATGCTCCCCGAAGGGCGGCAATCTGACTTGGCATCGACATGACAACATCCATCCCCGCTGGCGGGATTCGAACCCGCAACCCGGCAATCCAGACATAAGTCGGAAACGTATACCCCTAGCCGCTTGACCACCCTATCGGCACATCCAATTGTAGAATGAGGTATTATGGTTAACTTCGCATATCCAAGTTCATTTTTACTTTCCTTATATACATAATGTATAAGGAAAGTATTGTGACGGGGTCGAAAATTCGAATTCAGGTTTTCGACGGGAGAGCACGTTTCAAGCATCTCTGATCACGAATCAAACATTTTTGAAGTGATGTCTGTGTGTGTGTGTGTGTTTGCGAAAGTATGTGTGTGTGTGTGAAAGTATATGTGTGTGTGTGTGAAAGTATATGTGTGTGTGTGTGTGTGTGTGTCAGTGAGTATGTCGAGACGATAACTGACGAACAAATGGACCGATTCGAACGAAATTTGGTACAAAAATCACAATCCGTAAACACAGGAAGCTTATTGTTTTTATACGCAATCGAATGTTCAACCCCCCCCCCCTAAATTTTCGAGTGAAATCTTGAAAAAATCGTCAAAAAATCAAAACCCCTAATAAAGTTACGCAAATAGACTTTTCTTATCTAATTTTTCATTAAAACGATTGACATAAAATTTAGAACGCTAACATAAACCGTTCTCGAGATATTGCACATTTTTCAAAAAAATTATCAAAAAGTCATATAAAATAAAAAATATATATTTCCCATTGAGAAACATGTTCACTTTCCATATGTAATATCATGCGATAAATTGGGTGACATCATTCTGGTGGATCTAGCTCGTTCCATTCACGAAAAAAGATAATTTGAGTAATACATTTGTATTTGAACGCCAATAGTCATTTATACGCTACAAGAAAAGCTTATTTCTCCGTCCATAACACTTGGCGAGATTTTGGTGACGAATTTGTTGGAATGTCGCCAACTTGGCGACTTTTTAAATGCTGCCAAATTAACGAAAATCTCGCCAAATGGATAGAAATGACGCTAAATCAATGACGACTCACTGATGATGACTACATGGAAAATGATGTCTCATTGACAAAAATTCAATATCTTGGAAAGAATATAAATAACTACTATAAAAATAATCTATTTTTTTACTGTAAATGTAGTAAATTCATTGCATTATGTAAGGAAAGTCATGTGCTGCCCACATCAGATTTTTTTCTTTTTCTATTATTGTTGAGAAATTTTCTTGAAGCATCTATTTCTCAGGATTTGCTATAGATATAGAGCTTACATCATTTCTGATAGGGATTCTGCAGCATATGGCAAAAATTGTAGAGGAAATACATTTACACCTACTTATTACCCCATTCTTGTTAAACAATTTTCATTTTCACCTCTCAATGTAATGCGCTCTTGAAAGGTTGAAAATGTGAATGAGGAAGTGGTGGGAAATGAAATATTTTCACATATCGCCAAATTTAAGAAATATCGATATCTCTGAAAATTAAGTTGAAGACAAAACATTAAGTGGCATAAAACGTGTCGTGAAACCCTGCTGGCAGATTTTAAACGACAACAAAATGCTGTTCAATAAAGTAGCATTTCGGAATTGATTTTAACCCAGTGGTTACTGTAGGCGGATCGCACGTTGTAGTCCCGTATTTGATCCTGGACTCCGCCCCAAAACTACCCTGCCGGAACGCAGAATATGGGCATAATAATTCTATAAGGTCTGATGTCAAGCCGAGATATTATGAGCTAGGGGATGAATGGGATGGTACGACCCCTGTGGTTGACATACCCGCTAGGTTCTAAGTTATATTGGGTAGTTAAAGGGTGTAATATGCCTCTGGGTGGTAAGTGCAACGTGGTTGAAGACAATATAATTCATGTTAGCCCACTTTATAGTCGACTTATTGAATTATTAAGTGCTTGGCATTTGGAAAAAAAACTGATTATTGCGTACGTGCGTCGTCTGCGTTTCAGTTTAGGAGTCGATTGACTCTAAATGTATTTCGTCAGAAAAATATGGTTTATGGAACCAGCATTTTTTTTTACTTTTTATTAAATAATTTAGTTTTCTTGGCTGGTGAGAAATCACTCAAGTTGTTCGTATGAGCGCTGGAAACAAACTGGCTGAATACTAGTGTATATCGGTGGGTAGGGATAATGTGTATGTGAATACTGCCTGGAATTTTATTAGGTTAATTTTGATATGTTCGTTTCGTAATATGTTTCAAGAAAGGACAAATATCTTGGACAATATTTTAACATTTTAAATGAAAATATTTTAAGTATTTTTACTGTTATATATTATTGGTACATAATGTATTTATTTATATTTTTATCAAAGTATCTATATTTTATTGAAAAAATGACAATTACTTTAATTACTTGTATATTTTCTCATCAAGTTGTGCCGTTGCGTAAAGGATACAACAAAGTTTAAAGAAGCGTTATAATCGTATGACTTATTATAGGTACAACTAATCGATTCCATTAGAATATGTAGTCATGTACGAGTGTAGTGATTGAAGAATTACAGAAATGGCTTAAATCTTAAGAATTCACCTAGATTAACGGAGTTTATATTTTAATTTCATTTTGTATAAATAATATAAATATCTATATTTTAACTGCATTTTATTCACTACTGTGTTAGTTATCTGTTTTTAAATGCACCGTATCTCCTATCCAAACTGATATACAGCATATTTTGCGTTCACGGTGTTTGTACGGTTCTTTATAACAATCCAATTAATAATTCAAAATATGTACGCAAATTTTAAATAATTTCTGAAGAAAATTTTTAAAGCTGTAAACAACTTCAGTGCTTCAATTTCATCTAGATCTTTCGATTTTTCTTAAGAATCATCACCCACATCCATTGCAATCACAACAGTCATAATTCTACAAGACTGAATCTACATGTTCATTGCTAACAAAGTAATCACAACAGATGACGAGCTGATATGATAATGGGTATTCTTTTCCAAGAAGCTCAAGGCAGGAAATTATAGGATCCACTTTGGTGAGTTAAAGTCGTATTGTTGTCCCAGTTACTGAGTAGCCAATGCATTGGCTGGTTAGTTCGAAGATCCGCCATCCAATCCCTATGTAAGACAGGTAGAAAAGCCAACCTCTCTTGGCAACCATAGGGCTTATGCCGTCTACGGGGGAAGGAAGAACAGCTAACCAACTCTCTTCTAGCAAAGCCACAGCTGAGGGCCACGTCCTCTACGGGATCATTCACCAGACAGGGTCCCGAAGAACACCCGCCAAGCCCGACCCCAGCCACCGACCGGACCTTGCCTCAGGCCATGAGTAGGCGCAGTCCAGTGGTCACGGCCTGAGTGCATCACCGGTTCGTCGGACAATTCATCGGCATCCAGGTAACCAGATTTATAGGCCCCCAGATACGAAGGACCAGAGCTGAGATCCGTACACCACAATAATTGGTGGCGCAGTCCCGGGGGGGGACCCTATGTGAGACAGTGAGATCTTTACAGATTATTTATGAATAAAATCGAATCTGATTTGTGTACAAAAACCTCATAATAACCAACATTTCTCACTTCATTTCTCGCCTTATCCCATAAATTGTCACTGGGTATGATATTACAAATTCAAAGGAATGGAGCAAACATATTTGTAGCCGATAATTTAAAAGTATTAAGTATATGAGCTTATTATAAGTGGTTTTCAATATATTTGTTTAGTCAAACACTTCTACTAAGAAGATAAACAATGTGATACGCTCTTTCTCTAGCTTAATGTATTTTTATCCCGATTTATGTAAGTAATAGTGTATGTGTCGTTTTCCATTCTTAACACGTATGTTATATCATACTACCAACCTTGTAAAAAATATTACTTTTTGTTATAAGTCAGGGATTGCGTGTGTACTGGTGTTCTATTACATGAAGTGAATAATGCTTTTATTTGACAGATATAGGGAGTTAAAAATATGCATTAAGTATTGATGAGAATAGGCGTAGCTACACATTGTGTATAGAATGCTTGCATCACGAACATGCTTCAGCCAAAAATAATAAAAAGGTACACAACCCAGATACTCTACTTTTATAGTCTTTAACAAAAGAATTGGAATATAAATAACTCATACCCGTTTCAAATGTTTTTGGAAATACTTCGTGCTGCAAAACACATTTTCATAAAAATACTTCATGGAGTTTGAGGAAAATAATCATGTTCACAATTTTTGAAATAAAATCACAAATAAGTAAATTTTTGCTGATGAGAGTAAAAGTTAAGAAGGTATAAAGTAAGGGTAAACACTAAGAATAAACTAAATGTTTTAAGGAATCTGGGACAAAACATTTTATTTGTATTATTTATGCGATTTATGTAATGCATTTTTCTCTTGAAATGTGTGTCTACAGAATCATCACTTTATATATAAACAAATCTGTTTGCATATTTTTTTCACTATTTTCACCTATTTGTTTCACCCATAGATGTCATGTTAATTCCTATTCAGAATTAAAAATAATTTTAAATGAATAATTTTTTCATAAATTCAACAGTCAAAACGAAGACCATTTTTAAGAGTGATATTTACTCTCTGGAAAATAGTTTCAGAATGCTTACTTAAAATCAAAAATCTAGAAAACAATTTATTGAAAGTAGAACAGAGGAACTCTATACACAATTTCATGTATTTACCTCTCATGAGGAATTTTAAGATACATCCTTCTAAATTTGGCAAATCATGAGAAAACCTATCCCGATGAAAATGGATTTAAAGTTTACTGACTATTAAACATAGACAGTACAAACTAAAAATTATTATATCAGAATATGCAATCATTGTATAAAAAAGCGATTTGCGTTATTAGATTCTAAAAACACTGTAGTGATTTTAAAGTCAAGAAAATAGAATTTTGGTTATTTAGAGACTTTTGTGTGTCGAGTTCCCTTACTTGGTAAGGATAAAAATTTAGGATACGTTGAGTGTATAGGAATGTGAGAATAGCCGGGATGGTAAAAAGGGACCCTATTGGAATAAGAGTTGAGACGTGAGAGGTTAGGTGAACGTGTTGGATTTTGCATTAAAACCTGTTGTATATAAAATTAAAACAGAAGACATAATGCTGAGTTTAAAGAAAATTATTTTATTAAAATAATACTTCAAGTTAGTTTAAAGAACACATTACAAAACTCTGCTCACTGGCAGGCAAATCAGACAGAATTAACAAGTTTAAATTTAATCACAGTCATACCTAGAATTTAGTATTATCAACTTAGTTAAATTAAAGAATCAGTGTAAGAAGTTTAATCTAGATTTAAACCTATTTAAATCCCATCATAACGTACTAACAATGGAATATTAAATTTTAAAATTAAGAATTTTCCCAGGCTCTAATAAATTAAGAAGGTTTAGAAAAGTGCTTTCTCGGAAATAGAGCTTTACAATTTTAAATTCAAAAAATAAAATTTAAAAATAAATTTTCGGATATTGAACAAAAATAAAATTTAGTATATAAGAAATTAAAAGTTCTAAAAAAATGCAATTGTTATATTCACCCAACCGGGTCATATAAAGTTCGTCAGGAACGATGGATAAGCCATGAAGATGATCAGAAACGTTCGTGGATTCCATGGAGACAGGAAATCTGCAGCATGTTTCTTTTAAAAGAGGATAAAATCAGGAATTTAGGCTTAACAGCCACGTCTGGAACGCTCAGATTTTGTAGTAGACAGACGGACTATAACTCCGGAAGTCGACATCTTCAGCCGCTTCTTTCCGCATAGCAGGCGGTAGATCGCGCTTTTTGCGCAAACAAACAGAAATTTCAACAGTAAAAAAAACTGAAAGTGGAAAATTCCGTGCGCGTATTTATACGAGCTGAAATCAAGAGAAGTTTAGAAAAACGGCAGCAATTAAAATCAGCTTACAGAAATTAGAGTTGCCAAAATTAGAGATCAAAACTCCGCTAGCAGACGATCTGGAAAAACGCTAGATAATTAAAATAATTCACGAATTCCGAAAAGGCGTGAAATCTCTTAGGCGTCGTATCAATCGCATCGGAAAGCGCGTTAAGCCAATAATTCTAAAATGGCCACAACTAAAATTTTTGAAATGCACTGAACATGAAAATAACTGGAAACTCTAGAACAAATGCAATTTCTAACCAAAAGGGGGAAATGGGGCATCAAATTAAAGGTAATTTTAATGGTAATTAAACAAATAATCATTTTTATAAAATTTACAAATCAAAAGTAATATTAATTTAGGAAATAAAACATTTTTAATTAAGAATATTATAAATAAAATTTGGCATCACGTCTGATTTCAACCGGCAAAAACAACAAGATCACAACTGTAATAGAAGGTCTTTATTTCACTTCTTAAAATTTTGTACGTCTTAAAGAAGTGAAATAAAGACCTTCTATTATAGTTGTGATCTTGTTGGTTTTGCTAAGAATATTATTAAGAAAATTAATTTAAAAGATTAAAAAAGTTCTAATTAACGGATAAATGAAAAAAAAAATAAATATTATTTAAATATTACCAAACTACGAATATTCGGTCAGGGAAAAATTAAATAAAAGCAAATTCCATATCTTCAAATTACATAAATTCTAAAGCTACCCAACAAACGTGAAATCTTGAGATATTTGATGGTTTACTTGTTAAAAATTCCAAAGCAATCCAAATAGTCAGGTTTAAAAATAAATGTATTATGTATAACTTTCGACCTAAATTCTGTAATGCTAGTAAAACAAGTATTTGGACTTGTGATCACTCCATATGCATCATTTTATTATTTCAAAAATAATTCCTCTGAAATATAAACTATTGCTTAATATATGGAAGTATTTTAATATAAAATAATTCCAATAAAATATATGTACAAGTAGATTTTAAATAACTCCCTAGTTTATAATCCAAATACATTTTTACATATTTTACCTATTTCATGTATATTTAAAGCTAATAAAGGCATTTGCAATAGGGATTTACCGATGTCAGAAATGCAGCATATGAAATGAAGTATTATAAACTGCAAAAGTAAGAAAAATATCCTCTTCAGCGACCATTTTTGGTGTACTGAATATCATTCCGGGAAAAGTAACACCCTCAGAATCCATCCCGATTAAGGGGTTAATACTCTACGATTTTTACAGCAACGGAACAACAAATTCTATTAAAATATTCATGTCTGTACCAATTTAATTCATAGAATGTCTCAGTATCAAGTACACATTTCTTTAGTCTTATTTCCTCATTTCTCTGGTGACATTATGCCAGTGTTTTATCGATTCTGATGCGGTACCAGATGAGATAAGACAGAGTTTATTATTGGCGAAATTTAGAAGTTATCACTAATAAAATGAAGAATAAAATGTTATTTTATTTAATGAAAGATTACCGTAAAGTATGTTTATTATTCTCATCATATGCCATAATACGTAATTGTATGTTGGAAATAATTTCCTGTTGCACCTTTACCAGCATTAAGGGTGAACGTAGAGTAGTAGGAAATCGTAAAGTATACTGCCTTGCAGATTCCACAGTTTTTCTTTTAAATGTGTCGTATAGCAGTACTATCAGCCAATCGTATCGTAATCTATCTTAATTTTTTTTGACACGCTGATGCTTAAAGTATATACATCTAATAATAGACGATTGTTTGCATATTTTCTTTTATATTTTATCACCCGGAGTGATTCAGCACATCACAGCTATCATTTGCATACGCTACTCACAGCAATGTTTACAGCATTCTATTTGCTTCATATGTTTTTGCAATATGCAATTTCTTACTAAATATATAGCTTTTTAATATCTACAAATTTCAATTTGATATTCTTTCTCTATCTCTCATAGTTTCCAAGATAAAAGTACTAAATTCCAAATTGTGCCACTAGGAGCGCTGTTATTAGACTCATCTAATAGCGCAAGGTCACTTTAGTATAAGTAATATACCTCACTTTCATAATTATAGCTATCATCGTTCAAAACATGTTTAGCCTAATTACAATTTATACAGCACACACGCACGCACACACACACACATTAGTAAGATTGCGTCAATATCGCATAGTCAAACGCACCTTAGTTCCAAATATCATCATTATACAGTGAAAATTGGAATAGTTTCGTGCTGGAGCAACATTACGTGAATCGTATATTATTTAAGCTATGCAATTTGAATTTCAAAGTTTCAAGGTCAAAATCTAGTTAAATTGTTTTATTTGTTTTATTCATATTTTTCTTAGACTTATTTCCTGAATTATGTTGGTGATATTAAGCAATCGTTATTAACTACTAGTCTATATGTTGCAGTACAATATATATGACAATTATATATTTAATTTGAGAAAGAAGCTATATTGAGTACAAGGACTGTGTTAAAGTGAGTCTTGAATTATTTTAGGAGGTTTAAAGATTAAAAAGTATTCTCGAAGGAATAATTCATAAAACATTGTAAAGTATAATTTCATGAGAATATTACTAAGGTCGAAATGAATAATTTTTCTGTGACTATGGTGCTCATCTGTGATGATATTTGTTCAAGAGCTTCTACTAAACCATAAATATATAAATTTGGAGGTCTATATGAAAAGTTATTTGCATATATATATATATATATATATATATATATACTTTTACAATTTAAATTAAAATATATTGATATTAATTTCTATTAAATATTTAAATAATGTTCTATTAATTTTTCATTATACAGAAAATATCATCCAGTGTATTTGTTAGAAAATTGACTTTAATTTCTTCATATATATTCAATTTAACTTTCAGGGTTGAAAGGGACATAAATACCATTATCTATAGATAAAGAGAAGATCTTTAAAATGAATTCCTTATAAACAGTGATAGAAATGTTCTGGATCAGCTATTCTTCACTCGCTGATTAAATGCTCTTGGTGAAGTTAACATCTATACAATTAACAAAATTACCACGTCCAACTTCTGAAGAGTTTTTGAAATATATATATATATATTTTTTGCATTGCTGTACCTAACAGAATATTTTTACCACAGTGACGTAAAATTTACGTCACACTGTAAATTTGGGACGTCACAGGACGTCGCAGTACCTCTCGGCAATGTCATATTGAGGTCACATTGAAGTCATTTTGGTGATTATGAAAATCACCAAAGTCGTTTATGACGGCGCATATTAACTTGTTTGTGACGTCACATTGTAATTGTCATTATAATGTCGTCACATTGTTACGTGTTAATTAAATTGTGGAAACGCCACAGAATATAGTCACAATGAAGTTACAAATTTACTAATACGTAACGTCAAATATAAGTCACAAGTATGATGTCACATTATGACCCAAGTGTCACGTGACTACAACGTCACTGTCACACATGTGACGATCTTTGCTGCGAGGGTACTGTAGATTCAGAACAACCATACAGTGTTGCATAAACTCTGGACAAATAATTTTCGCTATTTTAGGTGTATTTACTCATTTGTGTCATCCAAAACGTATCTGTAAAGATTATTGACAACATTAATTTTGGTTGTTCTACGTTATTTTTAAATCACTTTACGTCCCAATTTACGTTTATAATAATAAATAGTAATGGCCCATTCACAGAATGCGTTTTTTTCAGCGTACAACTGCCAATATTCAAAGCGATTTTTTTTATTTTAAGAACATCTATTGCATGTAACAGAGTTATATTATCCATAGTAAAACTGGTGGTTAAATTTTTAGAACCTAATTCACGCACTAAAATGTGGTGAATGAAATTTATTAAAGAGAGGTCGTATGTATCGCATATAAATGATTAGACGTTATGCCACATTAACTCACCGATTTTACAAAGTGCGAACCCACTTACCATATCGAAAGATAAATACATTACTCATAAAATAAACATTTTTAACTTTTAAAAAATAGCATTTATTAAAACACAAATTATGAGCAGTAATAAACTTATGTAAAAAAAATAGTAAGCTGTTGATATAAGTGCTCAACGAAGGGATTAATCTGTGTGAGACCATTTTAGCTTGAGATTTACTTAAACAGATAACGTACTCGACCTGCGTCCATATGAAACAGTCACATACCTTGGTATCACTGGTCTATTTTTTCCAGCACTTACAGACTCTGTGTTGTTCGTCATCGCGGTGCACTGCACTTTTATTTCATAATCACAACTCACAAGATCTGTACCTCATCTTGTTACTCAAAACATTTTGTCTTGGCGTCTTACACTACTATCAATCTCTAGGAAGACTGCACTGATATCTACGAAAACTGCACTGACTTCTCAGTGTTCTTGCTGTCTTGCTAGGCAAAAAGAACTTTTGGCTTCCGGTAAACATGCCCTCGTTGACGCCATCCATCTTCAATTGGTTTATGACTTGTAGTGTCATTTAATTGGCTTCTCTAGATCTAATGAAAATTCGGTAAGTCCTGTATGTTTATGCCCAAGTCACCCTCGTAATTTCAATGGGTCATAAACTTTACGAACTAAGACTGTTGAATTTGGCGTCTCATTTAACTTTGCCATTTGTTTGCTGAAAAATATAAAATGCAAAAATGGTGCCTACTGGTCTCACATTTCCTCTCACTGTGAATAATGATTACATTATAAGTAACATAGGTGGAAACTTAAATCACATAAAATATAAAATGTATAGTTCACATTACTGCAGGGCAAAACACTTGAACAGGGACATACATTTTTTTGAAAACCACAAAATTACATTATCCAAAGGAACATGAAATGACAGTTAGATGTTTTATTTTTTGAGTTTTCAAATGTATCCGCTTTTAATAAGGAATGAAAACTGTAACGACGAATACGTTATTCATAAAGGAATGTATTTGTTGCATTTATGAAATTCTGTGTATAATAAATATGTATTTAACAGTACAAATAGCATATCAAATGAGTTAAGGGTCCTTCATTTCTTTAAAGCAAAAGAAAAGTACTCTGTTGTATTCTGTATTTATATAAAATCTTTTTAGATCGTAAATTAGATGAGGGTGCGAATAGTCTCAAAAAGCAAACAATCTACATCGTAAGGACCCAATTGAAAAATTCGCTTATTGGGGGTATTGTCATTTTACTGGGGTATTTTATTGGGTACTTGTCATCGATTTGATTTTTCTTTTATACCCATTATTTAAAAGTGGTCTTTAGTTTTAGATTTGGATTTCTTTGAAAGTTTTTCTATCAACCAAAATTCCAGATGTCTGGTTTATAATTCGTCAATGACACCCTATTTTTCTGACATGCCCATGTCTAATTTTTGTGTCTCAGTTTCTCTCTGTTTCTGCACTTGGAACTCATTTATACTATTTTTCTTTCTCAATTTACATCCTTGATTCCCTTCTTTCTACTTTACCTTTCCTTTCTTTACACTATGTGGCGCTACTTTATTGGATATTGTCGTTTAACTATGATTTTCATGTTATAACTGGCTTATTATGTACCCTCATTTGAACGTTTTGGTTCACATTTGTTGCATTGAAGAGGGAAATCCAATGATTTCTAAAATTTACTTATGTTTAACTATCAGTATTTGAGCTGCACTTTACGTTGTGAGCCATTTTTCTATGGATTGTGGAAAAAGTCACATTCTTTACTTTAACTATTTTTTAAAAAACAATAATAGTGTCAGTAACCATATTTGAGGGAGCCTCTTACTTCATTAATAATTTATTATTGTTATTTTTAAAATTCATAATACAAATGTAGTGAAACATTCTTATAAATCCTTATCAATACAGTAAACTAATAATATTATACACAAATAACATTTTACCCTTTCTATTTATTAAATGTTTAGTTACAGTGCTTATAGAGAGAAAATATCAATACTTCCAGATGAATGAAATATAAAGACATACAAAACTTCATACTAAACCTCTATAGAAAAGATCTGAATGACCCATTCCGAGCGTACTGATTAAATGCTATTAAAGGCAAGGGTCTACAGATACCACTCTGATTAACGGATATATGTTCACAGCTTCATTTCATGTAAGGCTTTATCTTCCTTCTTTTGTGTAATTTTTCTCTACTTTAAGGCTCCCATTCTGTAATACCTAGGCAACGGGTTTTTCGGCCAATCCAGGTATTTGTACCTGTTTATTTCTTTCAAGCTTCCTCTGTAACGGGATAAATTATTGGCTGCTTTTTACTTGTCCATTCTATTCACTATTTATTCCCTTTACATTTTATTGCTTTTGGTATTATCCATTCTTAGCACGTGCGTTATATCAACTTCTCATGTAAAAATATATTTTATTTTTCATTTGAAAACGGAGATTGCGTGTGTGCAGGGATTATGTTACATGTAGTGAATAATACGCACATGATACAATCTCGGGAATTAAATAATAAATATTAAATATCAAATGAAAATTTGCAGACGCTCGGATTGTAAAATAAACTCTTTGCATACGAATAAAACACAGCTTTAAATGAATTAGGCTTCTTAAAATATTTTTTGAAAAATAAATAAATAAGTTGTTAATGGAATTTAATTTATTAACCATAATTTGTCTTTACTTGAATTATGGAGTAATGCGAGTTTTACTCTCTTATATTATTTTGAAAATTAAGTGTAAATAGATCATACTACAATGTCATTCAAACAACATATTATGGAGAATGATTAATTTACGCACAATTATTATCATTTGTCGAATGGTAACAAGCAAATTATATTTATAATATAAGATAACATTTTTAACACGTGACAATGCAAAAGGAAGCATTTTGTTGTGATTTGATCCCCATGAGGTTCTTTCCAACAAATGATGTTGTAAGACATTTAAATTGCCCTTTTAACATCTAAATTACGTGTTAGCATTTTAAATTGCTCCAGTATGTTAACATTTTAATTACATGTTCACATTTAAATTGTTCCGGCATGTTAACGTTTAAATTACATGTTCATATTTAAATTGTTCCGGCATATTAACATTTAAATTATATGTGAACATTTTAATTGTTCCGGCATGTGAACATTTAAATTACATGTTAGCATTTAAATTATTCTGGTATGTTAACATTTAAATTGTTCCGGTATGTGACATTGAAATTACATGTTACCATTTAAATTGTTCCGATATGTTAATATTTAAATTGTTAAAAAAATATTCGTGTAAGACATTGTAATGACTATTATTTAAGACATTAAAAAATGTCCAATATTCAGCTTCACTTCTAAAAACATATTTAACAAGTGACAATGCAAAAGACCGTATTTTGTTGTGATTTGATCACCATGCGGTTCTTGCCGAGAAATAAAACCTGATAGAATCAATTTGTTTGTATATTTTCTACATGCTGATATAAATTTTATGAGCTGCTGGAATAGCAAATACAAGCAAAGGCTTATTTTTGTAACTTTAAAGCCAATGAGTTTATACTGACGTAGTTTATTTTAAAACGGTTAGAAAGGCATATAGTGCCAATAAAACTTCTGAAGTTGTTGTTTGAAAAATGCATCTGATAGAATTCAGCAGGTTAAATACTATATTGAAATAAGTCTAACC
This sequence comes from Amaurobius ferox, assembly GCA_951213105.1. Lineage (NCBI taxonomy): Eukaryota > Metazoa > Arthropoda > Arachnida > Araneae > Amaurobiidae > Amaurobius > Amaurobius ferox. The sequence goes on along the minus strand of OX578144.1, from coordinate 35,543,210 downwards.
AAATAATGAAAACTTACTGCCAATTAAATTCTTATTTTGAAAATCCCATCATTAAAATTTTCACATATACCTAGAGCTCAGGTACTCTGCGTGGATGTAGCTAGTGTTATTATAAAAACATATAATAAATTGTAAATTGCAACCTGCATCGATAATAGTATAAGGGTCAACTTTGACGAGAAGTTGGAAATTCGTCCCAGTAGCTCAGTGGTTAGAGCATCAACTTGACGGTCCAAAGATTCGAGGATCGCTCCATGGCATGGACAGAGAGACCTTTAAAAGGGTGCACGAACGAATTAACCCTGTCGGTTAAAGAATTAACGAACAACTTAACTCATTATAATTAGCCAATTAACTGGTTATAATTAACGAATTTACTCTGGTGATTACTCCTTCTGGTTGGTAAATTCACAGTTTAAATTTTCAGTAGACTTTGTTAATTATGGCGCTAGTTTCAACATAATTATACAATTTAATAAGCAAACGTTGGAATGTTGTCCCAGAATTTTAATAGTTTGAACGTTGTTTGGGCAGTTTGCAGACAGTGATCCGATCCCCTGCTGGGACACTGAGACCTTTGCAGATGTCATTATAAAAATCAGTTTTTATTTGAATTGTCACTTATCATCGTCACCTTTGATAATTTAAGTAGATGCCACATCATTAGAAAAATTATAATTAATACTACGCCTGTCTTAATCTATTCTGAGTGCGATATCTTACTACCAACCACCTGCAATTCCATTTTTGCATTTGAAAAAAAAATTCATCTGTATCTGTATCAAGTGAACAAGCCATTTCATGGGTTTATTATCTTAAAGATACGTGTTAAATGAGTTTGATGTCCTAAATTATTTAGGAAATGATTCAAACACGAAAAGACGAATGCAGCTCGAAATCAATATATTTTGCAATGTTCCTAGTACTTACATCAGATGTTGTATTTGCAAGGGACGTTTACTCGAAAATAGTTATATGTAATTTATGACATGTTTGAACGGCTATCAAAATATTAATTTAATAAATATTATGGATACACGTCAACTTTAATTAAATTTTAAATTTAAAGACAACCAAAAATAGGTTTAAAAGTCATTTAATAAAATCTCCTTTCCTCGTCGTACAAAAATTACACTGGCAAAGCTCTTTCGGGCATCAATATGTCCTTCATCATTGGCGATGTGAAAATACAGTGCAAACAAGAGCTTACATATTGGCCATAAACGGCAGGGAAAATTTACATATCATCATTTTACCATTTTGCACTTGTTCCATTTCTTAAAAACAAGGCAATTAAAATTTAAATCATTATAAAATACAATTTACAATAAAGTTGAAGGCTCATAATCAAAGTAAATGTCGTCGAAACCCAAATTATATCAATTGCTAAATTTTCAGAAAATCAGTCAAAGGTTTGGCACATAAGGAGTCGAGAACGAGACGCCAAGCATAACTAAGGGTCTGAACTGGATCAAAATTACAAATATACTTACGGTAAAGATACATAAAAAGGGATTCGTGTAATTTTGATCAAAGACAAGTAAAGACAACCTATTTTTGATTGTCTTTGATTTTAATATAAATTTAAGTTAATAATCTATTTGTTATCCTAATATGTATTCAAACGTAACGAAATTTTCTACATAGTTTTTCAAAATACTTCTATTTACATTACATCTATTATATTGATATTTCCTTTATCAATAAGAAGAAATTATTGACATCACCTAGGACAAATAAAATACCTCGTAATAGCTTCCGTACAAGCAAAGACATAATTCATCGTTTATTAGAAAATTATTTTTAAATACGCTTTGTGACAAAAAATTGACACATCATTAAATTTTGGCCATGAATAGCAAAATATGACATGCATATACGTCCAGTACATATACAACAATGAATAAAACTCTGTTGCCAATAAGCGAACAGAATGGTAGCCAAAGCGTATGAAAGATAGCAATCTGGGGGCGCATATAAGAAGCCTTGCTTACCGTTTGATCTGGCTAATGTAATTCCACAACGTTCAGTCGTCGGTGTAGATAGTTCAATGAGCACATCCGATGTCTGTACGATGCGTGAATTTTAAAGAAGGCTGTTTTAGAGGGTGTTTTGCAGTAAGCTTAAGCAAAAGTGGTTGTCAATACAGGCCAAGAGATGAACTGTGTTGGCAACAGTAGGTCCAAGATAGCTTTTATGAACACAAAAAGGATATGAACGCCTTTCGGAAACAAATTACGACTTTAATAGTGCGAACGTGATAACCTCAAATATGTCTACAGGTAGGCTGCTGACAATCCACATATACCTAGACTCCTCTACGCATCATTGAGTATGAAAAGGTAATATTGGAATGTGATGGCAAATCAGGATAATGCTATATGAATACCTTGAGATATCTACCACTGAATATCCAACGTAAGACGTATTGTGTTTTGTGTGGTTGAGTCCAGGTATCTTGAGTAGCGTCGAAATGACATCGTATTGTATATAGCTATGACAACTACTTCTATTTGGGAACTGATGACCACCGTATTTGCGAGTTGTGGTGGTCAGATCCGCTTTCCAATACGGTTCCAGCGGTACATAGCTGTATACACGGGCATACCATCTAGAGTAATAATCTGGGGGAGCCACTTCCTTGACAGCCGGCTTCTTTTATCATTGCTGCGTGGTACTTTGATATCCTACTAATACATTCAATAAATCATGTGGATAGTTTTATCTCACCGCTGCTGTCACGGTTTCTAGAAACAAATTTGCAACAGAAAAACTCCAGGATACAAGTACCAGCAAACGTTTACAGAATGTGTCACCGAAGTATTGACATGTTTCCATAACTAGCTAGATTGCTCAGAATTCTAGAAAAATGGGTATGCCAGTGATTTAATGGAACGGCAGTTGCATTCATCACTTTAGTCAATGGTTAGTCTAACTATTTCAGAAGATCTGAAAATATATAAATAGAGCAGTAAAAGACAATTTTATAACTCCATGCCTCACCGTGTATCGGCGTGTATGGTCGCCAGATAACAATTTACTACGTATTAGCATATGAACAGTTATTTTACGACTGTCCTCTAACAAAAGTCCTTTTGGAACGAAAATTTAATTATTGCTTTACATTTCTATCTTGATTGCTAATGCGAAGTTTCATATCACTAAATACTTTCATCGGTATTTGTCGAATTTTACGTCACAGGGATAAAGCATTATACTAGGAAAATACGTTAAAGAAAATTATGAGAAATTTATACCACGAAAAAGCTAAAATTATATGGAATAATTTTAATAGTTATAGTAATTATTTAATAATTTTAATGGAATAATCAAAAGAAAAGTGCTGAATGACACCATTATAATCCTGATTAAAAAATCTTCGATGTTGATACCTACATAATCGAGTCAGTATGCAGCAGCATATTGCCATGTATCGAGCCAGAGAACAACTTACCACGTATTAACATGTGGACAGTTATGTAACGACTGTCATTTAAATGAAAATGTAATTATTTATTTTATATTTAGATATTGATTCCGCAAAGTTTCATAACGATAAATACTTTCATTGGGTTTAGTCAATTTTTATGCCACAGGGAGCACGTATTATATTGGAACAATATGGCAATAAGAATATGAAATAGTTAGGGAACGAACAGTTTAAAGTTAATATGTAATATTTTTTTAAAACGCAATAGAAAAGTACTTAATGACTCAGTATTAGAATCTTGATTAAAATCTCTTCGACAAGTTGATACCTACGGAAAAGAGTCGGTGTGCAACAGATGATCATCTCCTACGAGGATTTAGTTATTATGTACGTCGTTTAATTTTCTGTACTTTTCTGCCTAATTGTCTAATTTGAAAATTTCTAAAAAAGCATTTTCTCGTTAATCTACCTAGTTTACACCTATCTGTTTCTTTGAAAATTATACTGAACGAAGATTAACGTTTGCTTACATTTTTTTCGCTGTTTTACTTCTATGTCATTCTTTAAAAGTTATAATATGCTAATCATAACCAAATCTCAAGAGTGTGTTATTTCAAATTCCAACCTATCTAAAAATATTTTTATCTTACGAAAAATATTGCATGTTGGCCGGATTTATGTTACCTTGCGAATAAGTAGCCCATTTTACAGTTTCAGGAACTTAAAACTAAGCATTAAACTTAATGGAAAATATGTAATGCGCAATTTTGTAGAGGAAATGGATTGAGCATTAACATAATTCAGCACAAATCAATACATTTTTCAAAAATCACAAGATACAGCCGACACATTTCGCTTCTATTTCAAAGAGGCGTTTACTAAAATATGCAAATATCAGTGCTGCATAACCTTCCAAAGCGTGTTTAACGCTGTTTTACATAAACGCAATAAGTGCTTAAAAATGCTTAAAGTGCTTAAATAAGTGCTTAATAAGTGCTTAAAAATAAATTTAAGCATTTAAGTACGAAGATTCATCGGTTAAATGGGTCGTTTTTTCTGGACACATTTTATACTGCGGTGGGTGGAATATATGTATAGTATTAGTTTAATTACAGTATTATGCTGTGAAATTTTTATGTAGTTTTATGTTGCTCCTAAAACATATTTAATTACAATATTTATGTAGTTAAGTTACTATAACCCTAAGCTGTCGATTCGGCCGCTATGCAAGCGTGAAAGCAACTGATTCAAGTTAAATGTCTAGTTTCTCCCTGCTACGCGAGGAATGGCTAATGATGGAAACAAAGATTGTAGAAGGCTTACTTATAGAACCGAAAGTGCAAAAACGTGATAGCCGGAGATATCTGAGCGGTGTGGCATGGTTAATGCTTTGCGACAGCCAGCTACTGTCTGATATACGTAGGTAGTTCAAAAAGTAAGGTAGCAAGAGCTTTCACGGGTGCACAAATTCGGTGTGCGTATTAAATTCCATGTCTAGATAAAGTGTCGTGTTGTTGCACGACAAGGCCCGATCGCATACGGTCTGGTTACACGTGATTTGGTACAGCGTTTTCGATGGAATGTACTGGAAGACCCATCCTACAGCCCGGATCTCGCACCAAGCGATATTCATCTCTTCGAACCGTTGAAGAAGGACCTGGCCGATCGCCATTTCACGACCGATGCCGAAGTTCAGGAAGCCGTCATTGAGTGGCTCCGCGACTTGGACCGTGATTCCGGTTTTGACCTTCTATTCCGGTTTCGATAAATTGGTTTACCGATGGAACAAATGCTTCTTTAACCATGGTGACTATGTGGAAAAATAATATTTATCAGTGACTTGCTAACTTTGTGTATCTCTTTGATTTCGTGAATAAACCTTTTCTCTCACAGGACTTGTTACCTTACCTTTTGAACCATCCTCGTATAACCGGCACCAATACTCTACTGAAAAAAAATATTTCCTCTTTTTCAGCTGTCGTCTAGTTATTCAGGCTAATTAAGATTCTAATAAACTTTTTATTTTGACATGTTACAATAATTTATGATTCTGCGTTCAGCTTTCAGCTAGGCATTTTATGGACAATTTTACTAGTATTTTGACATACTTATCCTAATTGTCAAATCTTCAATACAATTTTGCATAAAAATTGATTTCATTAAACACCAATCACAAGTTCTAAGAACGCCCAATAGATAAAAAAAACCGTAAATGTATTCACGTGTAGTATAGATGACATTAATTTAACTGTTAAGCAAATTTTACTGTTAATAATATCATATTCTGCATTTTATTGGCCATATATCTACAAAATAGATTTCTACTATAAGTGCTGCTTAAGGTTGCCAACGGATATATTGTCCGTCATTTCGACACCAGGTGGAATTTTGAGTCCAAATCGTCCATTTGATTTGACTTTAGATGCAAAATTTGAGATTTTGTTCAATTACACCCTTAACTCTACCACGACAAGGTTGTACCTAAATACCGGTTTTAGGACTGATCAAAGCAAAATTTTTAAATATGTTTAAATTACTACATTCTATAATAGTTCGAGCCGAATTCCGTGCCATAAAATACTGAAATTATCTGCGAATACAAAACTACGATCCTCCTTTCTGGTAGGTCGGACGGTCTGGATTTTCAACAACAATAACTACGATCGTCCCAAGAATGTTTAGTAGAACTTTCTGCATTTCCAAAGTATGTATCCTAGTCCCAGTTTGTGTAATCGGGCTGTAACTATCGATCAATGTCATTAATTAAACGTTTATAATTTTAGCTATTATTACATGGAAGGCCCGGAATAGGATGTGTCCAGTCCTGTATTTGAACTTATGATCCTGATTTTTTGCCCCTTCATGACGCTATTAAATACCGTCTACTAAGGTATTCCCCGAATGCCACAAATATGTTGTTTACATATAAAGCGTTATTTCTGCCTGTGATTTTGGACACATTGATTTCATTTAAGGTACTGACGTGGATCTGATTCCGCAACTTCTGAATAAAGATTGTCCAACATTGTATTTTATTTGTTTCTCAGCAACATATCCATATTGAACTTTGTGTCCGACCAATAATATAATGTGCTCGAATTATAGAGTTGCAATCTATCAACTGGAGTATATACACAATTTCCTGTTCAACATATCTTAGGCGAAAATAGTGTTGTTGTTGAGACCCAGACCGTCCGACCTACCAGAAAGGTGTAAGGTAACTGTTTGGACGGCCGGGAAGTGCCACCCAATTTAGACCGGAACCCAGTGGAGGAGGCATCCACAGGAAGCGCACCCTCTTTCCCCTACCACCAATATTTCGGAAGGACTTACGAACCCACATGTTTAACGTGATCGTACTCCGCATGAACACGGCGGCAGTTGTGGCAGCGTGCAAATCCAGCGCGCAAACCACCGGGCTACCGCGCCCGAAATGTGCCAACAGCACGCGGTGTTCCTAGATAGTGGCGAAAATAGTGTGTAAGTGTCAAATAATTATATAATAATATAAATGTTGTTTGAAATCATAGATTAAGTAATATTTCATTATCTAGAACTGAATAATTTTGATTTACTATATGGGATTTTTATAAGGTCCTAATTGAAATGCCCGTCGTATGGAATTTGTTAAATTCTTATTTTAAATGTATAAATACATATCTTAATATCAAAACATTATTCAGTGATTATTTTCATTTACTTTAATTTGGGTTTTATTATTTTACGTGTTAAATAAAATTGATCATGTACAGCGTTTTCTTCTAATTAAATAATTTTGAGCTATCTACAATCACAACATGGATTATATATATCTTTCTAATCCCCTTCTTCAAATTATAAAGGAATATGATTATTGCTTAATTATTATTCATTAATTGAAAATATGTTGTTTCTCGAAAATATTTCTTCTTCTAGTTTTACCCTAAAATTATCTGTCAAATCCTTCACGAGACAAGTTTTAACGAAATATGGTAATGACTTTTTAAATAACCACCGTTGAAAAGTCCTGATTATTAGATCACTGATTGAAAACATATAATATGTCGGCACCTACAGCATTCACCGAAATCTTTACCAAAATCAAAAGCTTTATTTTGTTTTTCTCTTATATTATTTTTAGGTACTAGTTTGTAATCTGGAAATTCCTGGACAACGGTTTTACCGGCAATTTAGGTGTTTGTTCCCATTTATTTCTTCGAAGATTTTCTGCACTAAGATTAACTATTGGCTACTTTTCTTTTGCAAGATCTATTCCTATGTTTTCTTCTTTATATCTCCATTTTTGTGGATAATCCTATGCTAGTCTTTATACATTTTAAACTAGTTTGTATATATTGCATATTATATCCCACTACCCCTTAGAATTATATTTTTTCTTTTATTGTTAAAAGAAATTGCGTGTACAACATAATTATATTAACTGTTGTGCGTTAGTGGATCATTCCATTTGTTTATGATGGGGAAATAACGCCTTAAATAAAATAGAATGTGATATAATGCACCATATTGAAACGGAAATGGTTTAAACACGAACAATTTCCAGATCTAAATAAATAACTTTCGCAATAACTGAACACACAATTCTTTTCCTATGGTTATTTAAATAAAAATCATAAAAAATGTATAAATATTTAGTGAGTGTTTGATATTGCAATTGAATGGTGGATTATATACTTAAAGAAGAAACAATATTGATTTAAGGGGATAACCAGGATGTTTCAAAATATTGCATTAATAAGTAAATCATGAACGATTAGTTGTCGACAACACATGGTTCCAATTTAAGGAATATTTCAAATAAAAATACTTTTAGTATAAAACTGTAGTAATAATATTTAATATTCTATACAGGTCCTCTACAAAGTTTTAACAAGTAAATTTTTACTTATTCATTAAAATATATTTTATAAAAAAGCAGCCGCTTCTCTATAATTCAAAATAAGTAGTGAAAATATTGTGAAAGTTATGGGACCTAAACAACTTTGACCCGATAAAAAAGAAGCGGCAAAAATATAGATTTCAAGAGTTCGTACAAACATTTCGTTTCGAAATCTTACATGATGACCTTTATTTAGCAACATTTTTGTACAGTCCTCAATTATCCGTCGTAAAATTTGATTAATGATATCTTAGGTAATTTTTATCGTAATACAATACACCTATTCTGTTTGACGGTTTGGGATATGGGAAATTAATCTATAGTCAAACATTTTTTTCTAAGATGTTTAAATATGGCACAAATTTATACGTACCAAATTTTATGAAAATATGTCAGTAATTTTCTATTAAGTTTATGCAAAATTTGACATTGTCGACTTGCTGTCGTCTTGTTACTATCGTCGTACTGCGGCAGCATTTGGAAGTCCTTTTGGATAGCCACCTTTTGCCCCATAAAATGTGCCTATTGTACTGATGTTTCCCAAAGAATATTTTGTTCTTGGTATTGTTTCTAATTTATCTCTTTCGTCATCATCTTCTTCAGCAGCATCATCTTCTTTTCCAGCAGTACTAAAAGATAAATTTACACTTTCCACTATGTCACGTCTGCAAGTGCCTCACTTCTTGTGAGATTCACTTTATATACACACACACACACACACACACACACACACACACACACACACACAAGCACACACACACACATATATATATATATATATATATATATATATACCGACAAATTCATCAAAATGGAGTATAAAATAACGCCGTATTAGAATACATAATGATGACTTACTTTAATGTAATATCCTTGTTACATAGAGATCCCTTATAGCAAAGGCAATATAATGTTATTCTTATGAGGTTCGCAAGGGGAATTCAGAGATTTGATGTAAAAGCTAAGTTGCTGCTACAACCGGGATTGTTGTTGTTGAGACTCAGACCGTCCGATCTACCAGAAAGATGCAAGGTAACCGTTTGGACGGCCGGGAAGTGCCACCCAATTTAGACTGGAATCCAACGGGGGAGGCATCCAAGGGGCCGTACCCTCCTTCCCCTACCACCAACCTCTCGGAAGGACTTACGGACCCGCATGTTTAACGTGATCGTTCTCTGCATGCACACGGCGGCAGTTGTGGCAGCGTGCAAATCCAGAACGCAAACCACCGGGTTACCGCGCCCGAAATGTGCCAACAGCACGCGGTGTTCCCAGATGGTCACCCATCCAAGTACTAACCGCGCCCGATGCGGCTTGACTTCGGTGATCTATCGAGAACCGGTGTTTTCCTCACGGTAGGGCCGCTGGCTGGTGCAGTTGTTAAACAGAGTTCAACTGTACTACTTTTAAAACTAATTTTTAACTTTATTAAAGTTAAACGTTTTAATATCATGTCTTAAAAACAAATACGTTTTATTAGCAGTTTTATCAATATTAATAAACCATTTAAAGAAAAAAAATAATGATTTTCAAATATGTTTGCTTTAATAAAAGATATTGATCGCATAAAAGAATATTGATGATCTCATAAACATATTGATTGCCTTCCCTGAAATTTAATGTTTCAACAGTTTTTCAGATAATATAGAATAAAAATATACATAGTTATTAACACCCACAACATATATACCGCAAATGATATACTTACATTGCGAGGGGAACTAACTGAAGCAGTTAAAATGCATTGTCATAAGATTTGTTTTGAATTAAAAAATATATAAATTTTCGAAGGGAAACTTAAAATTTTTATATTTCCCCCACTGAAAAGACCTGTGTGATTATAGCACATTCATTTAAACCTCTACCAGACGAATTACCAACTGGATCAATCCAGATTAATAGACTCCATTGCTTAATTCCTTGTCAGGTTTCTTTCTTGTGAATGCTGTGTTATTTTCCGTATTTTAAAGTATTTTGTTTTTTCTTATGCAACAAAATTATATCCGTGAATAATTTCGCCCTTAATTTAAAGTTCTACCAGATATACTACCTACTGAATCCCTCTAATTAGCAGCACAAATAGCATTGCTTAATTTCGTATCATACTTTTTTCCTTTCTTATTTTGGGTTCTTTTTTGTATTTTAAAATCGCTGTTTATAATCCGGTTACTCGGAGACAACAATTTTCTCGCCAATCTAGGTGCTTGTACCTTTTTATTAGGTACTTGTATATATTTATTCGGAGATTGTATCTATTTTTTATTATTTGGAAATATTTATAAAGAATGGCTATAACAAAGTTTGCAAATAATGCAAAAGACATAGAGTATGATACAATAAAAATATTTCATAATATATTTATTTTTCATACATAAATAGTAAACATGTATAGGAAAATTATTGTAATGAGGTTGGAAATTCGAATTCGAATTTTCTACGGAAGAGTACGTTTCACATACCCTGAACACGAAACGGACGCTTTTGAGGTAATGTTTGTATATATGAGTGAGAGTATGCATGTCAGTGTGTATAATAATGTTAGTGTGTGTATAATAATGTGGACATGGATGTCTGTGTGTATGCTTGTGTGTGTGTTCGTATGTTTGTGGAAGCAGCGATATCTCATAAACGAATGGAGCACTTAAAATGGAACGATTATTGTAATCAGTGAATATTGGAACCCAACTGATTTGAAACGCGTTCAATAGTTCGGTAGACCCCGAAATTTTTAATGAACTTTAAGAAAAACACTAAACAAGATTGAAAAGTAGAAAGTGACACTAGAAAGTAATATGTATTTAAAAGTAGAAATAAATATGCATTACTGTGCGGAAATTTTGATGACCGGCGTGACTAATTTGGATAAATATCGCCAAATTCGGGACTTTTAAAAGAAATCGCCAATTTTTTTGTGTGCTAAAACAACGAACATTTCGACAAATTAGCAACAGTGGCATTTAAGTTACAATAATGACGCTAAATTTATGAATTAATATTTTCATAACATTTTAATACATGAACTATATGCTTATCAGATGTCTGAATATTCATTAGCAGATGCTAGCCATATTACTTTCCTTATATACAATAATGTATCAGGAAAGTACTGTGGCGGGTTCGAAAATTCGAATTCGAATTTTAGACAGGAGAGTACGTTTCAAGTATCTCTGATTACGAAGCGAAAAGTTTTGAGGATATGTCTGTGTGTGTGCGTATTTGAAAGTATGTGTGTGTGTGTCAGCGAGTCTGTGGAGACGATATGTATGTGGAAGCAATATGTATTTAAAAGTAGAAATAAATATGCATTACTGTGCGGAAATTTTGATGACCGGCGTGACTAATTTGGATAAATATCGCCAAATTCGGGACTTTTAAAAGAAATCGCCAATTTTTTTGTGTGCTAAAACAACGAACATTTCGACAAATTAGCAACAGTGGCATTTAAGTTACAATAATGACGCTAAATTTATGAATTAATATTTTCATAACATTTTAATACATGAACTATATGCTTATCAGATGTCTGAATATTCATTAGCAGATGCTAGCCATATTACTTTCCTTATATACAATAATGTATCAGGAAAGTACTGTGGCGGGTTCGAAAATTCGAATTCGAATTTTAGACAGGAGAGTACGTTTCAAGTATCTCTGATTACGAAGCGAAAAGTTTTGAGGATATGTCTGTGTGTGTGCGTATTTGAAAGTATGTGTGTGTGTGTCAGCGAGTCTGTGGAGACGATATGTATGTGGAAGCAATATGTATTTAAAAGTAGAAATAAATATGCATTACTGTGCGGAAATTTTGATGACCGGCGTGACTAATTTGGATAAATATCGCCAAATTCGGGACTTTTAAAAGAAATCGCCAATTTTTTTTGTGCTAAAACAACGAACATTTCGACAAATTAGCAATAGTGGCATTTAAGTTACAATAATGACGCTAAATTTATGAATTAATATTTTCATAACATTTTAATACATGAACTATATGCTTATCAGATGTCTGAATATTCATTAGCAGATGCTAGCCATATTACTTTCCTTATATACAATAATGTATCAGGAAAGTACTGTGGCGGGTTCGAAAATTCGAATTCGAATTTTAGACAGGAGAGTACGTTTCAAGTATCTCTGATTACGAAGCGAAAAGTTTTGAGGATATGTCTGTGTGTGTGCGTATTTGAAAGTATGTGTGTGTGTGTCAGCGAGTCTGTGGAGACGATATCTCACGAACGAATTGAGCGATTCGAATGAAATTTTGTACAAGACTTACAATCCGTGAATACTGGAAGCCTATTGTTTTTAAACACAATTGAATGTTTAGAACCCCTAAATTATTGAGTGAAATTTTGAAAAAATCATCAAAAATCAAAACCCGTAATAAAGTTACGCAAATAGCCATTTCTGATGTAAATTTTCCTTAGAAACCGATTGACATGAATGTTAGAACGCTAGCATGAACTTTTCTCGATATATTGACTATTTTTCAAATAAATTTATCAAAAATTCCCATAAATTAAAAAATAAGATTAACTACTGTAAATCATGTTTACTTTTCATATGTAATACCATGCCGTAAATTTGCTGACATCATTCTCATGGATCTAACTCATTCCATTCATGAGAAAAGATACTTTGAGTAATAATTTTGCATTTGAACGCAAATAGTCATTTATCTGCTATAAGGATAACTTATGTCTTCGTCAACAACGCTTGGCGAGATTTTGGCGAAGAATTTGGCGGAATGTCGCCAACTTCGCGACTTTTTTAAATGCTGAGAAATTAACGAAAATCTCGCAATGGATAAAAATGACGCTAAATCAATGAAAATGACGACTAATTGATGAAAATTCAATATCTTGGAAATAATATAAGTATCTACTATAAGAAAAACCTATTTCTTTTAGTGCAAATGTTTTAAATTCATAGCATTATATAAGGAAAGTCATGTGCTGCCCACATCAGATGTCTCTTTATTTTCAATTGCCAAGTTAGACTTATGCAAAATACAAGTTTGGGCATTTTAAACTATTTTTACATGTTGTTATCTAGAAAAGCGGCAGATGTTAGTGCACTTTCTAATGTTAAAAAATTGTGCCATGGATCTTGTGCAACATTATTTCTCAGTGAAAGAAATTAAGCTATTGCATTGTGTAGAGAAAGTCGGGTACTACCAACATCAGAATTTTCTTATACGCATATGAGTGATAATACATTTTTTATAACTTATCAGATTTATAAAACTGTGTTTTTTTTAAAGAAAAATACTTTGTTTTATATCAGACACGTCACATGTTTTGTTTTAGTGTTTTATGTGCTTATGGAAAATTTAGAAATTAGAAAATATCTTTTATTTCAAATATTTTCCAAATTTAAAAAAATATATATAATATTGATCTCATGCGACCCAAGCCACGAACTTTATGTAAAAAATTTACTCAACTAAAACATTTCTTAAAATGAAAAATATATATGAATCAGAAAAATTAATTGATTGTCACAGACAGATATATTTATGCAATAAGCCATTAAAAACATTGTCGTATGGCTTCTTTTAATTTTCATTAAAAATGCGTAAATATGCATAACAAACATAGTACAATAGTACAAAAGTAGTATACATACAGTACAAAACATATAGTACAAAATTAGACTACATATAGTACAAAAGTAGACTACATATAGTGCAAAAGTAGTACACATGAGTACATATATACAAATGAAATTAGTACATGTATTCCATACAGACATATATATTGAGAAGTTTTGAATTAACTATTACTAGTAAACTGATAAAAGTTCTTCAAAATGTCGGTAGCTACTGAATCCTCCATGATTAGCAAATCTTATGTAAAGCTCTCAGCTTCATGTCGTATAAGTCTTTCTTATTTCCTCTTCAGTTATTTTAGGTCGCCGCATCTAATCTAGAAACACAAAGGCAGCGGTTTTTCCCGCCAATCCAGGTGTTTGTACCTATTTATTCCTTCGAAAGCTTTTCTGTAAGATTAACTATAGGCAACGTTTCTTTCGTTTCTTTTATTCTTGCATTACTCATCTTATATCCCTCTTCGTACGTAATATTACTCAATTGGACATCAAGTCTAATCACGTGTGCTATATCATATTTCTGCCCATCTTACGAACTATTCTTTTTTATTTAAAAAAGCGATCGCGTGTGACCAGAATTATATTACCTCCAGTGAATAACTGGCCCATTTTACAGGTTTAGTAAATTAAAAATACGTATTACATAATAAGGGAAATATGTATCACACTATATTGTAAAGGACATGTATCGAACACGAATGTACTAGTAATTCAGCTCATAATCACTAAATTCCGCATGACACATTCCAGGTTGTGAATATATCTGGATAGTTTGCTTTAAAATAGGAATATCACAGTCTTAGAAACTTCTAGGAAGTGTATAATATTGACTTAGGGAGGGACACACTGCTTAAATAAAATGTTGTGAGGCAGACCGATCTCATAAAATATATGTAATATTTGCGTATAAGATTATATTCATGACATATTACTTTTCTTTCTGTATAAAAAGAGAACCATATGAAAATAAGTTATAATTAAAACATTAAAAATGTTTGTGTAAAGCATAGGGAAATATTAATAAACATACCAAACCACAAATTAATGTACAATACAAGTTAACTGTTCCGGGAAATGTTAGATTTCATTCTTCAGAGTTGAAAGCAATAGAGATAATGCGATAAAAAAGAGGGAATATGTATATATCCATATATATATATATATATATATATATATATATATATATATATATAGCATAGTAAACATATTAAAATAAAATTATTTCACAGTTATCCAATTTTTCTCCAGAAGTTGGCGCAATGCAGCATATTCTCCTAAAGTAACATACAAGATTCATATGAAAAAGAGAGGGGAAATGACCAAATGCAAGGCATAAAATGGTAGAGGGGGATGGCGACCCCTCTTTCCCGTTTAAAAGACTGCTTTTATGCCCGGGCAACACTCACGGTACCAATGCCATGCAGAAGCCATACTTCCGTAAATGTGTCAAATCAAAAACACTCGAAAAAGTGCAAAGAAAACAAATAGGAATCGACCAGGATCGCAAGGGAAAGAATGGAAATGCAGCAAATTCCCCTGTCGGTTACGATGGAGTGCATCATATATAACAGAAGTCCACGCATGCGCTATTCGTTATTTTCACTTTCATCGTTCTATACCTCTGCCATATCCTTTAAGTAAGCATTTTCTCCCTTTTTTGTATTAAATAGGGAATTATAATAACATTTCAGGAAGCCAATTGGATAATTCCGTTTTATTGCCTCCTTCATAATATTCCTATTATGCATGATGCAATCAGACTTGAAAGTATTAATGCGTTGATTTCTATTGAGGTGACCAATGACGACATTTCTGAAAATGTTTTTGGTCAAATTGGACCTCCAATCAATAATGCGGTTGATTTTTATATTGAAATTGTTTCTCTTGTCATATAAGACGGTATAAGTACCATATCTACTGTCATGTTTTAGTGTGATATCTAGAAAATCAACACTATCTTCCTCCTTACTTATATTCTCAATCCATTCCAGTTCTTTTGGATAAAAAGTAAAATCAAATTGGGGTGTATTCTTATATTGCCCAATAAGGACATCGTCAATGAAACGAAAATATTTCATTTCATGTAATATATGAGTGCCATTTTCAAATTTACACAAGTATAGATCGGCGAGCAGGGATGAACATCCCCCTCCCATCGGAATACCCTTAACCTGTTTAAAATAGTTGGTGCCATCAAATAAGATGTTTTCAAACAACACAATGCGAATCAAGTCCTCGTATTTTCTGAATGTAATATGCTCTTTTAAGTCATATATTTCATGTAGTTCCTTCAAAATTTCATATAGATTTTCCAGATTGATGTTGTTGAATAAATCACGGAAATCGTAACTTTTGAAACGTATATCCCTGCTATAAAATGGAAGTCGATTGATGACATCGTAACTATTATTTATCATTACTGTTCCTTGTTTCTT
Source organism: Amaurobius ferox (assembly GCA_951213105.1). NCBI lineage: Eukaryota > Metazoa > Arthropoda > Arachnida > Araneae > Amaurobiidae > Amaurobius > Amaurobius ferox. The sequence goes on along the minus strand of OX578144.1, from coordinate 35,526,856 downwards.
GAGTATAATCATAACATTTTTAAGTATAGTTAAAAGTTTTTCATTTGCAATTGTTAAATAGGATCCACATCCCACTGTCACCGGCCGGAACTTGACTGGATTTTTATGAAGTTTTGGTATGAGTACCAAATATGGAAAGTTAACTGCTTTAAGTTCGATACCAATGCTTTCATACAGAGTTTTAATTTTATTTACCAGACATGTTCCATTTTGTTGTAAAGGGGAGTACATTTGTTTATCAAGATAACTATTTTTTAAAGTATCAACGTAGTATTTTCTGCATGTGAAAGCGTAATTTGATACAACTTTATCCGTATAAGTTATAACATATTTATCTTCATATTTATTGACTGCATTTTGAAGAGAAGGATAATACGTTTTTTTACACAATGTTTTGTAGTGGAGATTGAACATTTGGATAAGGTTGTATTGCCATTCTTTGAAGGCTTGTATTGGCATGCTGTATTTTACGGCGAGTTTATATGTAAATTTCTTCAAATCTTGTTCAAAGTCCTTTTTAATATTTGTGAAATCTTGTATACGAAATTTCGTACCAAGTTGAAGCATAGATTTTAACTTGTGATTATCCAATAGATCCAGGTTTCCAGTGATAATGTGCGCATGATGGGTATCTATATAAGGGCTGTTTTTACAATTACACTCTTCACTTTTATATACATTGATGTTTCTACTTATGCGGTTATAATTAAATATTTTTCTACCATTGGTTTGCACAAATTTATAAATCAGTTTTACTTCTATGTTAGGTATTGGTAAGAGATGTGCCAAGTTTTTATATATGTCTTGATTGGTAAACCATCATAATTTTTATTTTTGTAGGTTGTAACAAAAGGCTCTGTTGTAGTAGTTTTCTTCTGTGGAGAGGATTTCAATACTATGCTTAATGTACTGGCTTTTAGTTTAAGTAAATCCATCATTATAGCGTAGTTTGTACATGCATTTTCATTATTATTAACAGTTAGTTGTTTTTCGAGTTGATACACTTTCAAATAACACCAGATGCGTTGACTATAACGTTTTCTTATACTAAATATAAGATTTTTGATCCAGCCGGGTTTTATTTTGCCAATTTATTTTGCCAATTTGACTTCGATGTAAGTTGATTCGCAAATGCAAACGATTTTTGGTTTGGCCGATATATTTGGCTTGGCATGTTTGGCAAGTAATACAGTAGATGACATTATAGGTTTTGCAGAATGTACCGTAACTGGGATCTTGAGTAGATATTTGGAGAGGGTCTGCCACTGGGCAGAGTTTACATCGATGAGATTGGCATTTTTTAAACTTGAAATTACGTATTCTATTAAAATAATGACGATATGAATATTTAAAAAAGGGTGATCCATTTAGATTAAGGATCGAGTCGGTAGAACAATGAGAAACATTACAGACGCTATTTATATTTGTCACAGAGTTTGCAATAGCATGTTGCACAGGCTTGAAATATTTCTTTATGTTAGGCATCATATATAAAGCATGAGGGTAACTGGTTATCGATAATACTACTACCCTGTATTGTTGTATTACCGGGCATATACTTTATAACAGTATAACTGCCAGTCGCTATATAATATAGTTGTATTCATTCATAAAGTATAATTTCAACAGTTTATATCTCTTATTGAGGAGTAAAAGTGAAGAGTGTAATTGTAAAAACAGCCCTTATATAGATACCCATCATGCGCACATTATCACTGGAAACCTGGATCTATTGGATAATCACAAGTTAAAATCTATGCTTCAACTTGGTACGAAATTTCGTATACAAGATTTCACAAATATTAAAAAGGACTTTGAACAAGATTTGAAGAAATTTACATATAAACTCGCCGTAAAATACAGCATGCCAATACAAGCCTTCAAAGAATGGCAATACAACCTTATCCAAATGTTCTATCTCCACTACAAAACATTGTGTAAAAAGACGTATTATCCTTCTCTTCAAAATGCAGTCAATAAATATGAAGATAAATATGTTATAACTTATACGGATAAAGTTGTATCAAATTACGCTTTCACATGCAGAAAATACTACGTTGATACTTTAAAAAATAGTTATCTTGATAAACAAATGTACTCCTCTTTACAACAAAATGGAACATGTCTGGTAAATAAAATTAAAACTCTGTATGAAAGCATTGGTATCGAACTTAAAGCAGTTAACTTTCCATATTTGGTACTCATACCAAAACTTCATAAAAATCCAGTCAAGTTCCGGCCGGTGACAGTGGGATGTGGATCCTATTTAACAATTGCAAATGAAAAACTTTTAACTATACTTAAAAATGTTATGATTATACTCAAGAAATGATAAATAATAGTTACGATGTCATCAACCGACTTCCATTTTATAGCAGGGATATACGTTTCAAAAGTTACGATTTCCGTGATTTATTCAACAACATCAATCTGGAAAATCTATATGAAATTTTGAAGGAACTACATGAAATATATGACTTAAAAGAGCATATTACATTCAGAAAATACGAGGACTTGATTCGCATTGTGTTGTTTGAAAACATCTTATTTGATGGCACCAACTATTTTAAACAGGTTAAGGGTATTCCGATGGGAGGGGGATGTTCATCCCTGCTCGCCGATCTATACTTGTGTAAATTTGAAAATGGCACTCATATATTACATGAAATGCCATATTTTCGTTTCGTTGACGATGTCCTTATTGGGCAATATAAGAATACACCCCAATTTGATTTTACTTTTTATCCAAAAGAACTGGAATGGATTGAGAATATAAATAAGGAGGAAGATAGTGTTGATTTTCTAGATATCACACTAAAACATGACAGTATATATGGTACTTATACCGTCTTATATGACAAGAGAAACAATTACAATATAAAAATCAACCGCATTATTGATTGGAGGTCCAATTTGACCAAAAACATTTTCAGAAATGTCGTCATTGGTCACCTCAATAGAAATCAACGCATTAATACTTTCAAGTCTGATTGCATCATGCATAATAGGAATATTATGAAGGAGGCAATAAAACGGAATTATCCAATTGGCTTCCTGAAATGTTATTATAATTCCCTATTTAATACAAAAAAGGGAGAAAATGCTTACTTAAAAGATATGGCAGAGGTATAGAACGATGAAAGTGAAAATAACGAATAGCGCATGCGTGGACTTCTGTTATATATGATGCACTCCATCGTAACCGACAGGGGAATTTGCTGCATTTCCATTCTTTCCCTTGCGATCCTGGTCGATTCCTATTTGTTTTCTTTGCACTTTTTCGAGTGTTTTTGATTTGACACATTTACGGAAGTATGGCTTCTGCATGGCATTGGTACCGTGAATGTTGCCCGGGCATAAAAGCAGTCTTTTAAACGGGAAAGAGGGGTCGCCATCCCCCTCTACCATTTTATGCCTTGCATTTGGTCATTTCCCCTCTCTTTTTCATATGAATCTTATATATATATATATATATATATATATATATATATATATTTATATATATATATATATATATATATATATATATATATATATATATATATATGTGTATATATATATATATATATATATATATATGTATATAAATATATATATATATATATATATATATATATATATATATATATATATATATATATATACATTTTCTTTTTTTGCTTGACTAACTGCAGGCAACATCTTGCATACAACTATAATAGAAGGTATTTTATTTCGCTTCTTTAAGACGTACAAAACTTAAAAAGGCCAGAGCGCTTTCGAGCGTACATACGCTCTTCATCAGTGGCTACATGGAAATAGGAATGATCGTTCATATATAGACCAGAAAAGGTGACAAATTTGCATAAATACAATTATCAATAAACTTACGTTTATCTAAGAAGAATCCAAAAATACAAAACATTTTGCACAGATTCAAAATATCGAGCATACATCACGAAAATAACAGTAAAAATTTACAATTTTATTACAGAATTTTCAAATTCAAAAATTTTTTTAACCAAAAATGGGGGCAATCAGGTCCAATCCCCGAGAAGATAACGTCAAAGATACCTATGAAGAGACTTGAATTGCATGGAGTCGAGAATGAGTCGCCAAGCGTAATTTAAAATCTGAACGGGGTCAAAATTACAAATCGACTCGCGGTAAACATAAATAAAGAGGTCTCTTTACTTATGTTTACCGCGAGTTCGCCTCTTTATTTATGTTTACCGCGAGTCGATTTGTAATTTTGAACCCCTTTCAGATTTTAAGTTATGCTTGGCCACTCATTCTCGACTCCATGCAATTCAAGTCTCTTCATAGTTATCTTTGACGTCATCCTTTCGGCGATTGGACCAGACTGCCCCCATTTAAAAAAAAAAATTGAATTTGAAAATTCTGTAATAAAATTGTTAATATTTACTGTTCTTTTCGTGATTTATGCTCAATTTTTTTAATCTGATCAAAATGTTTTGTATTTTTGGATTCTCCTTAGATAAACGTAAGTTTATTGATAATTGTATTTATGCAAATTTGTCACATTTTCTGGTCTATATGTGAACGATCAGTCCTATTTTCATGTAGCCACTGATGTAGAGCGTATTTACGCTCGAAAGCGCTCTGGCCTTTTTAAGTTTTTTACGTCTTAAAGAAGTGAAATAAAAGACTTTCTATTATAGTTGTGTTGTTGTTTCTGCTGGTTGAAATCAGACGTGATGCCAATTTTATTTATTTAACATCTTGCATGTTTAAAAAACAACTAGTCCTTCGTTGTTTTTAAGTTATTTCTTGATGCGGAGTTTAATGACAAATTCTGTGAGTTATTTCATTTGGAGGATATAAGAAACTTGCAATTACATTTTTCTCGCAAATGCACATAACTCCGTTAGAGACGGCCACGCGTAGCTATTCAAAACGCACTATCATATTGAAATCTTCAAATTATATGTAAGACTTCTCTAGAGGGATGTTTGATCACAAATTCGTTTTGTGGGCGATAACGCTTTATCTCAGGCAAGCCCGGAAAAAAAATCATAGGACAACTAGATGTCCGGGATTGAAAACTCTAGAACATACAGTTTAGTTGAGCTGCTTCATCTCTCCAGTAAGGTGATTCGTATTATTGCGTGTGCCATTGTACAAAACCCATTGAGAGCTTTTGAGCTACTTACTAAACTGTTTGTTCACTATTTGGATACCAAAATACAATTAATGATTTTCTTTCTAGTTTTAATTAATACAACACTAGCAACATCTGCTGTAAGAATAACTTGTTTCTCCGTCCATAATACTTGGCGAGATTTTGACGACGAATTTGGCAGAATGTCGCCAAGTTGGTGACTTTTTTAAATGTTGTTAAATTAACTATAAATTCGCCAAATGAATAAAAATGACGCTAAATCAATGAAAATGACGACTCATTGACGAAAATTCAATATCTTGGAAAGAATATAAATATCTACTATAAAAATAATCTATTTTTTTGTTACTGTAAAAGTAGTAAATTCATTGCATTTTATAAGGAAAGTCATGTGCTGCCCACATCAGATTTTTTCTATATATAAAATTTGATACGTAACAACTTATTAATTGGTATTTTTTTTTCAAACTGATTAATTGCAGATCTTAAACCTTTCATCAGGTACACTGTTATTGCTTTCAATTAATCCTGCATCGACGTTATTGTATTCTTTCTTAACCTACGAGTATATATACATCTCATACCATTCGTTTTGCAAATATTTGGACTACTAAGATCTGAATATCATCTTGTATAACACTACTTATATTTGATAACGGACAGCATAATATCATGATAAGATAGTAGGATTTAAATGACATTAAAAAGTGAACAAAATGAAGTAAATATGTTTACTATCACTGTTTTTATATAGATGATTTTTTTAAAAATTAATTGGTACAATCACTAAATTTAGCGAAAAAATCGTTGTCGAGGGAATTTAAAAATAGAACAGCAACCATAAAGTACCGGATAATAATATAAAAAGAGGAGAAACAATTAGCCTTACAACAAAGTGAAGCTATGTGGTTGGCGCCGTTAATCAGGGTGGATTCTGTTCGTGGCGACTTTTCTAAGAGCTTTTAATCAATGTACTAAGAATGGCCCATCCGGGATGGGGTTATATTGCGGTTTGTAGGAAATTAATTATAGGCCCTTTTTTCTTTGTCCTCAGGGTATTAGTATTTTCTGTACCTTTCAACTATTTAAGTGCAAATATATTTGATCAGAAGAAAATAAATGTATACGTACCGAACATTTTTATTACTATTATGAAATTAAATTTGATAGAAACATACACAAAAATTAATTTTACTTTCTCATACTATATATAGTATAGAGAAAGTACTGTTTGCAAGAAAATTTTCGAATTCGAGATTTCGATGCCATTATATGTTTTAAGACCTGCTGAACATGGTTTGACTATTTTAGGAGTGATGCCTGTACGTCTGTCTGTCTGAGATCGAGTGTGTGCACGATAGCGGGCACAATCATTAATGGATATTCACGAAACTATATACGGCTTTGTAAAAATATAGATTTTTTTAATTCGAGAGTAAACTTCAAAATGGATTCGAAATTTTATATTTTATTAACATGGCAGCATGGGACGATAATCTATATAAATAAAAATGAAAATCTGTCTGTCTGTCTGTCTGTCTGTCTGTCTGTTTGTCTGTCTGTCTGTCTGTTTGTCACACCATCACGGGAGAACGGCTGAACCGAATTTGATGAAATTTTGTGGGTAGCCCAGAAATAGCCCCACTTAAAATTATATCTGTGTTTTGAGTTTCTACGACCAGTGGTTCTCGAGATATTAGTAAAAAACGAAATTTTCGTTTGTCTCATCATCACGGAAAAACGGCTGAACCGAATTGAATGAAATTTGGTGAATAGCCTTGAAATATCCCCCCATAAATTTTGTCCAAGTTTCGTGTTTCTAAGACCTGGGGTTGTCGAGATATTAATGAAAAACGGAACTTTTACCTTGGAGTTCTACTCCCTAACTCCGTGGTTTATCCAAACGAAAAGCTTGAAAATCGTTTGAAAGTGAATTAAAATTTAATCTCTGAGTTTGATGGGAGATTTTTTGCGTTAATTAGTCACTTTCTGAAAACATGAATTGTTTGAAACATGATTTAAAGGTGAAATCTATCTCCATGGTTCATGGTTTATTTAAAACAAGCTTTTACGGAACAATGAGAAAGAAGTATAGAGAAATCAAAATCGTTATTTAATTTCGCAGTTTATGTTATAAGACATGACATATTTAACATGTTATAAGATTCTATCTTATATCATGTTACTCAGAAACGCAATTAAATTAAATCTGTCTGTTAATTTTAATAATTATTTTTTCGATTTGAATAATAAATAAATGGATATAAAAATATATTTTAGAAAAGAACGATTTGATTTTTCTTATAGCATTTTTGACTGGATAATATCAATTACGGTCTTCAGGTTTAAAAATTATTATTATTTATATTTTCGGGGATTATTGATTCAAGGATTATTGATATTTTCAAGTTATTATGCAATTATTTTATTATGACAAAAATTGTTTAAACTCATATATTGTATGTTGTACGAATCTTCTACAAATACACGTGTATATCTTTTAATCTACGAGAATATAAGTAGTACAGGTATATTGACATATGTTTTGATATATATTGGCATATATTGGAATCAATTACGACCTTCTGGTATAAAGAGTACGGATATTATTGATGTTTTCAATTTATTACGTCATCTCTTTTATTTTGGCAAATATTTTTGAGACGCATATTGTAATACGGGTAATCTTCTACTAACACATTGGCATATTTTCTGATCTGCGACAATATAATTAGTACGGGGTTGCATATATTCATTCAATTCCTATTTTTTCTTCTGTAAATTTGCTTACAAAAGGGGGCAGGATGTTTTATTCTTCAGATCTGATCGTGAAGATAATTTTGCATAGTGAGAACATATATTCTTAAACTTCTCTTTAGGAGCAATAAATTTAATATTTTAACAGAATTTGCACATGATTGCGAACTTTAAGTTTCTTTAAATTGTACACTCCGTACGAATAACGGGTGTGCTGTTAGTGGTTAATAAATTTTAACATTTTAGGAGGATATATCATGTTGCTCGGCATCGCAATTAAATTAAATGTGTTTCTTAATGTTTTTATTATTTTTTTTCGATTTAAATAATAAATAAATGGATATAAAAGTATATCTTATGAATGGACGGTTTGATTTTTCTTTTAATTATATTAATTGCTGACTGCGTACATCAATTTCATTTATTTTGGCAAAGAGTTTTCAAGCTTATATCGTATTTAGCTACTAAACTCATATATTGTGTTTAGCCAATAAATTCATATAGCCGATTGTTGAAACAGAAAAAGAGTAGAGCGGGTGTATCTTCTAATACAATTGTAGTGTTTTCATTTAGTATATTGAAACGGGATAAGAATGTTTCATTCAGATCTGCAAATTCAAAGCTACGAATTTGGAGGGATATCGCTAATTTGACAACTTTTCTTAAACTTTGCCAAATTGACGGAAATGTCGCAAAATTGATATAAACGACACACAAACAGCTGCCATAAACCTTCGGGTTGGTCGTGTGGCTTGGGTCTTCTACATATCAATGAATTTTTTTTTTTTTGTTAGAAGAGAGTACTGAAATGATGTTTGGTTAGCATTTATCTGTCAGACCAACCATCCTACTTAGTAATACATTTAGCGAATTTTTAAAATGTCACCAAATTGATAAAAATGTTTTCAAATCTATAAAAATATCTTGAAATTGATAAAATTGCGCTACATAAATGATATTAATTGTTTTTTGTTAGGGGATAGTATTGTGATGATATTTCGTCAATTTGTCGCAAAGTGGAACTGTCAGTTCTACAGTCCCACTTGGCGATAAATTTGGCTATTTTTTAAAATGTCGCTAATTTGACGAAACTGTCGCCAAATGTTCCATAGAAATATAACTATTTAGACGATATTTTTTCTACCAATTTATTTGAAGCAAATGATATCATGTCGCTTAGCAACGGATTTAAATCCAATGTGTTTATGCGGCAGGCGATTTTTATTAAATTCTTTCCGATTTGAATAATGAAGATATGTATATAAAATAAATTTCATTGCCATTTCATTTTCGACTGGATAATATCAATTATACTCTTCAGGTTTAAACATTATTATTATTGATATTTTCCGGAATTATTGATTCAGGGATTATTGATATTTTTAAGTTATTACGCCATTGTTTTATTGCGGCAAAAATTGCTGACACACGCATATTGTACGTTGTACGAGTAATCTTCTAGGAATGCACGGGTATATCTTCTAACCTACGAGAATATAAGTAGTACAGGTATATTGGCATATATTTTGACATATATTGGCATATATATTGGAATCAAGTACAGTCTTCTGGTATGAAGATTAAGGGGATTAATTATATATTCAATTTATTACGTCGTCTGTTGTATTTTACCAAAAAACATTTGTGACTCATATTGCAAAACGGGAAATCTTCTACTAATAATCGGACATTATAAGTAGTACGTGTATATCTTCCCATATAATTTTAGCACTTTAATTTTGACATATATTGGAATAAATGACTTCAGATTTAAAGATTACGGGTTTATTGGTATTTTCAATTTATACATGTAATCTACTAATGCAGGTTATATTTTCTAATATTCGCGTATATAATTAGTACGGGTCCCATACAATTTTAATGCTTTATTTTGCATATATTGATTCAATTCCATATTTTTTTTTTTTATATTTGCTTACATAAGGGGTCCAAGATGTTTTATTCTTCAGATATGTCCATGAAGATAATTTTATATAGCGAGAACAGAGATCCTTAAACTTCTTTTTAGGATCATTATATTAAATATTTTAACAGAATATTTTGATTAAACATGTCATTTAGTATACTATAAGAATTTGGGCATGATTATGAATTTCAAGTTTCTTTATATTATATACTCCGTACGAAGAACGGGTATGCTGCTAGTTTACATATAATAATGACTAAAAGGTTTTATTTTGGAATCAATGATAACTAGACTTAATAGTTTCAATCATTGTTGTGAGAAATAGCCTCTATATAAATTTTTATTCGTGACATCATTAGCTCCCTCATGGGGCAAGTTACCCCACAGGGGGGGGGAGGATATTGTCAGGTACGGTATCAATCAAAAAAAAAAAGCCAAGTCCTTTAAAGTGAAGGATAATACGATATAAGGTAATCGATCCAAATATGGACACTGCACCTAATATGGCCACTGCTGTAAAAAAGACACAGATATTCATCAATTATCTATCTCCGATATTTTAAAAAGACCAACAGAAAAAAGGCTTTAAATTATCGAGCTGTAAGACTGGTGAAATAGCTTTTTCCAGATAAAAAGGTACCCAAGCATAAAGCAACTGGCAAGTCCAAACTAGCAGCTAAGCCGAAACCAGTACCCAAGCCTAAACCCAAAACAAATGTAATATCAACTATTGCATCTCTGCCGTCCTGCAGTGGTGTATTCAGCTCAAAAGAGTCCTGCTATTGTGTACTGTGTCGTCAAGAAAAACAATGAGACATGATACAGTGTAATGCGTCCGGCGTCCAAATAGTTGCTCAAGTCCATTGGATGAGTCGGACGGTCTGGGTTTTCAACAGTTTAATGGGTGCCGTGTTTGGGTACATGAAGAATGTTGTAGCCTTACAAGTAAGGAAAAATTTTATATTTTTCTAAGTCCATCTTGTGCCGACTCTGATTAAAGTTTTACGTTGGTTTAAGGTTTTTTTAGCAAAATTTTTAAGGGTGCCCATATTAGGTGCAAAGGTTCCAAATATGGGCATAGGTTCCCAGCACATATAGCACATATCTGATATTTTTAACTCAATTATCATTTTTCCCTGTTACCCCCTGCAAGGAGAATACATCCATCAATTTTCAAATTTTTATCTGCTAAAACAAACATTATAATAATTAAAATGCTTAGGGGTGTCCATATTTGGGTCACTTGCCTTAATTGTAATCATTTGAATCCATGATATCCATTTTTCAAAATATGTCTTAAAAATTTGTAAAATTAAATCTACAAAATATTTTGTATTCAGGTATGAGGAAGTTGAGTTGAACTGCACTTCAAGTTATTTTTTATGTTAACATTATTCAAAATATGTGCGTTTACAAAATTAAAAAGTATCAGTGTACAGTTTTTTTTTTTGTTATCTGGTGAAGTTAGAAAAAACGTGTTTGGTTGGACACCTCCTTTGAAAACTTGATTTTGGAAGCAAAAATATATTGATTCCTTATATATGGTCGTAAAGTTGGGGTTTTATAGACATTTGACCCTGCTTTCTTTCAAGCATGGATTCAAATATTGATATATATGCTTGAGGAAGCTTTTGAACTAATTGAAATAGAAATGCATAGACATGATTTACCTTTGCACCGGAAAAAAGTGAAATTTCACAGACAGTAATTTTACAAATGACCTATGACCTCTGATTCTTATGAAGTTGTTATAACCATGTAATACATAAGTAAATTTAATATATCAGATATATTAGTCTATCTATGAAGCTTGGTGCCAAACTTGGCGAGTTTGGCGGCAGTTTTAGAAATGTATCCCCGTCTTCGGGATTTGGAGAAATATCTCTGAGTCATCGATAATTCAGTATTTCTGAAAATTAAAAAATTCATTGTTTTAATTATACTCATTGTGTAATAATACCTATCGTTTATATGGAATTATTAATTTAATAATCTTAGTTTGAAATATCACCAGTTTGCGGAATATTCCATAGTGATATGCTATATAGAGATTTTGCATCCTTATTATTCCTAACATTAATTATCATAAAAAATGATTTGCATTGTATAAAACACATATTGATTACGGTTTTTGTTATTGCAATCATGTTAACTTTATCAGTATTGACTTGCTCCGTGTGGAGAAAATTAATTCTCTTTGACTTGAGATCTAATTTATTTTTCGTTTTTATGATTCTAATCTATGAAGTTCTAATGGACTCAACTAACAAAGGAAGGAACGAAATAAACATTTACACTCATGTCCACAATTACCTTACACCTTTCTGGTAGGTCGGACGGTTTGGGTCTCAACTCATGTCCACAAGTTAAGCATAGTTGCTGTTTTTGTGAAAATTTCAGGAAATCCACATCGGAATGGAAGTAAAACGCGGTATGTGGGTGTAATAGAGTTATAGAATTAGAAAACAATATAAAACTAGGATAATAACGACTTTTATTATCCAACGAAAAGGGTTGAAAGAAAAAGGGTCACTATACGAGTGTCAACCTCAGTGAAACAGAATGATTAAAACAATGTGATCCTGCAGTTTAATACGGTGTAGAGGTACCACGGGTAGCCACGCATGCTGCACAACGATTTCCTATACTTTCGATGAGGGTTTGGATGAATTGTGTGCTCAAAAAGTTCCAAGCCTCACGAAGAACATTTTTCGATCCCGGAACGGAGCTTGTTGAGTAGAGGAGCACTGCAAGATATATCCTGAGCATATCCCATACATGATCTATTAGATTCAGATCAGAATAGTTGGCAGGCCAATGCATGTGCTTATCTTCAGTTTGAAGGAATTCGTCGACCAAGGCCGCCCAGTGAAGAGACGCGTTATAAACCATGAATATGAAATCAGGATCAACAGCACCTCGGAACAATCGAACGATAGGCTTAAGGACTTCGTATCCGTAACTTTGACCGGTAACCGATCCCGTGTCGAAGATCTGGAGGTCTGTGGTGCAGTCCAGCATGATGCCTGCCCAGACCATGACTCCCCCAAACGGAAAACAATGTCTTTCCTGTGATGTTTCCCGGGTGAAAACGCGTTACACGTTCTCTCCAGATCGTGGTACGACGAGAATCACGTTGGTGGATAAACCTGAACTCGTCACTGATCATGATATTGCCCCACTGTTGCCCATTCCACTGCCGATGGTCCAAACTCCACTGTAAATGCGCGCGTTTCTGTGCAGGCGTCAGGGAGATGCAAACTGCTAGTCGTCTGGCATAGAGACCAACGTGTCTGAGTCTTCTGTAAAGAGTTTGTCTCGGAACAGTGAATCCTGTGGCGGGTGTCAAGGGTCAACCCAGTTGTCTGGTAGAACGGTTCCTCCAACGTCACGAAATTATCATCAAATATCAGTCTTGCTGAGCGGTTTTTACCCTTGGTCGATCTGGTACTGGTCGTCCGGTAGCATCTACAGTGGTTTGGAACCTCTGCCACAGTCTAGAGATCACACACTGAGGCACAATCAGAATTCGAGGCGCTTCGGTTTGGGCTCGACCGGATTCCAGCATTCCAATAATTCGGCCTCTCAAAAACATGCTCAGTTGGCATCTTTGTGACATATTTCGTTCTTTTTTATTGTTAACAACACTGCGTACTGCAGCAATTGCGAAAATCTGTCTCAACTGGCCATGCCGCTCGATGCCGTTTTATATTCGTTCCGACGTGCGCCGGTGCTTTCGCCATGTCGACGTCGACTGAACAGTTTTGCATATGCACAATGATTTACCTTCTTCCCATAATTCTCCACAACTGATTGTGAACCATTCTATCCATATTAACACCGAATTTTTCGGATTTTATTATGTATGCTTAACTTTTGGACATGAGTGTATATTTTTGAATATTTTTTAAATTTATAAAATGAATTAAAAAAAAAAAAGAAAAAAAAGAATGAAATGTAGCAACTTGGTCCGTTTCCTCCTAATTTTTAAACTCTCTAAACTTCTGGAAATTAATCCAGAGGTCGTATTTATAAAAATATATGTATAACTTATAACTACATTTATATTAACACTTTATAATGTTAGAATCATTTCAAACGCAGTACATGTAGACAATATCATGCTCATTGCATAATTTATTGAATTCGAGTTAAGTTATGCTCGTTTCTAAATCATTTATTACTGTGCAATACGGTATACTAACATTCAGTATTATTTAAAATAAAATTTTACGTTGAATCTATAACGTAGCATATTGAAGTCTTTAGCACCATAGACTTCAAAATGCATAACAGAAAACACACGTTCATTGTATAAATTAATTTTTTAAAGGAAAATTGCAATAATAAAATATTTTTTAAATGACGTGTCATAGTTATATTTGAATATTCGATATTTGAATAACTGAATAAATGACTAATATAAGCAATTGGATTTTATGAATGCGTTTTATTTTACGAATGAAAAATTAATTTATGAATGAAAACTTAATTTATGAATGCTTTTAAATATACTAATAAACACTAAAGAAATTGTATATATAACTTACATTATTTATATAGAGACTTACTAAACAATTTATAGACTTAAAAGCACTCGATGTCTATTTTCTTCTAAGAACATTTCCTTTCATATTATTGTAATTTAAACACTTCAATAACTGAGAATCAACGCTTACTATTAATTAGAGCTTTGGGTATAACTTTCTTCATTTTATATATGATTTAACAGATTAGAATATAAATATGAAATACTGCAAAATCTAGGTTAGGATTTCGAATGTTGAAATTAAATGTATTGGACGTCAAACTTGCAATATTAGATGTAAAATTTATAATGCCGGATATTGTTGTTGTTGTTGAAACCCAGACCGTCCGACCTACCAGAAAATGATATCGGATGTAAAAGCTGTGATAGAAAGAGACGATAATTTGTTCAACATGGACTTATGATATGTCTTATAAATTAAAAATAATCTGATGTGGGCAGGACATGACTTTCTCTGCAGACTCAAATCCATTTTATATTTATTTCATTAGTAGTTTATTAAATTGAGTTTAATTTCACTAAATAATACGAAGAATTAATTGAAATTACAGGGAATTTAGACTGTTAATTTCGTTTTCATTTTATAACTGGACATATTCTCAAAATCGGTGATGAAAATATGCGAAACAAAACTAAACTATCTAGAGAACTCTAGACCTAGAGTAATGCGGTTGGTATAATTATTTTGATTGCCAAAAATTACGTATAAAAGAAGTATTTAATTGGTGCATTTGAACATAGATAGTTTTTTTTAATTTTTGATGACCCTTTTGCAAAAATAGCAGATTTTTTTAATCATATCAGAATCTAATCAGCACCAGAGACCTACCTACAAATGACTTATCTACCAAATTTTGTGAAAATTGATTAATTAGTTTTTCAGATAGAGTGGATACAGTTATTTTTTATGCGCCATTTCGCAAAGAAAACCAGGTTCTTTAATCCCGAATCATATCAATATTTAATCAGCACCAGGATCACCCACATGTGACTTACCCACCAAATTTTATGAAATTTGGTCAATTAGTTTTTGAGTTAGAGTAGATACATACATTGAACAGACAGACAGACACAAACACAAACGTCACGCTAAAAATAAATTTTTCCTGGTTTAGAGGTCCCAAAACGTGTAGATTCGTCGAAAACTCGAGTTGTGAATTTCGACATGATTCCAATATTTTCCTTATACTTTACCATGTATTGCAGGGAAAGTAACATTCTGGTGTGGACTGCACATGACTTTCATTACTTTATTTCATTATTATATAATAACGGTTAGTTCTAGAGTTATAGAGTTGATCTTATTACTTTTGTGTGAAAATTACGTATAAAACAAGCTTTTAACTGATACATTTGAACACTGTTCTTTTTTATTCTAAATTTTGGCAATTTTTAACTGATCATTTCGCTAATAAAGGCTGATTCTTTCTTTCCGAATTGTACCAAAATCTAATCAGCACCAAAGTATTCATCCTAAAGCTGATTCATAAACCAAATTTTAAAAATTTGTTTTTTGTCAATTAGTTTTTACTTTCCCTGCAATACATGGTAATGAATATGGAAAGTTTTGGAATCATACTGAAATCACAACTCGAGTTTTCGACGGATCTGCACGTTTTTAGACCTCTAGAATACGAAAAAACTATTTTTAGTGTGACGTCTGTGTGTGTGTGTGTGTGTGTGTGTCTGTCTGTCTGTGGGTGTGTCTGTGTGTGTGTCTGTCTGACTGCGCAGATTTTGTATCCACACTAACTAGAATACAAATGGACCGAATTTCATAAAATTTGGCAGGTAAGTCAGATGTGGGCGAATCTGGTGCTTATTAGTTTTGGGTATGATTTGTGATAAAAGAACCCGCCTTTGTTTGCGAAATAACCCGCAAAAGCTTGTATCCACTCTAACTGAAAAACTAACGGACCGAATTTCACAAAATTCGGTAGATAGGTCTCTTGTGGGTCACACTGGTACTGATTGGATTTTGGTACGATTCGGAAAACAATAATCTGCCTTTGTTTTTGCAAAATGGTCCTCAAAAATCTTCAAAATATAAAATAAAAACCTACGCATGCTCAAATATATCCATTAAATGCTTGTTCTATACGTAAATTTTAACATAGAAAATAATAAGACCAATCCCGTTACACTAGGACTAGCCATTCTCGAGATATTTTAGTATTTTCGTATTTTATCTACACCACCTTTGAAAATATGTCCAGTTAACAAATGAAAATGAAAATTGAATTAAAAGTCAATTAAATTTAATTAAAATAAATTGAACGTAGATATATATGTCTGCAGGGAAAGTTATGTGCTGCCTACATCAGATTTTTTAACTAGGGGGGATGCATATATATAAGTGGGTCATTTCGCAAATAAAGGAAACTTCTTTTATTCCGAATAGTGCTAAAATCTAATCAGAACCAGGCTAACCCACATGTGACGTATCTACCTAATTTTGTGAAATTTGGATTATTAGCTTTTCAGCTAGAGTGGATACATAGAATTTTTGCATGCCATTTCGTATAAAAGGGCGGATTCTTTTAGACATACCAATCAGTTTTTTCAGCTAGAGTACACATTCAGCAAACAGAAAAACAGACGGACAGGCTCACATACAGACAGACAAACACATATTCGCCAATATGTAAACATTTGGGGGTCCTGGAATGCTAAAACATTGTAGATGAGTCGAAAAGTCGAGTTGCGATCTTCGACACGATTCAATTATTTCCCTATACATTGCTGTGTATGGTAGGGAAAGTAAAAAAAATAATAACTGGACTTATTTTCAAAGGTGGCGTAGAGAAAATACGAAAAAACTAAAATATATCGTAAACGGTTAGCATTATGTAATGGGGTTAGTCTTATTCCTTTCGTCGTTAAATATTATGTATAAAACAAGCATTTAATGGATTTATTTGAGCATATGCAGTTTTATATTTTATATTTTGACAATTTTTGCAGACCATTTTGCAAAAAATGGCAAGTTATTTTTTCCGAATCCTACCAAAATATAAACAACACCAGGGTGACCAACAAGCAACTTATCTACTGAATTTTGTGAAATTCGATCATTCAGTTTTTCAGCTAGAGTGGATGCAGGGGATTTTTAGGGCCATTTCGCCAAAACAGGCGTCTTTTTTCCGAATCGTACCAAAAACTAATCAGTACCAACTTTACACCCAAGTGACCTACCAAATTTCATGAAATTCGATCCATCAGTTTTTGAGTTAGAGTGGATACATACATAGCACAGACAAACAGCCATACAGATAGAAACACAGACATACACACAGGCAGATACACAGACACACATACAGACGCCACGCTAAAAATCGTTTTCTCGTATTCTAGAGGTCTCAAAATGTGTAAATCCGTCGAAAACGCGAGTTTCAATTTTCGGCATGATTCCAACACTGTCCCTATACATTACCATGTATCGCAGGGAAAGTAGAAAGGAAAACATTATTTTTCTAAAACATATATTTTTACCATATGCTCTGTAACCGCTGCAAATGTGCCACCCAAAAAGTATTTTGCAATTTCCAGATTACAACCTATTCACTCCACTGACAATTTCGAATCCCTGTCTGTAAAATAGTTACATTATTAATCATGACTAGCATAATCTCGGACCGCACGCAAGCATCTCTGCCAAATGAATAAAAATCGCGTTTTACATAGTATAATACAACACGTGATAAGAATGAATAACTAGCTTAATATTCATATCGATAATTTAAAGAAGAAATGATAAAATGTGAATTGGCCTGACGAAAGAAAGTGACAAATTGTTAAGCTTTCTAAATGGAAAGCAGTGAAGTATAGTTGTAAACAGATGGATTGGATTGCAGACGATTTCATAGAAGTTTGTGGAAATGGAACAGAGGATTTTAAGACCAGGAAGAAGAAAGCGAAAGTAGTGAAGAAGAAAGTTTGTAAGTGAAAATTGTGAGGTTGGGTTTATCAGGTTGTTTTCTCTTAAGCCTTGAATGTATTTCATTCGCTTAGTGTATTTTTTTTCTTTCAGAACTTTTTGACCGGGGGTGCAAATGAAACTTTAGGGGGACAAGTTTTCCTCTTGCCCTGCATAAATATATCTATATGCTGTCTCATAAATAGAAACTAGGTTTACATAAAATCTCCAGGGGCGAGAGGCTTCGCCGTCCCGAATGTATGTCTGAAAGAAGCCTTTTTCTATTACTCTTTGTAGGAAGTTATATTTACGGTTTTGAAATGACTGGTATATTTTTCAGAGCATTGGTAACCAACCCGGATGTATGCCTGAAAGAAACACTGTTTCTATTACGAAATACGCTTTGTAGGAAGTTGTATTGAGGTTTTCAGAGTATATGTATATTTTTCAGAGAATTGGTAACCCCCCCCCCCGGATTTATGCCTGAAAGAAACACTATTTCTATTACGCTTTGTAGGAAGTTCTATTCACGTTTTTTAACGTATTTGTATATTTATCAGAATTTTGGTAACACCGCGGATGTAAGCTGAAAGAAACGCTATTTCTATTAGTCTTTGTAGGCAGTTCAAGTTTTTTAGAGTATTACCATGTTTATCACAGTAATGGTGAGCCCCCCACCCCTGATGTATGCCTAAGAAAAACACTGTTTCTATTAAGCTTTTTAGGAAGTTCTATTCACGTTTTTAAGTGTATTGGTACGTTTATTGATACATTTGTAGATAATTGGTATTTTTGAGAGGATTATAAATAAGATATTTAATGCAAATGCAAAGTAAATTTAATGCAAGTGACTTTCAAGTTCAAATTTATACCTGCGTCATTCATAACATCTATGAATAATATATGACATAATTATTTTAAATGCTAAAAAAAATCACAAACTCTTGAAATTTTCAGCCAATTTATACAAGTCGAGAATTTTACAGAATTCATCAGAAGTCGCGATGTTGGCTATATTTCACCTATCTCGAAGACAAAAGTCATAAAATGTGAAATCAAAGTCACCGAATTTGTTCCGACACTCCCACGATACGGGTTTTCAAATTATAATAATATTTTATAATAATTCGTTACAATATGGTGGAACTTTCGTTACACGATTTCATTTTATTCCCGCCACATTTCTTTCTTGATTCATTCCGTTTCTCTCACGTTTCAAGTCCAAAATGATATACAAAACAAATGCATATTTTAAAAAATGTGATGTGGGCAGCACATGACTTTTCTTTTATGATGTAATGAATTTACTACTTTTACAGTAAAAAAAATATATTATTTTAATAGTAGTTATTCATATTCTTTCCAAGATATTGAATTTTCGTCAATGGGTCGTCATTTTCCATGTCGTCATCATTGATGAGACGTCATTGATTTAGCCTCATTTTTATCCATTTGGCGAGTTTTTCGTTAATTTAGCAACATTTTAAAAACTCGCCAAGTTGGCGACATTCCACCAAATTCGTCGCCGAAATCTCGCTAAGAGTTATGGACGAAGAAATAAGTTATTCTTACAGCAGATAAATGACTACTGGCGTTCAAATACAAAAGTATTACTCAAAGTATCTTTTTTCATGAATGGAACGAGCTAGATCCACGAGAATGATGTCACCAAATTTATCGCATGGTATTACATATGAAAAGTGAACATGTTTCTCAATAGGAAATATTTTTCTTTTATTTCATATGACTGTTTGATATTTTTTTTGAAAAATGTGCAATATCTCGAGAAAGGTTCACGTTAACGTTCTAAAATTTATGTCAATCGTTTTCTAATGAAAATTACATAAGAAATGTCTATTTGCGTAACTTTATTAGCGATTTTAATTTTTTGACGATTTTTTCAAAATTTCACTCGAAAATTTAGGGAGGTTCTGTACATTCGATTGCGTATAAGAACAATAGGCTTTACGGATTGTGATTTTTGTACCAAATTTCGTTCGAATCGGTCCATTCGTTCGTCAGTTATCGTCTCCACAGACTCACTGACACACACACACACACACACACACGCACACACACACACACACACACACGCACGCACAGACACACACACACATACTTTCACACACACACACACACAGACCTCACTTCAAAAATGTTTGATTCATGATCAGGGATGCTTGAAACGTGCTCTCCAGTCGAAAACTAGAATTCAAATTTTCGACCCCGTCACAATACTTTCCTTATACTTTATGTATATAAGGAAAGTAATAACGCGAAAACGATGGAATTTAAAACGATTCTACTTTTCATGCAGACATTTGACGTATCTTTGAATGACGCCAAATTATCAAAACACAAAATAGTCTCGTCAGGAAATGAAATACCTTAACATAAATGTTATGATATAACAATTATTTAGAGAATTGGCAGTTAGTATAATTTAACATGTAGCTATTGGCGGTTTAATGAGATTAATTGGAATAATTTAAACAAAAGAATATGCCTGACGGTTACTCTTACGGCAAAGCTTTCACAGAAAGAATTTGCTACGCATAAATTCAGGAATTAGTAAGGAAAGCGTTTCCTTAGCTTTTGCATTATAAGAATATGTTCGTAAAGCAAAGGAAAATAATACAACATAGTGACGAAACCAATCCTACAGGAAATGAAGGTATGAGATTGGCTTTATTTATTGATGTGTATATCGCTGTTGTCAACTTCAAGTGCATCTGAAACGTTTGCTAAGAATGGGAAATTGGTTTTTATTTTGATTTGTATTTGATATCATTACAATTGTTTTTTTTTCATTCTATGATATCGGTGTTGGTGTGAGTTTTAGTTTTGCGAGTAAATGGGACAATAAACGTGGTATTAGAAAATAGCAAGAAATAATATAAAATTAAAGTATTAGGCGTTTGTATATATGAGACATCTTATATTATTCAATAAGTACTTTACTCTTTAATTGAAAATGATGCTTTAATACCGGCATAGACAGGTTGTCCCAAAAAGATTGAACCACGCTTTAATTATTTACCTGTTGGAGATAAGTAGGCAATGTAAATTGCAAAAATGTTCAAAGTAAGGTAGGAAATAAGACTTTGTTAATGAATAGTCCCCCCATTAATTTTCAAAAAGTTACATTTTTTAAATTTTTATACGACCCCCTTAGATAAATCTGATCAATCAGATTTTTTTTTTCATTTTTAATGCAACAAGGCCATTAAAAACCGTATATCTGTATCTTTAAAATGAACTGAATTATGATAAAGGAAAAATATGACTTATGCAACTTTTCCGTACCAAGTGAAAGGTTGTTTCATTAGTGAAAATAGGGATCATAAACAAATTGCAGATGGAAATTATTTAGATCAAAAATACGTTAATATGTGTCAAAATATTTTATCATAAATGCATCTAAATAAAGAATTACACAGACAGGGATCATATAAAGCCGCCGTACTCACTACACGGTTGGGTAGCCTATGTATTATCAACCAGTTTTATATTTTTTGTGATATATCACAAATGTACATTTCTAATTTGATATAGGGTCTCCATTCACAATGTTCAATTTTCAATTAATTGCAACTCGCTCAATTTTAAAGATACAGATATGCGGTTTTTTAAATGATCTTATTGCATTAACAATGAAAAAATTCTGATTTAGCAGACTTCTATAAGGGGGCGTATAAATATTTAAAAAGTGTAACTTTTGGAAAATTAAAAGGAGGACTATTTCATTAACGTAGTCTTATTTCTTACCTCACTTTCAACATTTTTGCAATTTACATTGCCCACTTATCTCCAAAAGTTAAATAATGAAAGCGTATTTCAATCTTTTTGGGACACCCTGTATAGTTGATAGACATTATCAATCAGTTTCAACGACAAAAACTGACCTTCTTCTGGAAAGAGATACAGAACCACAGCACCAAAGCCACATAATCTGTTTGTTCTGTCTGTTTACTGTCATGATTGATTTGTTCCTCTTTCCCGACGAAAAGGTATATGCGTTACATTTGAAACCAGTTGAGGTTTTGTGGTGCCAAATTTTTATACTGTTCTTAAAGATGTATTACTTTCCTTATATACATAATGATGTATAAGGGAAATATTGTGAAGGGGTCGAAAATTCGAATTCGAGTTTTCGACGGGAGAGTACGTTTCAAGCATCCCTGATCACGAATCAAACATTTTTGAAGTGATGTCTGTGTGTGTGTGTGTGTGTGTGTGTGTTTGAAAGTATGTGTGTGTGTGTGTGTCAGTGGGTCTGTGGAGACGATAACTGACGAACGAATGGACCGATTCGAACGAAATTTGGTACAAAACTCACAATCCGTAAACACTGGAAGCCTATTGTTTTTAAACGTAATCGAACGTTCAGAACCCCCCTAAATTTTGGAGTGAAATTTTGAAAAAATCGTCAAAAAACCAAAACCGCTAATAAAGTTACGCAAATAGACATTTCTTATGTAATTTTTCATTAGAAAACAATTGACATAAAATTTAGAACGCCGTGAACGGTTCTCGAGATATTTCACATTTTTCAAAAAAAATTATCAAAAAGTCATATAAAATAAAAATATATATTTCCTGTTGAGACACATGTTCACTTTTCATATGTAATACCATGCGATAAATTGGGTGACATCATTCTCGTGGATCTAGGTTGTTCCATTCATGGGAAAAGATACTTCGAGTAATACTTTTGTATTTGAACGCCAATAACCATTTATCTGTTATAAGAATAACTTATTTTTCCGTCAGTAAAGCTTGGCGAGATTTTGGCGACGAATTTGGCGGAATATCTCCAACTTGTCGACTTTTTGAAATGTTGTCAAATTAGCGAAAATCTCGCCAAATGGATTAAAATGACGCTAAATCAATGAAAATGACGACTAATTGTCGAAAATTCAATATCTTGGAAAGAATATAAATATTTACTATAAGAAAAACCTATTTTTTTACTGTAAAAGTAGTAAATTCATTGCATTATATAAGGAAAGTCATGTGTTGCCCACATCAGATTTTTTTTATACTGTTCTTAAAGATGTATTTTTATTAGAGAGTACCTTCAACCGCGCTTACAGTAAAATGCAATCTAAATAGTTGTATTAAAAGCCATCGACGTGTTTATGTATGAATGTTTTGCTCATTTTACCGATTTAGCTTCTAGATAAAAATATTTTTAACTATTGTTGCAGAAGACCTTGAAATATACCGTCAATATCTACCTAAATAATATAAGTAGAGCATCATATGAGGTGTCACAAAAAGTATAAAATTATAATAAGTACTATATAACTGTTATGTGTATAATATATTACAACCTAAATTTGGAGAGCAGATGATATTAGGAGAACTGAATGGCTTTCTCTGTTAACAAATCAGTTTACTAGAATAGCGATTTTTTCAATATCTTTATTTTCTAATTCTCTTCTATGTCAGTTTGGTGAGTTTCACCCTCATTTGGCGAGAAAAAGGACACGGTCGTTTCGTTTCAAATACAACATTTATCGAGCAAATGAAATTTAATTGTATGTTCTATGAGTTTATTTGAAACAGTGAGTTTCAATGTCTTTGATCTCTGAAAGCGTTAAAAAAATAACTATACTATAATGTACAGTTTTACTTCTTGGTTTGGCTGGAATAGGTTATAGGAAGTGTGTTATCTATTCAAAGTTGAAAAAACAAGTATTTTCTTTGTAATAGTGAAAACGAAAACAGAAGAATCTCCTTAGTCCAACTGGCATGCACCTCTACATATTTCATATTTCTAGAGCTGGCGGGAAAAACCACTTAAGTCAAAAACTAGGAATTTGAGATATTAACGAATGAAAATAATGATATTTTTAAGACATCGTTTTTTTAAATTTTTTATTTTTATTTTCAAAATACACATTTAATTTTTTTATGGTATTTATTACACATTTATAAGCTAAAAAAGCATACATTGTATTGTAATTTTGGAAAATGAATTTTTAGGTAAATACTGGCTTAAGTGGTTATTCCCGAAACAAGTTTGTGGCAAATACAGACAAAAGTTATTATTCCTGACTCCAGTATTTATTCTTTAAACACAATTATGATGTGTTTACAAATACAGACATAAGTAATTGTTTAATAAAAAAACATCGGTCATAATGCAGCATTTAATTGTGCATTCTAATTCCAAACTGTTAGTATTATTTAATGTGTTCTTAGGACTACTTTAAGTAAATATTTTGTAAAAATTATAAAAAACGTCGAAATGATGTTTTAACTGATATTTCTGAAAATTGTTTAAAAATAAAATTAAAAGTTAACGCACCTTTTTTTGTAAATTAATTAGCTAATTTAAGTTGTATATAAATATAAACATATAAAACTCAAACATTTAAAACTGAAACTCAAACATCGTTTATAGTTCATCTGGATAAATCTCAATCAGATCGCGATCAATGTCCACTTCATTTGAAGTCGGAAGCATGGAACAGAATTGATCCATTTGGTGAGATTTTCGTACATTTAGCAAAATTTAAAAAGTCGCTCAGTTGGCGACATTCCGCCAAATTCGTCGCAAAACTCTCGACAAGCGTTATGGACGCAGAAATAAGTTATTCTTACTTCTTCTTCTTCTGTTGTATAACAGATAATATTGGCGTTTGCTGTATAACAGATAATATTGGCGTTCAAATACAAAAGTATTTCTCAAAATCTCATTTCTCATGAATGGAACGAGCTAGGTCCACAAGAATGATGTCACCAAATTTATCGCAGGATATTACATATGATAATTGCACATGTCTCACAGCAGTTAATATTCGTTTTTTACTTCATGGGATTTTATTGATGAATTAATTTGAAAAAATGTTTAATATCTCGAGAACAGTTCATGCTAGCACTCTAAAGTTTAAGTAAATCGTTTTCTAAGGAAAAATTACATAAGAAATGTCTATTTTCGTAACTTTATTAAAAGTTTTGATATTGTGATGATTTTTTCAAAATGTCACTCGAAAATTTAGGGGGGTTCCCAGCATTCGATTGTGTTTAAAAACAATAGACTTCCAGTAATCACGGATAGTAATTTTTATTTCGACTTGCACTCGAATCGCTCCATTCGTTCGTTAGATATCGTGTCCATAGACTCACTGACGCACACACACACACACACATACGTACACACACACATCACCTCAAAAATGTTCTATTCGTGATCAGGTATGATTGAAACGTGCTCTCCTGTCGAAAACTCGAATTCGAATTTTCGAGCCCGTCACAATACTTTCCTTATACATTATTATATATAATTAAAACAAAAAAATAAACTGCTCCCTCTTCCAAGCAGACTAATCAAACTACCACGGAGTCTCGTTTCAATTGCATCAGCGGTTACAGAGGTAGCTAAGAACAGCTGATTTAGCACCAGCATATACAAGCTCCAGGAAACCGCAAATAAACTACAGTATATTTCAATATATGGGGATTTTGTTTAGCACATTCCCAGTGAGAACATGTAAACTTGTACAATCAGTACAATTTTCCCGGTAACTATACTTTATAAGCTATTGAGACGAACATCGTGCCACAGCGTGGGAGTAAAGTATTTTTATTTATGTTATCTAACATAACTCAAAACATTTTACTATTAAACATTTGTTCTACCGCCCCCTATTCTTTTTCAGAGATTCATTTCTGGCTCTACCGCTGACAGCACAGAAACCTTTTTATTTGTATGCATATAATTTACATTAAGATCCTTGTTCTCAAAACCCTAGTTTCTATTCTGGCTAAATTTTAAGAGAAATATTTAATAAAATACAACATACCTGAAATATTTTTACTCTTGTGAATTCACCATTAGTTGTCCCCGTGACAACATACTATTCTAAAATTGAGAAACCACTCACTAAAATAGTTATTTCAGCACTATGAGAACAAGAAAGATTAATCTTGCTTAAAGCATTGATTATGAAACACTTTCCAACTTCAATGCAATTTTATTTAAAAAAGTCGAAAATGCAATACATTCCTCGGTAATATTTTAAAACTTATCACAATACTACATTGATTTATAATATTTGAAAACTTAAACCTTCATTGAAAATGACGGCATTGAAATATAAATTGCCTGGTTTAAACATCTCTAAAATGCAATACATTCCACGGTAATATTTTTAAAACTATCATAATACTACGATAATTTATTATATTTGAAAACTTCATCGAAAACAACTGAAATAAATTCAAATGACGTCATAGAAAAAATAACACGCCTGGCTCTCTTTATAAAAGCAGCATTTCATTTATAAATAATCTCCCATTCATGTCATTCATCACACTACTATAATAATTTATTTTATTTAAAAATTAAGACCATGGAGATACAATTCATAAACTTTATGTTTAAAACTTCATCGAAAAAAATCGTCCTTCTGTTTATAAGATCAATTAATATTTCATTCATATCAGCCATGCAGACTCCATGGACTGAATTATTTTGTGTTAAAGAAATACAGTAATTCTAATACAACTCATTCTACATATTTTGCTGTTTACATTTTACATAAGTGAAAAATAGGCTTAGTAGTAGAAATAATCAAATTTGAATGAGAATTTAAACTCAAATATATTGTCATTGTGTTGTTTTAGTATGTAGATGCACAGAATTTAAGCAAAAATAAAGTAGTTTTAGGACGGATACAACACTCAATATGAATTAAAAAGAACTTTAAAAAATCACGATTTTGAAACAAGATGGATGCCATATATCATTTTGAAGTGGGTCATGTGATCGTTTCATATAAGATGTGTAATTATTATTTTAATTTTTATTTAAAAAACTACTGAATATATGTCGCTGCATTTTTTTTTATATATTTTATGGAACAATTTGACTATTACCTAAAATTTTCGAAGCAATTTGTGAATTTTAAATCCGCTTTAAAAATGTTTGAAAAATTAGGTCCCATAGGGCTAAATGTATTTCATTTTTTCAATCCGGGTTTAATCCAAAACTAATTGGGTGATATTATTCATTTATATTCCCATAGGACCTACTGACCGTCTGAACAACATACTAAAATTTCATTATGATTAAGTCATTTTTACGGCAGTTATCGTGCTAACGGACAGACAGACAGACAGACAGAATGAACAAAGTCATAAACACTTTTCAACTTTGTTGTAAAGTGTTAATAAAACAGCTGCCTAACAGTAATCATTTACCGGGTGAATAAATACAAAATCACCGGAAATAGGCATCGAAAGGGGGTTGGGAGAGAATGTCGCGCGCGCCTCGGAATTTTAGGAAATAAAAAAGAATATTCTGACGTAGTTTCAACAAAGAACAAAGTTGTATAAACTTTACGGAATGATAACATTTCTTCATGTTTTTTAAACTCTAAAATCTGCAGAAATAAAACGGATAATAATAACTTTTCTTGACTTGTGCTTTTTCCCGAATGATATCTGTTCGAAAATTAGAAAAAAATAACTTTTTATGACTTGTGTGGTTTTTCCCGGCTGACTTCGGAGCAAAATCTAGTAGGTTGTTTATGGTGTTACTTTTTTTTATATCTTAGAAGTCCAACAGATGTACGTGCTTTTTCTACAGTATGGTTCATACATTTCTTCAACAGAATATGTTATAAAAAAAATTGCAATTGTTGACTTATGTGGTTTTTCCCGCCACGCCTAGATTTGTCTATGCATATATTTTGGGGGTGGGATAACAAAATTGTCAGCGATGTGACCTACATGTGACATACCTGTACTAGACTGCCATACTCGAAGGGTTATTCTTTTCAAACCAATGTCGGGGATATTTATTTAGAGATTAGGAGCAGGAAATTGCAGATTTAATTTCGATTCTTAATCACTTTCGATTTTTGCCATTTTACATACTGCACACAGATAACTTCACAGTAAACTTAAAATAATATATATATATATATATATTTTAATTATAAATATATATATATATATATATATATATTTTAATTATAAATATATATATATATATATATATATATTTTAATTATAAATATATATATATATATATGAATGAAAGTAGAAAAGAACGGGAGTGACCATATGAATTACATAAGAATGGTAGGGGTGGATTGCGACACCCCTTTCCCGCTTAAAGCAGCTTTTACAACCCGGGTAACGCTCACGGAACCAACATAATTCCATGGTCAGCCTCCCAAATGTGCGAAAATAAAAGCACCAGAACAGACTCAGAACCAAAGAAGTAAACGAATCCATGAAGAAGAAACATCCGCTAGTCCAACCCGATGGAACGTCTCTTTATATAAGTAAAGTTGCTCATGCGCAGAGAAATATCAGGATAATAGTTACGCAGTCATGAATATTAAATCTCTATATCAACAATCAGATTACAAATTTTCTTTAAAAAAGGATTTGTAATAATGTTGTACAAAATTGACTGGATAATTTCTTTTTATAGCTTCATCTGCAAATTTTTTACATTTGTAAATGCAGTCTTTCCTAAAAGTATTATAATTTTGGTTTCTTCTAAAATGTCCAATCACTATATTTCTGAAGACATACTTTGCAAGGTTTGAATTCCAATCGATAATATGATTTACCTTGATCCTGTATGAATCTCTTTTGTCGTGTAACTCTGTGTATATTCCATATTTCTTGTGTTTTTTGATAGCTAAATCCAAGAATTTTACCGATCCGTCCTCACACGCTGGATTTTCAATAAGGTCCAATTCGCTTGGGTAGAATGAAAAGTCAAAACATGGGGTGTTTTCATAGCCCCCAATTATCACATCATCGACATAACGGAAGTAGGGCATTTCCGATAGGATATGAGTGCCTCTTTCGTATTTAGATAGATATATATCTGCTAGTATTGACGAGCAACTCCCTCCCATAGGTATGCCCTTGATTTGTTTGTAAAAATTGCTTCCGTCGTGTAGTATGTTTTCCTTTAATACCAATTCTACCAAGTCCATGTATCTTCTATAAGTTATAAATTGCTTTAGATCGTATTCTTCATGTAGATCTTTCAGAATCAATTGTAAATTATCCAAATCAAATTATTTTAATATATTCATAATTTGGCCCCTTTTCTGACAAAAAAGGAAAACAGAATTTTTCTTTATCTAAGTTATTTGCATAAAAATGTATTCATTTATTATATTCAAATATGTGACTATTTGATTAGCGTTTTTTGTGATAACCACTTTCCAAATGCACATATAATGATTGTATATATTTGTGTAAAATAATTTGTCAGGCATTGGTTTTGACAATATAAATGTTTTAATAAGTTTTGCCGTACAAGTAAATACGAGTTAAGTAACTGCTGTTTGAGATGAGAAATTAATCATATGTGGCTTATTAAAACGCATTCGAACTAATGCATATTATTTTATTAAAGCTAACAAGACTTAAGAAATGATGTATTACTTAATTTAGCCACACATTTAGCAATGGTATTTAGTTCTACAAATTTCATTCTGAAATACAATATGAAAAATCTGATGTGGGCAACACATGACTTTCCTTATATAATGTAATGAATTTTATACTTTTACAGTAAAAAAATAGATTTTTTCTTATAGTAGATACTAATATTCTTTCCAAGATATTGAATTTTCGACAATTAGTCGTCATTTTCATTGATTTAGCGTCATATTTATCCATTTGGCGAGATTTTCGTTAATTTGGCAACATTTCAAAAAAGTCGCCAAGTTGGCGACATTCCACAAATTCGTCGCCAAAATCTCGCCAAGCATTATGCACTAAGAAATAAGTTATTCTTACAGCAGATAAATGACTATTGGCGTTCAAATACAAAAGTATTATTCAAAGTATCTTTTTTCATGAATGGAACGAGCTAGATCCACGAGAATGATGTCACTCAATTTATCGCATGGTATTACATATGAAAAGTGAACAAGTTTCTCAATAGGAAATTTTTTTTTATTTTATATGACTTTTTGATAATTTTTTTGAAAAATGTACAATATCTCGAGAACGGTTCATGTTAGCGTTCTAAAATTTATGTCAATCGTTTTCTAATAAAAAATTACATAAGAAATGTCTATTTGCGTAACTTTATTAGTGGTTTTGATTTTTTAACGATTTTTTCAAAATTTCATTGGAAAATTTAGGGGGGTTCTGAACATTCGATTGCGTATCAAAACAATAGGCTTCCAGTGTTTACGGATTGAGATTTTTGTACCAAATTTGATTCGAATCGGTCCATTCGTTCGTCAGTTATCGTCTCCACAGACTCACTGACACACACACACACAGACATCACTTCAAAAATGTTTGATTCGTGATCCGGGATGCTTGAAACGTGTTCTCACGTCGAAAACTCGATTTCGAATTTTCGACCCCGTCACAATACTTTCCTTATACATTATGTATATAAGGAAAGTAATAAGGATAAAAGAAATAATGAATCATGATACAAATGTGTATTAAAATAAGCCTAAAATAAGAAATTTTAGATGATTCATCTTGGTTTTAAGGTTACAATTCATGACTGCATACATGGAAAGGAACTTTATGCATACAAGGGATTCAATTGGCATAAATTGTCACCTCAAATTGTTTTTGTGATCAGCATCTTTTGGATTCACCATACATTCTACAAATAGCACGTGCATTTAAAATATTTAAAAAGTCATTACTGTGTGATTACTACTCGATTTTTTAATCCGCTTTTACTTTTCAAATACTATACAATATTTATGCATACAACTTTCTAGTACCTCCTTGGAGAAGTCAGGCATAAGCAAACAAGATGACCACAATTGTTTCTAAGACTTTTGATCCATCTTTCACTGGACAGAGGCAGCGTGCTCGCTTAACAAACGCCAAGAAAGAACTCGATAAGCAGTTATTGTTTACCATATTGAGAAAACTAGAAGGGTTTCATAATTAGCGTGGACCTGAGAAAGAGGACTCAAAGTGCAATCGTAAAAATTGTCATTACCTTATATGCTTAATCTTGTTTTATTTAATGAATTACTAGAATGCTGTATTCTAACAAATAACAATTTAAATTGTTGCGAAGATATAATTATGTAGTTCATTTTTTTTTCAATATAAATTGTGCTTAATAGAAATATTGAAATTCACATGATTTTTAAATTTTTGTACTTATACTTGATTTCCTCGTACCACGAACCATAATCTTCCAGGCAGAAGGGTTCGTATTTTGTAATCAAATCTTAAAACCGTTCTCTACTGGAGTCTTAACTTGGTAAGAGCTTTTTGGACATTACTGTTTAAAGATGCCGTCACCACATAGTCGATAGTTTTGGTTTGCTAAATGGTAGATCATGAGGCCCTCCTGCATATCGGCATAAATCCTCTTTTTGCCGAGGCGGATTCACACTTCTAAACCACTAGATAAGCATTTTCTGAAGAAGGACATTGTTGCGTGGTATTACACTACACATCCTGTCCGGGAAGCGAAAGGTGGCCATCTACAAAAAAAAAATGCATTTAGACTTTAATTGGAAATGAGGACATCTAGAATTAACTTTAAAACAACACATTTATTAACACCTACTATTAAACACAAAAAAACATACCATATATAAAGGTACTTTGCATGTATACAACTCCTATCCGTCAAATTACTATTAATACCCTTGTTCTAAAAAACACAGTCTCTCTAAAATGTCACCATCTAGTCGTGGCATGGAAATGTATTTTGGGTGTCTAAAGAGAGAGAGCGAGATAGAGTAAACACTCAAGGAGAGCTGCATATTGGAAAGAGCCTACCATGACTAGCGATTGCAGTGGCGTCGCCTCGAGCTCAGGCGGTCTCTCACGGGGCTGGTCCGTTTTTTCCGATCGTCATCAGAATCTTTTTCGGTGTCTTCGCACATACATCTCCAAAAATGTTCCCTTCGCTCTCTCAACATCTCTCTCTCTCTCTTCGAAAAAAAAAAACTGAAAATTGACATCCGCCTACACCTTTCTTGATTGTTCTTTGGACTCAAGAACAACGCCCAGGGCGCTTACTATTGGACAAAATGACCCCTTGAGCTACCACCAACACTTTCAGCCCCACGTATTCTCTATCCCCACTGCACCCTAATTCAAAGGGGCCAGTATCCCTTTCGAACACCGATGACAGTCCGGGTGCGGAGAAAACTCCAACTTGTTTTCGACCTTGGCAAGCAGGTGACCAGATGGGGCGCAGGGTAAACATTGCGCGCCATGTCTTTCAGGGACCGACATCCGTGTATCTACAGTCTAAAAGTAAAATATTGGAGCTATGAGAAAAATCCATACTACAGACATTATACGTCCTTGACGGACGCCATCATTAGTAGACATAAATATTACTGTTGACGTGGTGGATTCACCTACTCCGCTAGATAAATCTGCAGAAATCTAAGTATAACAGTAATTTAATTATCACCCATCTGTACTTTACAAACTCTATACATTAGAGCGCTACAGTTCGGTGGTTAGCGCGCGGGAATTGCACTCGAACGACCCGAATTAAATTCCCGCCTCTTTCGAAACAATCGCTGGGTTCGCTCGGAGTAATATCACGTTAAACATGCGGGTCTGTAAGTCCTTCCGAGAGGTTGGTGGTATGGGAAAGATGGTACAGTCCCTGTGGACGCCTCCCCCACTGGATTCTGGTTTAAATTGGGTGGCACTTCCCAGCCGTCCGACCAGATGCTTTACATTTTCGGGTTGGTCAGAGGGTATGATTCGGAGAGAAGAGGAACGGTATACATTAAAACACTGTTCATCTAATTAAAACCCTTGTATAAACTGAACAATTGAAAAAAAGCGGAGATTTACAAGCCTTGATAATTTCAGATTTTATACACAACTAGTTTGCAAATAATTAATATCCTGTTTAACGATCCAGAAAATATCCACTCAGTTTTAAATCTAAACATTTAAAATATTCTTAAGATTCTTGTTTACTTAAATAGCGTCATTCTTTGAAAATGTAAACACAAAATTATCAATTTCAAGCACGCAAATGTATCCTTTTATCTTTCCTAATTTCGGCTTAATTGTTATTTTTACTCAATTTTTCGCTCTCTTAGTCCTTGTTTTATCTTCTCAGTTGTAATTTGCTCCATTAAAACGATCATTATAGCCGGGGTGTAAGTTTGTTTATTTTTCAGTACTATCACTGTTAAAATTAGTGGAATTTATAGCGAATTTTTCTTTTTCATTAATGTTTATGGTTCAATTTATTATATCGTTATCGAGTGTATTGTAGATTTAATCTTGTATTAAGAACTACTTTTATAAAACATAATTATTTAGAGAATAAAAAGGAATATAAATCCAGCAGTTAAAATTGGGATAATGTATAAATTCCTGCACATAATTTTTTTTAGAGAAACAGTTAATTAAACTTGCAATTTATTGAACAGTATTGTGACCTCTGTCATTTATTTTATTAATTAATTTACTGAGTACCAGAATATTGGTAATTTTAAATAATGGGTAATTAACGAAACATTCATGGACTGAGCTGAAATAATGTATATTATTGTAAGGCAGAAATTATCCAACACAAAATGCATTAAGTACAATTATTAAATACAAATGTCAAATATGATATATAAAATATATAAGTTATGGTGTTATTACACGGAGCAATTCCATCCAGCAATTTTTCAGCAACACCATACATTTCAATGGGAAGAAATATTGCCGCCGTTAGAATCTGGAGATGGGAAGAATAATAGAACTTCTACCAAGTTACAGACACCTGTCGGATATAAAATATCCAAATTATACGAAAACACACAAAGAATGCTTCCTGAAATCGGCGGCACTAAACAGGGAGGGCCTGTTAGAAAGGAGGAGCTTGCAGTATCATTGCCGGGCGGAATTGCTAAAGTCTAGAGATGTAAAAATAATAATAGAACTTATACCAAATTACAGACACCTGTGGCATATAAAAGATCCAAATTATACTAAACCGCCCCACTAAATAAGGCTTCTTGGAATGAACTCCGCGGTATTAGAAAGGAGGGGCGTTTTAGAAAGGCGGGGCCTAAAGTATCATTGCCGGGAGGAATTTCTAAAGTCTGGAAATGGAAAAATATTAATATAACTTTTAACAAATTAAAGACACCTTTAGGATATAAAGGATTCAAATTATACGAAAAACACACCAAAGAATGCTTTCTAAAATGAAATCGGCGAGATTAGAGAGAAGGGACCTGTTAAAGAGGAGGAGCCTAAAGTATGATTGACGAGCGGAATTGCCGAAATTCGGCAATAAAAATTGCCTGTGTAATAACACCATAATGCATATCCCAACCAGGCTTAGAATTACAGATACTTGTCTTATATTTCGATAGTGTAGGCTGCTGATTTCTAGGTAATTTCAGTCTAGGCTTTCGACGGTAGACTGCCAATAGGGCAGGGCAGTCTTTACTGGTATATTATATGCTAGCAATGTAGATGTAATTAAAAAATGAATAAATTATATTTTT
Source organism: Amaurobius ferox (assembly GCA_951213105.1). Lineage (NCBI taxonomy): Eukaryota > Metazoa > Arthropoda > Arachnida > Araneae > Amaurobiidae > Amaurobius > Amaurobius ferox. Next base: position 35,492,113 of record OX578144.1, on the reverse strand, counting down.
CAACTTGATCTATTTCACATTATTCTATTAATTATAAATATCACATTTAGGTAAAGTATTGGAACTTCAATAAGTCTAGACATATGCCTAATTTTGTTAATCACATTATTGCACTGACGAAGGAGATCCAGCGTATCCTCATAGCAGCTGAATGCTGCAATATTGTGTTATTTGTGCTTATACATATGTCTTATACATATTTTTATACATATTTATATACGTATTTATATACATATTTATATATTATACTTATTTATATACATATTTATATACATATTTATATATTATACTTATTTATATACATATTTATATACATTTTTATACATACATTTATATACATATTTTTTACGTCTAATGTTTCATCGGCAATTATATTAAATTATACGTGATAAATTTACTGGTTTTTGTTATGTATATTTCATTTTTGTCGATAATTTAAAAGTTTTCATTTTATTATAAAAGGTATACCTTTCAATTATCATCAATTTATATTCTGAAACAGTAATTTTAAAGGCACAGATGTGATTATTAAAAATATGTATATAAGCAGTTCTTAGAAAGTATATCACCCGTATACTATTACTACATATACCCACCACATCTAGTAAGTTTAAATATATCTTTAAATTTTCATAGCATCCAGTTTGAATTCCAAAATATCCCTTAACGTATTCAGTTTAATTCCACTATAAAAATAAAATATTTTCTTGTTATGAAAAGGTGTCTTCAGTTACAAATCCCAAAAATAAAACATTCGTTCTTTCGTTTTAAAATTAATATGCAAATAAGTTAAGCTTGATAAATTAATATGTCAAATTTAAGAGATTAAAATAGCATCCAATTATATTCCATAATAATTAAGAAATTAAAATAGCATCCAATTATATTTTCATGTAGCAACATTTTGATAAACACAATATGAAAAATCTGATGTGGGCAACACATGACATTCCTTATATAATGCAATGAATTTATTACGTTTACAATAAAAAATAGGGTTTCCGTATAGTAGATATTTAAATCCTTTTCAAGATATTGAATTTTTGTCAATTAGTCGTCATTTACATTGCTTTAGTGCAGTTTTTTGCATTTTTATCCATTTGGCGAGATTTTCGTTAATTTGGCGACATTCCGCCAAATTCGGCGTAAAAATCTAGCCAAGCGTTATGGACGGAGAAATAGGTTATTCTTATAGCAGATAAATAATTAATTGACGTCCAAATACAAAAGTATCACTCAAAGTATCTTTTCTCATGAATGAAACGAGCTAGATCCACGAGAATGATGTCATCAAATTTATCGCATGGTATTACATATGAAAAGTGAACATGTTTCTCAATAGGAAATCTTATCTATTTGCGTAATTTTATTAAATGTTTTGATTTTTTGATGATTTTTTCAAAATTTCACTACAAAGTTTAGGGGGGTTCTGAGCATTCGATTACGTTTATAAACAATAGGTTTCCAGTATTTGCGGATTGTGATTTTATACCAAATTTCATTCGAATCGCTCTATTTGTTCGTGTCTCCACAAGCTCACTGACACACACACATACTTTCACACACACACACACACAGACATCACCTCAAAAATGTGTGATTCGTGATCAGGGATGTTTGAAACGTGCTCTCCTGTCGAAAACTCCAATTCGAATTTTCGATCCCGTCACAATATTTTCCTTATACATTATGCATATAAAGAAAGTAAAAATATGAATTAGAAAAATAACGCAATTCCCAAAATAACACATGTAACTTAACATCCATAATTTTTTGCGGCCACAACAAACAAAATACAATCTAGTTTATTCTTATTTAAACTTGCAAGGTTTTATCTATATATCGACAAATCTTGTCCTAGAAACTCGAAATGTGAAGGTGGGTACATACACTAAAACAGGAGAAAACATTACAGTTTTGAAAATAATCTTTTTATGAATTTATACGGGAAAGTATGTATGTCGTTTTATTTGAAGAGATAGGTTAACATACTTATTTTATATATATTTAAAAACATATTGAAACTAAATGGAAATTTTGCATGATAGAGTTACTGTTCACACATACCATTAGCATGTATAAATCACGAAATGTATATTTTTATTAACTACAAATATACTTATATGAGAGTGGGTCACAAGTGGATCACAAATTTGTTATGTCCACTATCAGTTTGTAATAGTGATAAATAGTGGGGGGTATCAAAATCACGTACAAAATTTAATTTTGTAACATTTGTATATCAACTTCAATCTCTAGATTGATATTAAAATTTCATAACATTGAGAAAAACGGCACGAATGTATGCGAATATTTGTATCCAATGTTGGTTTATAATAGTGATAAAAGGGAGCTAAATAATGTCTTAAAATCATGTATAAAATTTTATAATAATTACATATTATGTTTTGCCTCCGGATTGACGGTAAAATTCAAAATTTTTATCCAATGAATCCGATTGTGACGACCTTTTTTTGTGACGACTGATTTTTGTGACAACGCATTTTTGTGACGACGCTTGCTGTACCACAAGTACCCCAAATGCCGACATCCGTCACTGTTTATTATTTCTAATTAACAAAAACGTATGATAAATATATATGGATTGGCGGAGGAGGCAGCGACAGTCGTTGCCTCAGCAGCCTGCATCCCACCAAATCTAATGTCCCAGTTATTGATAAAAGTAAGCTGCGCAGAGAGCGGAAGAAAATAAGAAAATGTATTATAACACAGGACGTAATTAATAAATACCCCAGTTATATTTTGATGGACGAAAAGATAAAACGTTAATTATCAGGAAAAATGGGGAAAATTACACAGAACTAACCATAGAAGAGCATATTTTGTTACAAGGTGAAATTAAATTTATAAATTACTTACTTTCTCACCCATAGTGTATCATCCTTGGGCTCGGTGATGGATAGTGAAGCTAATTAAATCAGATTAGCCATTTACGTTGTGTGATTAATAATTCAATATTTTATGACAACAATTTTGTTAAAAACATATCACAATACTAAAACAAATAAACACTAGCAATTTCTTACACACAATTAAAATTACACATGATAATCTCAATATTAGCCCTACAGGCAAAAGCTAAAGTTCTCAGATTTCACGCTTAAATTATATAATTTGTATAATGCTTATTAACCCTAACACTCATAAGATATGTAATCCCCCTTAAACATATTAAATCAAAGTATAAAATAATCACGGTGCATCTATCATCAGATGTAAGTGAATAATAGTCAAGGAACTATATTTTGGGACATAGTTCTGCTCATTAGATCCGATTAGAGTGGATGATGTAGAACTAGTTTTTAAAACTCCCAAGGTTGTCGATAGGGCCAGTAAGTTCGAAGTTTATCTCATCAGAGGATAGACCATACTGCCATAATGATTCGAAGAGGACAGGGCTCAGTGGAGGATAAGGTCAGGCTCCACGATCTCTTGAATCTAGCGAATACTGATTAGTTCAAGCAGATGTTGTGGATTTGTATGTTGCGTTGAGTTCCAAGAGTAGGATCCTTGTATTCACACTGCCACTGCATAGCTTCCTTGATACTGTGGCAGGGTACGATTACTTAATGAAAACCGTAACATGTTAGAAATATTTTCTCAGGCAAGTTTTTTGTATCAAGGATCAAATTTGGTAATTACATTACAGTTCCCGAACTTTTGTCGCGGCTTAGTTGTTCTGAATATGATCCCAGTGATGGAGCTTCGTAGACACACTGTCTATATTCAGATCTAAAATGGCACTTCGTAGTTCATGTGGATAATTTATAAATAACTATATATTCGTGATAACCTCCACCCAAGATATATTATTGACTTAGTCATGGACTGCATCTGCTCAATTTAGACGTAGAAACAACTTCCGGCATCATTTTCTCCTGATGGGTTTATTTATATATATATATATATATATATATATATATATATATATATATATATATATATATATATATATATATATATATATATATATATATATGGTTGTAGTCGTCTATCCGCTAAAGATAGGCATCAATGTGGACTTAGACCGTATTCAGTTCGGGATTATTTCATTTTTGCCGTTGAAAAAACTCCTAGACTAACTACATCAATACCCATTCCAAGGAGAGATGAACGTACGGTCGTAGTCAACCATCCGCTCAAGATAGAATTCGAGGTGGTCTTAGACCGCATTAGGTTCTAGATCTAACTACCAGCGTTGGCAAAAGTCATTAACAGCCTCAATATCCATTTCCAAGAGAAACCCAGTAGCTAAATCATATTTACTTTTTCCTTCTGTAAGAAATTGGCAACTGTTACAGGTAAACGAGGAAACTCAGTCTCTTCCATAACGAAGTCGAAATGCATTTGAACTATGGCGCATAAATTTGAATCTATCTCTGATGCAATAAAATTTAAGATCTGTCTCTAACAAGAGTAAAGTAAAATCTGATAAAACTCAATTTTTATATCATGTATGTTTTGTACAGGGAGTAAATAAATGGAGTGTGATATTTTCTTGATGATGCATGCGTTCTATTTCCGGTAGAATATTCGGGTGAGACTGTTTTTATGTTTTATTGATCCCAGAAATGGCGCCCATTTTATATGTAACCGTGAATTCCCCCTTGTTGTTTTTAAATCCCGAATTGCCTGGAGATCTTCCTCTGTTCTCCGTAATTGCTTAGAATTGCCTTGCTGTTTGATGAGAATAATCATTTTCACAAGGTATGTTGCTTCAAGACGTCACATTTTACCACACTTCTTTGTAGAATTTTGTGGCCCGTCACATAACTTTATTGTGTGTCACATAATTTTATAGTATGCCCTTTCAGATTGGCAAAAGCACTATCCCCATAGTGTAATGTAAGTAGGGTAATCGTTTTACTATTAAAAGAACAATATTATAAGTAGAGTTCTACTGCATCGATCTCTGGCTCTTTGAAAGACATAGAAAGAGCAATCCACAATTATATTTTGAAGGAAGAAATATAATTTTAATAGTTATAAGATATTAGATGCGACATAATCAATGTGAATATTGAAAAATATGTAGGTATCATCCGTTTTCTCGAATATATATTGGAAAACCTTTTTAAAGGATAATTCGCTTGCTGCGTATGGATGAGTTACCATTTTAATATTGTTTGAACTCTTGGAGGTACCACAGTGATACCCCACGCATTTTCGAGAACGGTAGGAAAGTTTTAGAACCTGCTCTTCATTTTCAGAAAACTAATGGGAATTTGCCAGTTATCAACCCCAGAGTTAAATACAGACTAATGTTATATGTACAGAAGAGTTTCTGCAATTACGCCGGGCTATTTTCTCAAGATTTCAGCAATAAATCACCAGGGAAAATGTCACATGCTAGATTGCTGATGCGTGCCAACAAGTTCCTTATCTTTATGTTTCGACGGAAGCTCCTTAAGAAAACCAGATTATTGTAACAACTGGTGTTAAAGTTTATGTCCGACTTGGTCTTCATTCTACTTGTAAAAATAGAGGGCGACACCTATGGAAATTAAAGTAAGCTGAATTGAATCATATTCGATCTTATCATAGAAAGAAATAGTTACTTTACTCACTCAGAGGATTAGTTATTGGCTACGAGAATTGTTAAATGAGTTCCAAAAACATAACAGAAAATGAGCTGAGTATCGCATTCTGAGTATCGTATCTGAGTATCGAATGCTCGCAACATAATAACAAATAATACCAGTCTGTTACAACTTCCAAATATAAATCATGATGCATAATCTTAGTGTGGTCTCATTTATTAACAGTATTTGGCAATAAATTGCTAGCAAATTAACAACTGGCCCACCAATACTGTAGAATGGAGTTGCAAAAGTTCGTCAATCCATTGGCGCACAAAGAGGGGAGGTGAATTGCTTCTTCTATGTCTCCATACCATACTCAAGCATGTGAGAGAGATGTAAAGACTGTGACAAAGGCTTCAAGTACTTTATGGATAAATTCAGAAAGATATAGCTATGTGAAGGTGAAGAGAGTTCCTTAAATTAACGCCGAAATTTGACAAGAAAAATCATTTTGTTTCTAATAAAATGTAATATGTTGAGAGCGTATGTATATAATATTTACCCTTTTTTATTAATAAAAAAACATGTTCTCTATGATTTATGTTTTATTGCAAATAAGTGCATTTCAAATGGTTTTTGAAACTCCTTTTTAGTATTTTAACAAGAAAAGATTTTTTCCGCGTTTCAGGAAATTTCAAGATCAATCCAGATGCAGAAGATGATATGAAAATGTTAAAAAATTTTATACGTGATTTTAATCCATCATTTAACACCCTTTCATCACTATTACAAACCAATTTTAGAAAAAATAACATCACACATTCAGGACCAATAGAAGATTTTTTTTTATGAAATTTCAATTTCATTCCGGTAACAGAAGACGATTTCCAATTGTTACAAAAATTCCCACGTTTTTTGAAGACATCAATATAATCGAAGTATAGACATAAATTTAACGCACCATAATACAGATATGCAGTTGTGAATTTTTTCAATTTAATCTGCATGCAGATTATATTAGTTAGAACGTTAAACCTTTACATATGTTAACACATCGTTTCATTTTTGAGTCTTTTGATTACATATCTTAGATTTTTCGATAAAAAGTAAAATTATTTTATAAGAAAAAATACCGCGTCTAGTTTTCTTTCCTCTTGCACTTCAAACCTGGCACACCATATGAAAATTCTACGTAAGTTGGAGCCATGCCATCCTGTCATATTACACGGTAGAAATGAAAGTACGACCTCATAATCAATTATTCATTCATTTTTCATAAAGTGCGGAAGAGCCTAATTTTATCATTATTTTGCCACCGTGGAAAGATATCCATGAAATTAAAATTAATTACAAAAATAAATACTGTATAATGATGAAAACAGAGTAATTTTCATACATTGCATTACGAACAATGATGGTTATACTTTAACTGAAAATATGAATACAAACGATATTTATTATTGGATATATATTTTTTATTACATTACATTTATTATTTAAATGAATAATGTTTATAGTGGTTGTATCCGATGCAGTACAAACAATTAACAAATAGTAAAGTAGCACGCATCTGTGTTTTGATTTTGGCATTCGCATGTTTCATAATCGCCAACATTTTCGCCAAATATTTTCTTCAATCGCCAAATTGAATTTTCTTTATATGTATATATATATATATATAATTAAAAATTTGCATCGTCTCAGTCGTAGGTCAAAAAATGAAAGAAGAAAAGTCATTTTTAGCCACTTTTTTTCTTGGGGGGGCTGTCACATTTTTCTCAACAGATAAAAGTTCTACATAAGAAATCAGAAAAAAATATAAACGTATTTTTATCATTAACTAACTCAGAAATAGTAATGTATACTTAACAAATGTATACGTAACAAATGTATATTTAACAAATGTTATACTTAATTATAATATTTGTTAGTATATGTATACTTAACAAATATTTCGAATTCATGTAAAATAGTGCATTGAATTTTAAAACGCAATTTTTTTCTAGCAAACAAACCAATCGCACCCCAATTCAAATTGAGTAAGTGCTTGAAGATTTAAAAATGTTATAACGATTACCGAGGGGACTATAAATAATGGTCCACCATTTTCTAAATGCATAGTCTGTCGCATTTGTTTTAATTTCTCTTTTTAACTTCGCCCTCGAACTATGTCTGAAAAATGGAAAAAGTTGGGATTCATAATTTTGAAATCCCATTTTTACTTGTTTTGATTATCCCTCTACGTATATGAAGACATGTTGTCCCATTTGGTATTACATAGGGGAAAAAGAAAACTTATTCCATGCACACTCTAGAATCACTTAGGATAATGGCTGTCATTAATTTCAATCAGTGATCGAACATGGTGAACATATAACACGTCTTTTTTCCTTACATCTGGAAAGAATTTTACTATTTTGTATTTTTATATTCTAGGTATAATTGCACGTATGCAGTTTGCAATTATATTGATGTTTCTGATAGTACCACTTTTTAAATTGAAGTTTTTAAATAGTTGTGGGCTGGGGATATTCTTCATATAAATTGAATATTTGAAACGAAATAAATATACTGATCTTATCTTGCATTTAGTTTGATGTCTTGAATATATATGAATACATTTTCAAAACCATGCGACAGAAATGAAGCGTAACAGTAAATATGTAAATACTAGAAGGATAAACCTGTCATAAGACTTGATAAAGTATCAAAATATTATCTCAGATCCGTCATTCATAAAGTTGCAAAAGATATACGCTCCTAATATCCACGGGGAGGTATGTTTGTCAGCCATACGCCCCCTTTACTATTAATAACTCTTATACGACGTCCTACCAAAACGCACATACTACTAACATAAAGCAATTAATTTACGTTCTCTTAACATATCTAAGAAACTAATTTATAAAGTTCAATACATCAAACTTCAGACTTTGAGTTTTCAATTTCTGGTCATACTATGGAAGAAAAATGACTAACTCTCTCTAACTTTATGGACTATATAATTCTATCTATTAACATAGTTTATAGTTATTACATTGTTTAAAACGTGAACTCGAATATAAAGCAATAAACTCTATAACTCAATGGTTTAAATAGTCATATTCTAAATTTTCCAATTGAGATGTCCTCTCAATATTGACTTTCCAATTCAACTGAAAAATGGAAGTATTCGCACCTCTTACTCCATGAGCTAAATACAGTTTCCCATTTACTTCTTCGGGCATTAAAATTTAATGATCGTGCAATTGCATCCTTTGGCCTGAGATATAAACCCTTTATCTCATCTCGATGGGCCGCATAGGCAAGGTTTGGGTGTTTCCTTTTATTATAAAAATAGATGCCATAAAAAAAGACACTGGAAATATCCCAAATGGAAGATAAATTTACAAAAATAGTAAAATTAGATCACTAAATTTCATTCAACACTTAAATGCCATAGTCATAAGAGAATCCCAAAAACTCATTACGGTATGGTCATTGTACTTAGTTGTACGTGCAAAACAAATTACCTTAATTAAACATGTTAACTTTCTTCGTTAAACTTGAAAAATAGCAAATATCATAGTCGAATGAACATAATATGGAGAATGAGCATATTAGGTGTACATTGTTAAGATTTCCAATAAAAGACGTTATAAAACAAATAAATATGTAGGTAAAAATGAAATGTTTTGATCGGTTTCAAAGGCAATAGACTATTTTTCGCCAAGAAGTTTTCAATCTTTTTAGGATGTTTTCTAATAGTCTTTAATATTTTTGATCCATTCTAGCAAAAAATAGGACTGATTATTTTTTTAAATTGTCAAGGTCATTTTTAACTAAATACTCGAGTCATATTATTTTGATCACCTGCTAATATCTAATATAATCACACCTGACAGCACAGACGGCAGCTAGACACCGTGGGAGTGACTCAATTAGATGTTGAATGGTTAGTAGAGGTATTTGGAGCCATGCAGATTGCAGTGCGTCAGACATTTGCAGACAGGTGCGTGGTGTTCGTGGATCCAACCGACGAGTATGTGGATAGAGGTGGTCCCGAGTGTTCTCGATAGGATTAGGATCTAGGAAATTCGAAAACCAGCAAAGTAACTAAAAATATTAGTCTGGCTCTTCGAACCACTCGCGAATATTTTTGCGGTATGACAGGTCGCATTATCCTGTTGAAAGATCCCATCGGTCTTAAGGAAGGACGTCAACATAAACCAGTGTACTTGATCGGTAATGATAGAGACATACCCAAATCTATCAAGAGTGGATTCTACAAGAATCAAGGGACCCAGAACCGATCAAGATATTATTTCCCAGGCCATTTTTTACAGATCATTTAATCTAGTTCACAGATCATATATTTTCCCAGACCAGCTGGTATACGTCCAACAAATGTTGCTGGGGGCTTGTTCTAGTCTTAAACGCCATCCGTCCCCAACGTCCATCCGTACGTTAAAGCTGAAAATGTGTCTCGCCAGAGAAAGCAACACTTCGTGAGTTGATGCAAGTACAATTTCGGCACTCCTGTACAAATTTCATCCGTTGTTGGCGATGAAACTTTATGAACATGGGTGCAGTCACCAGCCGTTTACTCCGGAGCCCCATTCGCAACAGGTTTCGCTGAACTGTTGTTTTGGACACACATCTGTAAGCCTCCTGGTTGGTTTGTATGGCGAGTTGCTCCACAGAAGCGTGCCGCATCAATCTGCGCATGTGACGTTCACCTCCCACATCGATGACTCATGATGCTCCACAGTTACTGCGCTGAGTCTTCGAAATTCTTCCACTAACGGTATATTTTACCCTCACTAGCCTGTGAAAGGTTCACAAACTCGAACTTTTCCGAAGTGCTGCCGCCCTTGTACTGATAGTCAATGATCATGTATTTTTCTGCGTCAGTTAAATCGTGTTGCTTTTCCATGACAGCCGCGGTTGTTATCCTGACAAGTAGCCGACATTCTACTTTATAGACTCACAAAGTTTGACTTTAACACGTGCATTCGTTCATTGTCTAGATGCCCTTGACATCAGAGCTAGAAGGTGATTGTAATAATTCGACTCCACTCTTTAGTACGTATAATCCGGAAATTGTAAGAGGCAACTATCTAAAAAACCCGAACATCAGTCACAATCTTGTGCTTTCTTAGTTTATGAGATAAATGTACATTGATGATTATATTTTTAATTACGTCTATTTAGGAATATTTTATTTAATTTAGTATGAAATTTGCCTTTCTATTTAACATGTTTGATTAATTTTTAAAAATGCTACAAAATATTATTGGATTTCAAAGGGGTATTAAGGATGGTTTTTAGCTATATACCATTTCACATAATGGTTTATATTACAGTTTGATATAGCTAAATATTATTGAGAGTGAAACAGAGAGAGAGTGAGAAAACTAATAACAAAGTGCAGTGATGTAAACCAGATGTACCCCCTCCCCTCATCAACTCACTTTACGATACTTTGCATTTATAGAACACCATCCCACGTCATTAAGAAATAGAAACAAATTAAAATGTACTTAAGATTAAAATGTACATAAAGAAGCGTCCTCTTCTATGTGAAATAAAAATGTAACAAAATGACCTTCAAAATGAAGTTGAAAAGATGTAACAAATCAAGTGTGTAAAGCTAAAAAAAAAGTTTAAAATTGTTATATTGAATAAAACAACTAGGATGAAGAAATGAATGCAATTTAGTATTTATTAAATACATATCTATTTGGTAAACGTCTTCAAAAAAAAATTCCTTAACAGATATACAAAATATATATTTCTTTTATTATATATATATATATATATATATATATATATATATATATGTATATATATATAATAGTATATATACATATATATATATATATATAATCATCGTGCTACACTTGGCTTCTGATTTGCAATTTTTTACCTGAACCTTCAGTTTACAAGCAATTTTCTTTGGTATTTCTCGGGTATATATATTACAAGTAATCATATAAATCTTCAAATATTTATATATATATATATATATATATATATATATATAGTCAGTATAGGACTCAGGGTAAGTGGAAAATAGTCTTTCGAAAATAGTAAACAGTATTAGACTCAGGCCGAGTGGTATGTTAGGTGATAAGAATGGGTGAATTCTCAAAAATGAGTTACCCAATCAAAGATAAATAATGCATGTGTAAAATTACTACGTAGTATATTTGAAATTATTAATAATATTATTTACAAATACTTCCTGATATTGATAGTTTTGACAAATGCGTTTAAGATTATTGATGTGGAGAAAGTGAAACTGAGGATCAGAAAATCGATGTATTCTAAATAACTGGTTTAAAATGATGTTTCTAAACAATTAAATAGAATTACAAGATTGATATGAAAGCAGCTTTATAGTAGTGAAGTTGTAAGAATCTTTTTTATCATATAGATTGGTGATTACATGATTATTGAGGGTATCTAAATTTAGGTCTAAAAAATTTACAGTTTGACTAACGCTAGGCTCATTAGGAATTAATTCTACGTTAGATGGGTAAAAATCAATATTAATTGGATAAGAATCATCAATGATAATACAAATTAAGTCGTTAACATATCTATATATAATATATGAATTAGAGTTAAAATGACATTCATAATAATAAAGATATAAGTTAGCGAGAATACTACTACTACTGCCACCTTGTGGTACACTAGATGTTAGTAAATAAATGTTATCACCATATATATATGTATATATATATATATATATATATATATATATATATATATATATATATAAATATATATATATATATATATATGTATATATATATATATATATATATATATATATATATATATGAGAGAGAGCGAGAAAGAGGAAACAATGGATATTTAAATAATTCCTTCGCTGACGAAACTAAAAGTTACGTACCATATGTGTAGTTGTATGACTCAAAGGAAGAAATTATAAAAATAAAAATAATTTTTTATTAAGAAATTCTAGGAATATTTTTCACTGTAAACATCGACTAATTATACCTCGTTTGTTGAAGAATTATTGATCAATTACATTTTCCATAACATAAACACAACCGTAACTTCAACATCATTTTATGTCCGTCTAATGTCTGTCTTTTTATGTTAAATATTTTGTTAAAAATAATTTATATTAAAAACTTCATTTTGAATACAGCAGTATTATTTTTACGTAATTTTCGACAATTTTTATCGGGACATTTTTGTTAAGCATTGTAAAAGTATGTTATGTTATATTTATCTAATATGAGTTAATCATTAATCTCAGAGAAATTTCAATAAAGCAGGAGTGTCGAAACAGTTATTTCTCTTCAGGCTTCAAACGTGCACACCTACCACTTTTCTTTCAATTTTAACGTATGTTGGAGCGATGCCACGAGTAAAGACGAATATTGAATTGAGTATTTATTATTCATTCATTATGAACTAAAAGAAGAAGTACAGTAGAGCATGTCATCTTCAACAAGATTAAAAATAGTATGGATATGATATCATAGTGAATAGATTAATTAAACTAAATGGAATAAAAATGTAATTGCTTTGATGAGTTACCAAAAGATAAATATAACTTTGTTGATGCAGTAATGGAATATTAAATTCGGAATTCAAAAGTTCTGTCTTGTTTTTGCGATATTGTGTTATCGAGAAGTATTAAATATGTAATATATTTTGATTAAAATGGTTATATATTTGCTTGTTTTTCTATTTCAAAATAGGAATTTGTGAGATTAAATGCATTTTAAACCGGTTCCCACTATACTATTAAATAACTAGCATTTAAATTTAGTATATAAACCGGTTATAGAGAATCTGAGATATAAGGAGAATTCGTTTATAACGTACTAAATGCAATTTTCCAGTCGTATTTCTATAGTATAACGTGACTCATCATGATAATTAAACTAATGCTACAGTAAGCTAAATTGTAACCATAAAATGCATTGAACTGTATTCTTCGGTAGCTCACAGGAATTGTTATGCAAAAATTTCATAGAATTCAGCAGGTTTGTCTTACAGAGTTTACTTTGATGATAAGAGCTTATAATTCCATTCCAGTTGCTCAACGGTAGATAGCCGGCTACCCAGAACGAAGATTCGTAGTTCGATTCCCGGTTGGGGCAACAAGGTCCTTTACAATGGCGTCCGAGCGAATCAACCCTGTAGACGCGCAAAGAGGTTCACAGTCTGAAAGTGACCACAGCACGACTAGGACGGATTCATTGGACTCTGGAGTATTGAGAGCCGATTTCAAATCGGGAGGACAGCGACTACGCAAGGAGGCTAACCTGTGTTAAATAATAGCATGAGGTGGTAAATCAGATTGTCAGGTGCACGCCAATCTGATATTACTGGATGGAGAATGCAGGATCCATTTCGACGATAAGGGTTTACAATTCCGTCCCAGTAGCTCAGCGGTAAATCGTCGGCTGGTCAGTATGAAGATCCGTAGTTCAATCCCCGGTTGGTTTAGTAAGGTTCTTTACAGGATCTCTCCCTCCGGCCACACAATTTGCTACCATAAACTTTTGGGTTGGTCGTGTGGTCTGGGCTTTCAACAGGATCTCTCCCTATCGGGCCAACGGCCGTACCGTGCTGAAAACACCGGTTCTCGTTAGATCACCGAAGTCAAGCAGCATCGGGCGCGGTTAGTAATTGGTGGGTGACCACCCCGGAACACCGCGTGCTGTTGGCCATCTCGGGTGCGGTATCCCCGTGGTTTGCGCGCTAGATTTGCACGCTACCACAAATGCCGCCGTGTTCATGCGGAGTACGATCACGTTAAGCATGTGGGTCCGTAAGTCCTTCCGAGAGGTTGATGGTAGGGGAAGGAGGGTACGGTCCCTGTGGATGCCTCCCCCACTGGGTTTCGGTCTAAATTGGGTGGCACTTCCCGGCCGTCCATACAGTTACCTTACACCTTTCTGGTAGGTCGGACGGTCTGGGTCTCAACAACAACAACAGGATCTCTCCCTATCAACGTACGGTTAGCCTCCATCAACACACACCTACCAATATTTTTGCTATTCGTGACACAAAATTTGAAGAAATCTTACTTCAAACAAGGCTTACAATAAAATTTACATTTAATAAAATATATTATAGTATATATGATTATACACGAACGTACAAAGAAAATAAATTACATGAAAAAAAGCTTTGAGTAATAAGTTTATTTTACTAAAAAATGCTCAATGAGTGACATTACTTCATACACTATTACATCTATACATATATAATAACATTAGTACATATTTCAATTCAATGAGAGCAAAATTAAGAAACTAAAAATCACCACACAATAAAAAAAAGCTGGTGTGGGCAACACATGACTTTCCTTATATAATGCAATGAATTTACTACTTTTACAGTTAAAAAAAATGTTATTTTTATAGTAGATACTTATATTCTTTCCAAGATATCGAATTTTCTTCAATTAGTCGTCATTTTCATTCATTTAGCGTCATTTTTATCCATTTGGCTTGATTTTTGTTAATTTGGCAACAATTAAAAATGTCGGCAAGTTGGCGACATTCCGCCAACTTCGTAGCCAAAATTCTGCTAAGCGTTATGGATGGAGAAATAAGTTATTCTTATAGCACATAAATGACTATTGGCGTTCAAATACAAAAGTATACTCAAAATATATTTTCTCGTTAATGGAACGAGTTACCTCCACGAGAATGATGTTATCCAATTTATCGTATGATCAGATATTTCATATGAAAAGTGAACATCTTTCTTAACAGATATAATTTTTTTTTAATTTATGGGACTTTTTGATAAATTTATTTGAAAAATGTGCAATATCTCGAGAACGGTGCATGCTAGCGTTATTAAGTATATGTCAATCGTTATCTAAGGAAAAATTACAATAGAAATGTCTATTTGCGTAACTTTATTAGAGGTTTTGCTTTTTCGATGATTTTTCAAAATTTCACTCGGAAATTTAGGGGAGTTCTGAAAATTCGAATGTGTTTTAAAACAATAGGTTTCTGGTATTCATTGATTGTGATTTTTGTACCAAATTTCATTCGAATCGCTCCATTCGCACGTGAGATATCGTCTCCATAGGCTCACACACACACACACACACACACACACACACACAGACATCACTTCAAAAATTTTCGATGCTTGAAACGTGCTCCCCAGTCGAAAACTCGTATTCGAAATTGCGACCCCGTCTCCAATACTTACACATCATGTATATAAGGAAAGTAATAATGCGAAAATAGGTCATATGCTCCAAAATAATATAAAAAATATGATGTGGGCATGACTTTCCTTATATAATGCAATGAATTTACGACTTTTACAGTTAAAAAACTGTTATTCTTATAGTAGATACTTATATTCTTTCCAAGATATTGAATTTCCTTCAATTAGTCGTAATTTTCATTGATTTGACATTATTTTTATCCATTTGGCGAGATTTTTGTTAATTTGTCAGCAATTAAAATGTCGCCAAATTGGCGACATTCCGCCAAATTCGACGCCAAAGTATCGCCAAGCGTTATGGACGGAAAAATGAGTTATTCTTACAGCAGATAATTGACTATTGGCATTTAAATACAAAAGTATTATTCAAAGTATGTTTTTTCATGAATGGAACGAGCAAGTTCCACGAAAATGATGTCACCAAATTTATCGCATGGTATTACATATGAAAAGTGAACATGTTTATCAATAGGAAATATTTTTTTTTATTTTATATGACTTTTTGATAATTTTTTTTTGAAAAATGTGCAATATCTCGAGGAACAGTTCTTGTTAGCGTTTTAAAATTTGTGTCAATCCTTTTCTAATAAAAAATTACATAAGAAATATCTATTTGCGCAACTTTATTAGTGGTTTTGACTTTTTGACGATTTTTTTCCAAATTTTGCTCGAAAATTTAGGGTGTTCTGAACATTCGATTGCGTATAAAAACAATAGGCTTCCAGTGTTTACGGATTGTGATTTTTGTACCAAATTTCGTTCGAATGCGGACATCCGTTCGTCAGTTATCGTCTCCACAGGCTCACTGACACATACTTTCATCCACCCATATACTTTCACACACACACAAACACACACAGAGATCACTTCAAAAATGTGTGATTCGTGATCAGGGATGCTTGAAACGTGCTCTCCTGTCGAAAACTCGAATTCGAATTTTCGACCCCGTCACAATACTTTCCTTATACATTATGTATATAAGGAAAGTAAAAACTGAGACATACGGAATCAAACACGGATAGGATGAACATATTTTAACGGGTTAATCTTTTTCACGGAAATAATTTAATTTAAAACGCATTCAAGATGTAAATTGGTTCCACAATAAGAAACTGGATGTTTATAAACAATTAAAAATGATGTATTAATTAATGGGAGCTAGTGATAAAACCTTCGCAAATAAGTTTTGAACTTATACCCTAAACGGAAAAAATTGAGAATACAGTTTAAAAGCAGCATAAGTTCATTAAATGATGGAAAACATATAATTCGATCTTCTAAGAGATGATGCAATGAGTGACATTAATTCGTACACTGTTATTAATAAATAATGAACGTAAAAAACAAAAAAGAATATTAGTTATGTTTTTAATCTAAAATTTTGATAATATTTGATAATAAGAGGTATGCTGAAATATGGGTTATTGGACACTGATATTGAAATTAACAAAGATCAAATACATCTGGAATGCTGGTATTAAAATATATGTTGCCAATATACGCCCAAAATAAAACTTGATGACACCGATAAAATTGTACTTTCCAAACACCAGTATTAGAATAGGCATCGACAAAACACATTTAAAATACCGATAGTTGATATTTCATGATATCGGTATTGGATGCTTTAACTAAATACATTGTAATAACATTGTAAAATTATAAAAAGTATAGTGTGGGCAACACACGACTTTCTCTACAAACTAAAATATATTTTTTATGCACATATCATTTATTTACACAAAATAACATTTGTGTAAACTTGACATTAAATCAAATTTACAGTTTAAATACCTTTCATTGTAAGGAACTTCAATATTTCAATAAAGGTTCATCATAAAGTAATTTGAGTTGGTCTTACCTGTTCTGACATCAAAAATTACGTGAAAAACGAGCATGTATTTATTATAATTAAATACATTTTGTTTTTTATTTAATATTTTGACGATTTTTGCAGGCCATTTCACAAACAGAGATATGTTCTGTTCTTTCTGAACAGCAAAAAAATCTAATCAACAGCAAGGTGAATCATAAGTGACATATCTACAAAATTTTAAGGCATTTAATCAAATAGTTTTTTAACACAGTGAAAAAAATTACTAGCTTATTAAATTTCCATAGACCTTAATATTTCGAGAATAGTTTAGAAATGAGATTGTTGTAGAGAAACGAGGTTCTCTTATTCATTTTATCGTTAAAAATAAAAAGTAAGTGTAAAATGAGTATTTAATTATTACACTTCGGTATATTTAATCCCATATTTCATATTTTGACTATTTCGGCGGGCCATAATGAAAACAAAGGAGTCGGGTTCTATTTTTCCGAATCATGTAAAAAACTAATCAGCACCAGTGTAACACTCATGTGTGTCGCCTCCCAAAATTTGTGCCATTTCGTTCACTAGTTTTTGAGATAGAATGACTATATGATTTGCACAGACAGATAGATGCACACGCGTATGTAATATTAAAATTGTTTTTTCGTGTTCTATAGTATTCGAAATTTATAGATCGGTCGAAAACTCGAGTTTCGATTTTCGGCACGATTCCAATATTTTTCCTACATTAACATGTGTTGCAGGGAAAGTAAAATGTCTGGATCCGTTAAAAAATTAGATTTCGCAGTACAAAACAGTACTGTTGGACATATGTATTGTGATGATTTTTTTAATTAATTGCAAACGGTATGTTTTCAAAGAGTTTTAACTTTATATTTTTTTAATACTATTTTCTTTCATATTTCCATATTTTTTAAATAAGTTTTATTAAAAAATTTGCATCTCCAGAGTATTTTGTGATTAATTATCAATGTGCATCGATTAATTGTACAGGTTAGCGTTTTTGCAGACGTCTGTAATAATTTATATGGAATGATCATTGCATAATTCATACAACGGATTATGTCATAAATAAACACTATATGACAACAACATATTTCTCATATTTTAGAACAAATAATTATCATAAAAATTTTTACACAGCTCATTTCAATTAAACTTCTTTAAAGAAAGATTAGTCACTTCAAAAGTAATAATACATTAAGGGTGATTCCATTGATCTCCTGTAAATTCAGAAGTGTCGAAAGAATTATTTTTCGCCTGTCTCCATATACGCGCACCTACCGTTTTGCTATCAGTTTTCACGTATGTTGGAACGGTGCCACATAAAAAGTATATTCAGTATTCATTATTCATCCATTATTACTAAATAAGGAAATGCAAAAGGACATGCTTTTCTCTGCGAGCTTAAAAATCATATGGTTATGATCGTAGAATAAATGGATTAATTAAACTTAATGCAATAATGATGTAGATGCTTTGAAGTTCAAGGAAGGAAAAATGGAATCACGTTTTCTCTTCGAGTAATGGGAAATTCTACCCTAAACACAAGGATTCCATGTTTCAGATTTTGTTTCGGAAATCTAATTATTTTTAATTTGAAAATATTTTGATTTAAACAATACATTATTTGTCCGCATTTACGATACCGATGAGAAAATAAACGAACGTTAAGCAATAATTAAATTTTATTAAATGGTGGAACATTTTAAAGGCAGTTCAATATATTCGTAATTACAAGAGTTTTCTTCAATTAAAGCAGTGTTTCCCAAACTTTTTTGACTTGCGGCGCACTTTACAACAAATGAAAATTTTGCGGTGCACTTATTATTATACACATTTATATACATATATATATATATATATATATATATATGTATATATATATATATATATATATATATATATATATATATATATATATATATATATATATATATATATATATATATATATATATATATATATATATATATATAATGAGTATTTATGCATATGAACATAAAAAATTAAACTGAAAAAAATTATTAAGTACAGTACTTACTACTTACGTTTTGTTCGGTAAATAAAAAAAATTATCAATGTGAAACATGAGCTTGAAGTTTTTTTGCCACATTTTCTATGTTTGGATGTAGTACAGATAAACAGACCCTCATTTCATCTTCAGTGCAGTGAAGTCTCCCTCTGTTTTTATATTTAATGTTAGTGAGTGAAGAAAATTCCAATTCACATAAATATGATGTGGGAAAACTGCATCAAAATGGATAATGCTTTTTTAGCTACTGAGGTATATTCTTCTCTAATAGAAATCCAAAATGCATCAATAGGTAATTCTGCATGCTTGATTTTAAGTCCCCGATCACTGGAAATAGAAGCCAATCAGGTAAAACTTTAAGAATGGATTTCGGATCCAGTCATAATCTTCTGTATTCAGAGATGGAAAATAATAGTTTAATTTTTCTTCAAGAATTGTCAAATGCTCAACTACAATAGGAGTCATTTCTTGTAAGTTGGTTTTACCAAGTAATGAAAACATTTCGAAGTTACCATATTTCGCTCTAGTTTCCCAAATTGCTATTTTTTTCTGAAATGCAATCAGTTTATCAGTCGAAGTAAGAATATTTTCATTTTTTCCTTGTATGCTTGTGTTAAGAATATTAAGATGTGTAAATACAATTATATATATATATATATATATATATATATATATATATATATATATATATATATATATATATATATAATTCTTTTAAAGGAAACTAACATTCGTACTGAACCAAGCACTACACAACAAATATGCAAGATTTTATATTATTTTAATATTAATGATTTATATTAAGAGTTTTATTTCATATTTTACTCATTTTTAATATAATTTAAATTCTTTCGAATTGAAACATTCAATAAAGTTACGTAAATAATAATTTCTTATGTAACTTTTTATTAGAAAACGATTGATATAAACTTTAGAACTCTAGCATAAACCGTTTTTGAGATATTGCACATTCTTAAAAAAAATTATCAAAATATCACATAAAATTCATAAAAAGTATTAACTATTGTGAAATTTGTTCACTTTTCATATGCAATATTGTGCGATAAATTTATTATCATCATTCTCGTAGATCTAACTCGTTTCATTCACAAGGATATACACTTTGGGTAATAGTATTCTAATTTGACGCCATTAGTAATTTATCTAGTATACTAATAACCTATTTCTACTTCCACAATGCTCAATGCTTGGCGAAACTTTAGAGGCGAATTTGGTGGAATATCGCCAAATTGGCGAGTTTTGTAATGCTGGCAAATTGACGAAAATAAAAGGGCTACCAAATTGATAAAAAAGACGTTAAATCAATGCAAATGAAGACTAATTGATAATAATTCAATATATTGGAAATAATATAATAATCTACTGTAAGAGAAGATACTTTGAACAATAAATTTATATTTGGACGCTATTATAGTCGTTTCGTTTATCTACTTTAAGAATAACATATTTCTCCAATGCTTGACGAAATTTTGGTGAAGAATTTGGCGGAATATCGAAAACTTGGAGAGCTTTTAAATGCCGCCAAATTGATAAAAATGTCACCATATTAATAAAAATGTCGCCAAATTGATAATAATGACGCTAAATCAATAAAAATGACAACAAATTGATGAACACTCATTATTTTGTAAAGAGCATAAAACCAAACTATTTCTCCGTCAGCAACGCTTGGCCGAATTCTGGTGACGAATTTCCAGGGCATATCACCAACTTGGCGACAATTTTAAATGTTTCCAAATAGGCCAAAATAATTACAAACTGATAAAGATATCGCCAAATTGGTGAAACGGTTGCCAAATTGATAAAGATGTTATCAAATTTATAAAAATGTCGACATATTGATAGAAATGACGCCAAATGGGATGCAATGTGTCGCAATTTTTTACTTTCGTCATACGAAGGTCATACATTTTATTATATAAGAAATGCACTTCTAAATATCGCCAGCTTGGCGACATTTAGCCCCAAATTGACAAAAATATTGTCAAAATTGCAAAAAGTATACCTAGTTAATGAAAATGGCTCCCAAGCGATGAATGTACTAAAATATTAAATATATGGACTATATTGCTTATTGAGGATGATATCAATATTGATAAATGTTAATTCAGAGTTGCATAAAATATAAGTTAATTGGGTAAGAAATCAATTTTTACGTGTTGTCATACGTAAATGTGCCAAATGTACAATTTAACGTTACAAACACTGTGGCCAGAATTTTTTTTATCGCAATTAAAGAAGTAAATTCATTATATTATATAAGGTAAGTCATGTGTTGCCCACATCAGATTTTTACCATTTTCGACAGAGGAACATACTTTTGTGCCGCCTGGAACTTTGTTAACATATATCAGTAGTTGCTCAGAAACGCCGTGGGTAACTACAGCACAAGCCAAGGCAAACCAAGACGCTTCTTTACGGAGTACCTGATTCCGAAGGAGCCTTACCCTCCACTTCAGAAATTTAAAAAGTCCAGTTTGTAATGTTTTTTATAGCAATAGTGGATCTGCCTTTGGAGGGAGGGTTCTGTCTAGAGGTCCAGAACGGATTGATGATAATCCACCTTCGTATTGGAATGGCAAACTGGATGTTGCAAAAAGGGGCGGTGCCTGGGCTAGAGCGACCAATAGAAAATAAGTACAATGAAGGTTTTAAACTGTTCAGTTATATTTACTAGAGTTTTAGTAAATACAAATATAGAATACATGACAAAATATTACAATTACACGTTATTAACAATTATATTTCAATTTACTATACGAAAATTAATAATGAAGTTTAGGAATAAGTAAAAAATTAACAATTAACATTTTGCGATGTTTGAACAGAGTGAAAATTACGAAAACTTTAATTAAAAAAATTTACGAAGTTACAAGTTCAGAATTAAGGTTAAAAAGTTAAGTTTAAATTATATACATTATTTACAATAACAAATAAGATTTGCTGCAATGACATATTTGAGTAGTTGCTTAGACTTGGCATGGACAATTACATTGAACACAAGTAGATTTCCTTCCTTTTTAAGCTGTCATCTTGATAGTTTTACAGGTCCATTTTGGTCCTTACGTGTTTTAAGCGATTGCTTAGCACTTTCTTTTCTTATCTTCTATAGTATTTTCTCAATTGGAGCATCTTTTCTTATGTTATAGTTGGGAAAAATTGTTTGGGTAAACTCGGCTTCGAGGGAAAACGCCGTCCTTCAAGACCCTCCAATCCTGGTTGGTGATGCTTATGTTTCTCCCAGCAGTCGAGTTTGAGGTTGTCGTGTAAATATAAATGAGCGGCAGTGTGAGATCTACTGGAACACAGATGTTAATTATTAACCAGTATATTATCATTTGTAATATGTACCAGTTATATTTATATGTCTTATAAAATAATATAGTCAAGCAATATCTTCTTATCTATTCTTTAATATGCCAACAGAATATAACAAATTGACAATGATATCCTCCATATGGCACCCTCTTTATAAACCACAAGAACATCAACATCCCCTAAAAAAATGTGATATGTAAAAAAAAACGGACGAAGGTAAAATTGTAGAGTTCCTTTTACGTCCTCGCATGCAGGTCCCATAGATAAACCTGGCAAAATAAATAAACAGAAGCATAAATGTTTAAACTATCTCTAATTATAGACTTCGTTCAAGTTCAAAATACATATTAATTGGGCTGTTAAAAATGTGAAGAGATATTATCTTTCTCATTTTTTCTTTGTCATACGTAGTACTGAGAATGTATTCTTTACCCGAAAATTTTCTATTTCAAGACGTTGATGCCAAATATATTTTTAAGACCTCCTGAATATGTTTTGATTATTTCAGGAGTGATGTCTGGCTAATGTATGTGCTCAAATTTAACGGTGTACAGGCTTGTAGACAGAAATGTTAATGGTTTTTTTAAGGAACTTTACATCCATCTTTGTTACCTAAAAACCTAGATCGAGTTTTTTTTTAATTTGAACATTGAAAAAAGCATTGAAACTTTGAAAACATGCATTATTGATTGGTAAACATCTAGTAATATCTCCTTAAAGTACAGCATATATAAAAACATTAGGTATGAACTGGTTTTGCAGTCAGAAGAAAACTTTTCTTTTTCAGAATAAAAAATGTTCAGCAACAAAATCAAATACAGAAATGTCGTCTATCAAGAGAATTACATATGTGACACTGGAAGAAAATAGAGAGGTGCTCATAAGATTGCATCAAACTGAAAATATTCAGTATTCTCAGAATAAATATCTAATATAGCATACAAAACCCATTGCTGCATTCTACTTTCAGTACATTGCCCATTATAAGAAAATCTCAAATGTCATGGACCTGTATCTATTATTATAGGATTGTAAACAATAACCCATATCAATTACATGATATCTCTGGAAAGTATTGAGTTGGGGTTGAAAATTTGAATTCGAGTTTTTGACCGGAGACCATGTTTCAAACATCGCTGAACACGAATCAGGCGTTTTTGAGATTATGTCTGTGTGGGTGGGTGTGAAATATATGTGTGTGTATGTGTGTGTATGTGTGTGTATGTGTGTGTGTGTGTGTGAAGACAGTAACTGACGAACGAATGGACCAAATCGAACGAAATGTGGTACACAAATTACAATCCATGAATACTGGATGCCTATTGTTTTTATACTCAATCGAATGCCCAGAACCCCATTAAATTTTCGAGTGAGATTTTGAAAAAATCATCAAAAAATTAAAACCTTTAATAAAGTTAAGCAAATAGTCATTTCTTATGTAAAATTTGTAGTGTATTTCTTGTGTAAGCTAGCAATTTCCATTGTTTGTTCGTGATGGACTTATTTATCTATTGTTTTCTGAAAAATTAAGAAGAAGTCTTTACGTATTAAAGGATATTAAAAATTCAATACACAAATATTTACCTTTAAATAAATGTAAATAGCAAAGTGTACATTGGTTTGTTCGAAGTAATATGATTTAAAACTCCACAAAATGAACGATATTTATGTTCCAACATAGATAAATTTAACATAAATTTGATAAGATAAATTTGATAAGAACAACAAGGCATATATGCTTTATTTCTCTTTAACTATTTGTGAGCACTTTTTATGAAGTTAGTAAATACATATATTTGCTGATGAAACAAGAAAATACTGATTACAAAACTTTCTATTGGTTGTTGGTGCACCGTAGTAGCATGACAGTATTGGGCAATATTGTATATTTTGACGTTTCGTTGGAAATATTTTCAATGTAAACCCAATTTTAGGGATACAATGTTGGTTATATATTGGAAATATTTACAATATTATGAAAATATTGGTATTACATTGAACATATTTCCAATATTCCGAATATATTGGCAACCAATACTAGCTATGTATTGTGATATATATTGGCATGCCACAATTGCCTATAAATTGTCAGCCAATATTGGCCCGATATTGTTAAAATATCCTCATTTTCATATTGGCAGTTAATATTTGATCAATATGGGCATGCTACTAGAGATACTGTTTGAGTGCGTTTTGAGACATACTACACATTTTTGAAGTATCCTCGCATGCGAAGAGAAATTGCGTAATAGGTATTTGCGTAAAAACTATCCTTTTTCTGAAACTTAGCTAGATTTAAAAAAATACCCTTATTTCGTTGCATGCTCCAGTCTATGTCTGTCTGTCCATAAAAAAACGAGGTTTTGCCACTTAAATCTTTTGACACCCTTATTGTGTTATTTGCTGTTTGCTTGTTATTGGCGAACTTTCTACACATTGTGTTTTGAGCAACAATGCAACTATATTTCGAACGTATGGCTGTGATCATAAGACTTATGTGTTAAAGGGTATATTTCTATTAACAATATGAATCATTTTCTGACACAGATGCTAATAAAGAAATTTAAAACATGTAAAAGCTAAAACAGCGGCTGAATCCAGTGAGAAAGAGGTATATGTGGAGAACGAAAAGAAAATAATTTAAAGCACTGAATGCTTTTAAATGAAATTTTATTAATATCCTTTGGTTTATTGCCTCTCTATTTATAAAGGAAAACTTAATACACCATTTGAATTTGGTTTATCATTTTGAATTGGTAAAGTTAATTGTGTAGTAACATGCTAATATATTTTATTCTAAGAAGTCGTACTAAAGACAATAAAGATGCGTTAATATTCGGTACAATGAAATGTTATACGACTTACGATCAACGGCCATATTTAAGATGTTCAATTTAATTATGCTTTGCGTAATGTTTCAAATGTGCACCACTCATCCTTTGAATTTAGTTTATCATTTTTAACACTTTCCAACATAGTTGTAAAGTGTTTATGACTTTGTGTGTGTTTTACTAAATCTTAGTCTGTTGTTGAAAAATACATATATTATTTATTTTGCTCGTATTATGCGTGTAAGTACACGTGTATAATGTGCCTTTCTGGTAAGATGGACGGTCTGGGTCTCAACAACAACAACGCGTATAATGTGAGTAACTACTATCCCATCAGAGCGCCTCCTGAATCATTGTCTCAAACGATATTGGTATTTTCTTAATACGAAGTTTCAATACTTTAACTTTATCTCCATGTTTGTAACCATAATAACGTATTTCAAATCAAGCGTCAGATACCAAAATTGGTAACTTACATCATGGAGGTAAAAGTCACTCTATGACTTACATGTTTACTTACGTGTACTTACATTTGTTTTTATTTTAAGCCTTACATTAAGGTTGCTGTCATATTGCTCCTAAATGTGATGAATACAATTATTTTATATCAACAAATGTCAGTTGCTATAATGCAAGATAAATAAAATAATACAGTAATTAATGTCGTTTATTTCTAGTGTAAGAGTTAAAAGAGAAAATTAAATATGAGAACAAAATTTAAACATTGTCGTTAAATATTAGAACACGAATTTAAGCTTAAAATATAAATTTATATGGCAAGTTGATTAAAAGTTTTTGTAGCATTTTCTGATTCGCAAGCTTTGAAAATGTGTGAACTTTCACATTCACGGTATTTCATTTCTAATGAAGGGTTTCTTTTTCAAATAAATGTATTCTTACTTAAATATAGACGGAGTGTTGTTATAAGTTTCTGTTTATTTAGCACTGTACAACATAGTTGCAAAGTGTTTATGATTTTGCTCATTCTGTCTGCTTGTCTGTCTGTTCGTTTGCACGATAACTGCCTGACTTAATCAAAATTAAATTTTAGTATGTTGTTGAGCCGATCTGTGAGACATATGGGAATGTAAAATAATAATATCACCTTGTTTGTTTTTGATAGAACCTGGGTTATAAAAATGAAATAAACTGAACCCTTCAGAACATAATTTTTCAGATATTTCTCAAGCGGGGTTAAAATTCACAAATTGCTTTAAAAAATTTTAGGAAATATTCAAATTATCACACAAAATGCGGGGAAAAAATTTCATCATAATATATTAAGTTGTTTTTTAAATAAAATTTGAAATAATAATTACACCCTATATTAAATGAAGAGATCGGATCAACTTCATCATACGAGAATCCATTTTTAAGTAGTTTTTCCATTTTAATGATACAAACTTTAAACGGCTTGAAAATATGTCGATTGATAGAATACTTGACAAAATACAGCCAGTGGAGTCAACTTTTCCCCCCTTGAGGGACTAATGACTTCACGAACACAAATATTCTATCGGGGCAAGGTTTTACAACAATGATTGAAACTATTAAGTATCGGGATGATTGTGCCCTAAATAACCATTTCAAGCATGATTATGTCATATGCTGTCCTATGCTGAGATGTTAAAAATATATTTCGACGTTTTCGATCAAATTTCAAAAAAGTTCTATCTAAGATGTGTGTGTGCGATATCTCACGATCGAGTCAAGCGATTCGAACAACATTTGGTACAAAAATCACAATCAGTGAATATTGGAAGCCTATTGTTTTTACAGGCAATCGAATGTTCAGAACCCAACTAAATTTTAAAATAAATTTTAAAAAAATCAAAACATTAAAACATTCAATAAAGTTACGTAAATAATCATTTCTTATCTTATTTTTTATTGCAAAACGATTGACATAAACTTTTGAACGATAGCCTGAACCGTTATCGAGGTATTGCTCATTTTAAAAATAAATTTACCCAAAAGAAAACCATAAAATCCATAAAAAGTATTAACTGTTGTGAAATATGTTCACTTTTCATATGTAATATTATTATCGTCATTCTCGTAGATCTAGATCGTTCCATTAACGAGAGAAGACACTTTGGGTAATAGCATTCTAATTTGACGCCATTAGTCGTTTATCTACTATAAGGATAAACTATTTCTGCATTCTTAATTCTTGGCGAAACTTTGACGACGAATTTGGAGGAATATCGCCAACCTGGTGAGTTTTTAGAGTGTTGCCAAATTGACGAAAATGTCGCCAAATTGATAAAAATGTCATTAAATTGATTAAAATGACGCTAAATCAATGAAAACGAAGACTAATTGATGAAAATTCAATATCTTGGAAAGAATACGTATAAGAATTTACTATAAGAGAATATACTTAGAATAATATTTTTTTATTTGAAAGCCATTAGTCATAAATACTTTAAAAATAACCCATTTCTCCGACCATAATGCTTGACGAAATTTTGGCGACAAATTTGGCGTAATTTCGCCAACTTGGCAATCTTTCAAATGCCTCCAAATTGATTAAATTTTCGTTAAATTGATAAAAAATTCGTCAACTTGATAAAAAATGTCGCCAAATTGATAAGCATAACGCTAAATCAATGAAATGACAATAAATTGATGAAAATTCAATATTTTGTAAAGAACATAAAATTAACCTTTTTTTCCATCTGTAAGGGTTAGCGGAATTCTGGCGACAAATGTTGGCGTCATATTGTCAACTTGATGATTTTTTTAATGCTGCCAAATTGGCGAATCTGTTCTAAATTGATAAAAATATTATTCAATTGATAAAAATGTCGTTAAATTATTAAACCTCTTGCAAAATTTATGAAATGTTATCAAATTGATAAAAATGTCGCCCAATTGATAAAAATGACGCCAAATGCGATGCAATGTTTTTGCAAATTTTTAATTCCATCACATGATGGGCATACATTTTATTATATAAGTAATGTTCTTCTAAATATCACCAACTTGACGATATTTAGCTACCCATTGGCGAAAGTCACGTCAAAATTGCAAAAATGACCCCCAGTTAATGAAAACGATGAATAGTTGATGAATTTATTATTTAAATATTCAAATATATGGACTATACTGCTTATTGAGGATGATATCAATATTGATTATTGTTAATTTAGAGTTGCGTAAAATATAAGTTAATTGGGTTATAGTTAATAGTCTTACATGTTGTTATCCGGAAAAGAGTCAAATGTACAAGTTAACGTTACAAACACGGTGCCGTGGATTTTTTCATCTCTTTTTAACCTTTAAAGAAGTAAATTAATTGCATTATATAAGGAAAGTCATGTGCTGACCACATCAGTATTTTTTTTTTCTTTTGCCCCCGAACCTTCATTTTCTTAAAAGAACTACTACAAATGATCTCATTCTTCCGTGCTGTAGGATTTTGTTACTACCATTTTTATCTAAACGATACATTCATTCCACATCCGAGTTTGGTCATTACCTTAATAAGTTTAAAGCGGCAGCACAGCCGTTTACAGCTCTAATGAAGTTTCTATTTTCAGTTTTAATGAGACATCTCATGGTGGAGGTGAAGCTAAGCCTAAATGTTAACACCTCATATTTTTATGTCCTGAAGCATTAATTTTTACTATATATATCTAAAAAAGAAAAGTATGTATACATGATCCAAAATCACGGGAGAACGGCTGAACCGAATTTGATACAATTTGGTGGGTAGCCTTGAAATAGCCCCATTTAAAATTTAGTCCATATTTCGAATTTCTAACACCAGGGGTTGTGGCGATATTAATGAAAAACGAAACATTCGTTCGTCTCATCATCACGGGAGAACAGCTGCACTGAATTTAATAAAATTTTATGGGTAGCTTTGAAATATACCCTATAAATTTAGTCCGAGTTTCGAGTTTCTAAGACTAGGGGTTGTCGAGATATTAATAGAAAACGAAACTTTTCCCTAGGAGTTCAACTCTTTAACTCCATGATTCCCAACGAAAAAGATTGAACATCGTTGGTTTAAAACATGAAAGTCAATAAAATCCCTGAGATTTCTTTGAGTTTATTGAACGTATTAGGCACTTTTGAAAATCGAAAGATATTTTGAGAAGAAAAGTATGTGTGTATGTATGATCCAATGGATCTGATTGGCCAAAGAGTGGCCAATCAGATCCATTTTTTTCTTACATAATGCAATGAATTTATTTTTTCACAGTGTAAAAACAATGTATAAGATACACGGCCCTGCATGTTCCGGTGTAATGTTTATCAGAGTTTTGCATCGTAAATCCCGAGCAACGCCGGGTAATCGCTGCTATTTTTTATTTAAAATAAATGCGTTTATTTATCTACAATTTATATAAAATACGCGATAAAATGAAATAATATAACATTCATGAAATTTCTTTTTTTGGTGCATTTGGGATCTCGTACATGAGACCTATATATCCATTACAATAATTAATTTGATTACAATTAAAGCAACGTCATTCATACTGTGAATTAAAGAAAATGTAACTGTAACTGTACATTCCAGTCCAAATCTATAGGCTTTGAAGATAAATCATCTTCATATAAGCAGTATACACTAGGATCAACTTTTTATATTGAAATTTTATTATAAAAAAATCTGATGTGGGCAACACATGACTTTCCTTATATAATGCAATGAATTTATTAATTTTACAGTAAACTAAAATAGGTTTTTCTTATAGTAGATACTTATATTCTTTCCAAGATATTGAATTTGCGACAATAGCCGTCATTTTCATTGATTTAGCGTCATTTTAATCCATTAGGCGAGATTTTGGTTAATTTGACAGCATTTCAAAAAGTCGCCAAGTTGGCGACATTCTGCCAAATTTGTCACCAAAATCTCGCCAAGCTTTTCTGACGGAGAAATAAGTTAGTCTTATAGCAGATAAATGACTATTGGCGTTCAAATAAAAAAGTATTTCTCGAAGTATATTTTCTCATGAATGGAACGAGCTAGATCCACAAGAATGATGTCACCAAATTTATCGCATGGTATTACATATGAAAAGTGAACATGTTTCTCAATAGGAAATAATATTTTTTTTTATTTTATATGACTTTTTGATAATTTTTTTGAAAAATGTGCAATATCTCGAGAACGGTTCATGTTAGCGTTCTACAATTTATATTAATCGTTTTCTAATGAAAAATTACATAATAAATGTCTATTTGCGTAACTTTATTAGCGGTTTTGATTTGTTGACAATTCTTTCAAAATTTCACTCGAAAATTTAGGGGGGGGGGTTCTGAACATTCGATTACGTTTAAAAACAAAAAGCTTCCAGTGTTTACGGATTGTGATTTTTGTACCAAATTTCGTTCGAATTGGTCCATTCTTTCGTCAGTTGTCGTCGCCACAGACTGACTTACACACACACGCACACACACACACACACGCACACACACACACACACAGGCACACACACACACACACAGACAGACATCACTTCAAAAATGTTTGATTCGTGATCAGGGATGCTTGAAACGTGCTCTCCCGTCGAAAACTCGAATTCGAATTTTCGACCCCCGTCACAATACTTTCCTTATACATTATGTATATAAGGAAAGTAATAATGAGGAAAATATATTTTAAAGTAGAACAGAAGATATACAATATTTATGAAATTATGAGCACAAGGATTTTACTTAAATATGCAAAAAATCTAATGTGGACAGTACATGACTTTAATTGTATAATACAATAAATTTACTCCATTTATAGTCATAGAATAATATATAAGATCCACGGTACTGTGATTTTAACGTTGAATTGTACATTTGGCGACATTCTGAATGACAGCATGTAATACTATTTCAAAGTACCTAATTAATTTATATTTCACACAACTCAATTAACAATTATCAATTAACAATTATCAATATTGATAGAGTCCTCAATAAGATGATATAGTCTACATATTAAATTATTTTATTAAATAAATCATCAATAAGGCGTCATTTTCATTTAAATTTTCATTTTTGCAAATTTGATAAAATTCTCGTCAATCAGGGGCAAAATGTCACCAAGTTGATGATACTCTGCTATACTATATGCTAAGTTTGCCAAATACATCACTAAATGCTACAGACAAACGGAGAGAGGACATTTCTTTTATATTGGTATGTATGCCCGTGATATGAAGGAAATCAAAATTTGCAAAACATTACTTCTCATCTGGGATCATTTTTATCAATATGGCAATATTTTTGAAACTTTGGCAACATTTAAAATAGTCCCCAAGTTGACGACGTCTTAATAAATTTCTCGCCAAGCGTTACAGATGGATGGACGGCCGGAAAAATGGATTATTCTTATAGTCCATTCTTATGTTATTTCCAAGATATTTCATCCACACATGGCCACATCAATCAGTCGTCATTTCATTGATTCAGTGCCAATTTCATCAATTTGGAGAATTTTTAGCAATTGGGTGACATTTTAGTCAATTTAGCAAAATTTCAAAAGTCACCAATTTGGAGATATTTTGAAAAATTCGTCACCAAAATTTTATCCAAACGTCACGGACGAAAAAATAGGTTAGTCTTATATTTTTTCCAAGATAATAAATTTTCGTCAATTAGTAGTCATTTTCATTGATAGTGTCATTTTTATCAATTTAACTACATTTTTGTTAATTTGTCAACATTTAATAAAGTCGCCAAACTGGCGACATTCCGTCAAATTCGTAGCTAAAATCTCGCCAAGCGTTATGGAAAGATAAATAAGTTATTCTTACAGTTGATAAATGACTATTGGAGTCAAAATATCAAAGTATTACCCCAAGTATATTTTCTCATAAATGGAATGAGCTAAATCCACGAGAATCATGTCATTAAATTTATCGCATGATATTACATATGAAAAGCGAACATATTTCACAATAGTTAATCCTTATTTTATTTTATGTGATTTTTATATAAGTTTGTTTGAAAAATGTGTAATATCTCGACAACGGTTCATGTTAGCAATCTAAAGTTTGTGCCGATCGTTGCCTAATGAGAAAGTACATTAGATATGGCTATTTACGTAACTTTATTAATGGTTTTGATTTTTTAATGATTTTTTCGAAATTCCACTTTAAATATAGTGGGGTTCTAAACATTGCGTTTGAAACCAATGGACTTCCAGTATTCACTGATTGTAATTTGTGTATCAAATTTCATTCGAATCGCTCCATTCGTTCGTCAGATATCGTCTCCACATATTCACTTCACATTCTCGAATTCAACACGCACACACAGACATCCCCTCAATAATGTTTGATTCATGTTCAGGGTGCTTGAAACGTGCTCTCCTGTCGAAAACTCGAATTCGAATTTTCGACTCCTTCACAATACGTCCCTTATACATTATACTATGTATATAATTAAAGTAAAAACATGCACAAGTAAAATATTTCATACAATCTGTACTTTATTTGCATTATTTTATTTGCATTGGAGGCGCTATTTGACGAACGAATAACGCGTTTCGAATGAAATTTAGTAAAAGGATTATGATCAGTAAATACTGGAAGACATTTGATTTTAAGCGCAATCGAATGTTCTGAAAATCCCCAAATTTTCAAATGAAATTAAAAAAAAATTCACCATAAAACCCAAACTGTCAATAACGCTACGTATTTAATCATTTCTTCTGTAAGTTTCTATTAGAAAACGATTGACATGAACTTTAGAACGTTGCCATGAACCTTTCTTGAGAGACTGCGCTTTTTCAATTAAATTTATCAGAAAAAAATCACATAAAGTTAAAAAACATATTAACTATTATGAAATATATTAAATTTCCATTTGTAATAATTTGTGATAAATTTGTTAACTACATTCTCGTGAATCTAGTTCGTTCCATACACACGAGAAAAGATACTTTGTAATAGTTTTGTATTTTTAGTCTAACAATTCAATAGTCATTCATATATAACAAATATTCTTATCTCCGTTTGTATATGTAACGGTTGGATATGAATGTGATATATCGCCCCAGATGATATATCGATGGTGATATATCGCCCCAGATTGGCGAAATATCATGAATATTGCAAAATTGAGACTAAGTTAACGAAAATGATTAAATTGATGAATTAATTATTAAAATATACTAATATATGGACTGTAGTCTTAATTGCGTATGCTGTTAAAATTGATATTTGTCAATTTAGAGATGGTAAAATATAAGTTAACTTTGTACTTCGAATTAGTTTTATTGGTTGTCATCCTGATAAGCGCCAAATGATATTATAATTCAACATGATATTAAACAACAAATATTATACATAAATTTTTTTCACCGTGAAAGGGTGTATATATAGGGAATGTCATATGCTGCCCACAACAAATTGTTTGTTTGCTTCTCGAATTCATATAATCTGCAATTTTGTCTTTTCTCGTTTTAAATTTCTTTCGTAACACTAGATGGCGCTGCAACAGTGTTTTCTGTAGGATTCTTGGGTTCTGTCGTTTAGATGTTTTACTTCTTCTGCAGCATATTTCAGCTCCCATTGCGCGCTCCGTAGCTGAAATGCATTGATTTTCGAAACATACACTGCGTATTAGCCCGCGTTTGGGCGCAGATGTATGTTGCAATATACACTGCTCACAACTAAAATCGAACCATGAGGAAATTAATGTATCCTTATAAAATTTACAGAATATAATTGTAACATGGAAATTTGCAAATGATCAAAAAATCATACCTGGAAAATGAAAGCATAGAACTTTATTGATAATAGATCAATATGGAATAAGCCCAACGCGAGCGGCTATGCTATGCAGGATTGAATACGATGGGGCATTTCGTCAATGAGATGACAATGATGCGCTAAGGGATGTCATTCCACACAGCATCCAATTGGGCTTGTAACTGAACATGGTTTACCGGAATAGGGAGTTCTCTTAACCGGCTATCCACGATGTCCTAGATCTGCTCAATTGGCGGTAAATCCGGAAATTTGCTGACCAAGGCTGGATATCAAAACCTTGTAGACTATTCATAGTTACCCGTGCAGTATGTTGTCTGACATTATCCTGCTGAAAAAACAGTCCAGGCCTGATTGACAATTATGGTTGTATCACAGGTCTCTCAATGTCAGATACGTATAGTTGTGCCGTGATAGTGCCTGAAACGTGGACCAAATGTGTTCGTTCACCAAATGTTATACCTCTCCGAACCATGGTACCACTTAGGGGGGGGGCTGTTTGACGACTGATAGAAAAATCTTCCTGGTGGCGTTGTTGAAAGCGCCGCCATACGCGAGTATGGCCATCTGGCATGGTAAAATAGAATTCCGTGATTCATCCGTGAACAGAATGTTTCGCCATTCTGTCGACCAATTGCGTCTCATTTGGCACCACTGGAGGCGACGTAACCGGTGAAGACGTTGACACTGTAGATGTCGAAAATGTCGTCTACCTCGGAGTCCTGCGCCATGCAAAATATTTCGAATTGTTTGCGTCAAAACCACGTTACATGTAGTGTGGGATAAATGTCGTTGTAACATAATTGCTGTGGTAAACGACTCCCGTATAACGCTTCTCAGAAACATACAATCTTCACGTGGGGTGGTACACCTGGAAGCTCCATTACTGGATCTTCATGTCGTTTCGTTATGTCTCACGAACCGTAACACACACTGTTGAACTGTGCTCACATCTCAAGCCAATAGTTCAACGATCCTTCGAAGGCCCATTCCACCCTCATGTAAAACAATAATATGTTGCCGTTCCTTTGACTACAACTTAACGTATGCGATACGTCGACGTACTCTTGATGTACTGTGATAATTTTTACAACCTAAAATAAATGACGCTACCATTTAGATGCGATATCGCTCCTCCTTGTGCAGACGCTTTTATGCTGCTGAGCAAGGTGTTACGACACTATGCGTAACGGCACTGTGATCATTTGCATATCTCACCTTGCTGTTTCTATTGCATAATTTACATAAAGCTACGCCTACAACTTTTTTGGGCATGGTAGCCCAGTGGATAGCGTGCGGGAATTGCACTCGGTAGGCCCGGGTTCGGGTCAAGTCACTGCCAAAACTGCCGCCGTGTTCATGCGGAGTACGATCATGTTAAACATATGGGTCGGTAAGTCCTTCCGAGAGATTGGTGGTAGGGAAAGGAGGGTACGGTTCCTATGGATGCCTCCCTCACTGAGTTCCGGTCTAAATTAGGTGGCACTTCCCGGCCGTCCAAACTGTTACATTACACCTTGCTGGTAGGTTGGACGGTCTGGGTCTCAACAACAGACCACTGGCTGGGTCAACATATAACCTCGAAAGTTAGTAAATAGTTGACATATATGCAAATTGAAACAGTATGGAACAAGAAAGGATGTTACATGAGGACGCTGCAGTAGCAATCACCTCGACGTATAAGAAAAGCTATGAACAACTCACAAAATATGAAAGTGGTCGTATCAATAGCCTGCGAGAGAGAAAAGGTGATCAGCATGTCGAGCTGCCATCTTTCTGAGCCTAAGAGTGTAAAAAGGGGTTTGGAACAATTTATATGTAATAATACCTGTACACGGCGGACATACTATGAATGACCCAGACAAACAACCAGAGATAATGCCTGATTCTTGAAATAAGCACAAACCGCTTCAATTGAGTATTTGTCACTACTGCTTTGCAAGACAGCCACATATCTTTCCGTATCATTGCCAGGTGATCAGCTGAGACAAATTTGGTCGGTAAGTCCTTCCGAGAGATTGGTGGTAGGGGAAGGAGGGTACGGTTCCTATGGATGCCTCCCCCACTGAGTTCCGGTCTAAATTGGGTAGCACTTCCCGGCCGTCCAAACAGTTGCCTTACACGTTTCTGGGAGGTCGAACGGTCTGAGTCTCAACAACCTACAACTTTATGGTGTTGCGATTTCAGTTGGGAGCAATGTAGTTTATTTAATTGGGCAAGCTGTTTTCTATCGTGAATAACTTTGTATACAGGATGAAAGCAGTGATTATGTCTTTACCACAGAGTTGAAACACGCCGAACAATTTCTCTCATAACCGCCACAATAGGCCCAATTTATCGTCGTCCGGTGGTGTGATATATAACCATAAATATTATATTAAATATTTTGCTGACAAAAAAACATAATTTCTCTTTAGGTCGTTTGGTGAAAACCGTACTGGATAAGTCGCTTGCAATATTTTATTTTTTTTTCTAACATTTTGAGCCTTGTAAATCAATTTGCATTAAATATTGCTTGGAAAGTAAGACTCGACATATCCCTAAATATTAATGAGTCAAAAATAATCCTCTTTAGATCTATTGTATTTCAGCACATAATTACTTCTCTTATATGCATATAATGTATAAGGAAAGTATTGTGACATCGTCGAAAATTCGAATACCAGTTTCCGTCGTGAGAGCACGTTTCAAGCATCCCTGAACACGAATGAGATGTGTTTGAGATGATGGGTGTGTGTGTGTGTATGTGAAAGTTTGTGTGCGTGAAAGTGTGTATGTGTGTGTGTGTGTGCGTGAAAGTGTGTATGTGTGTGTGTGTGTGTGAAAGTGTGCGAGTGTATGTGTTTGTCAGTGAGTCTGTGAAGACGATAACTGGCGATCGAATGGACCGATTCGAATGAAATTCCGTACAAAAATTACAATCCATGAATTCTGGAAGCCTGTTGTTTTTATAAGCAATAGAATGTTCAGAACTCCCCCAAATTTTCGAGTGAAATTTTAAAAAAATTCTCAAAAAATTAAAACTTTTAATAAAGTTACGTAATTAGTCATTTCTTATCCAATTTTTCAATAGAAAACGATTAAAATAAATTTTAGAACGTTAGCATGGCCCGTCCTCGAGGTATTGTACATTTAAAAAAAATTATCAAAGAATCATATGAAATTAAAAAAATATATAACTCATTTTAAAATATGTTCACTTTTCATAAGCAATATCATGCAATAAATTGGGTGACATCAGTTTTGTGGATCTAGCTAGGTCGATCCATGAGAAAAGATGCTTTAAGTAATGCTTTTATATTTGGAGGTCAATATTCAGTTATCTGCTACAAGAATAACATACTTCTCCGTCCATAACGCTTGGCGAGATTTTGGCGGAACATCTTCAACTTGGCGACTTTTTTTAATGTCGCCAAATTCAAGAAAATGTCGTCAAATTGATAAAAATGACCCTAAATCTATGAAAATGATGACTAGATTATTTGATATTTTAATATCTGGATATTTTAATATCATCAATATTGATGATTGTTTAAAGTTGCGCGAAGTATAAGTTAATTGAGTATTTTGAAATAATTTTACTTGTTGTCATCTTGAAAATCGCCCAATGTACAATTCAACGATAAAAACACAACGCCGTGGATCTTATATTTTTTTATTGTAGAACTAGTAAATCCATTGCACTATATAAGAAAAGTCATGTGTTGCCCACATCAGATTTTTTTTTCATTTTGTTAGCAGGATATTCTTAAAAAGAGAGACTACAAACGAGACTTTCCCCAGTCCTTGTTCTGCCATTTCGGCACTTTGATTTTTATCTAAGCGAAAATCCTCATTTCGAAAATGAGCTCGGGTATTACCTTAATGAGTTGGAGGGGAGAAAATAGCTACATAAATTTTTAGAACATCCCATGTTCATGTTTTAGTTTTAATGAAGCAGGTTCCTTGTAGGGCAGTAAGGAAATATCTTGGCGAGAAAAATATTTTTTATGACAAAATGCTGCACAGTGTGTAATTTCTATATTTCTATCTAATTGATGAAATATGTGGCATATATGGTCATAGCTATTTCATAATGCAAATATTAACTCAATTATATGCATCAGAGTCAAGCAGTATATAACTCACATTTTCAAGTACAAACGTTCTAAGAGGTTGTCGATTTTACGAAGTTAATAATATTGACCTTAAGGAAAATCTCGGAATATACACTAATATCGTAAAACAATGGACTGTTTTATAAATCAAACTTTATTAATATTTTAGTGATGGATAAAAACACGGGTGTTTGAGCATTTAATTCTGATTGTCGCTTACAATCACTAGGTATGTTGTTGTTCAAATCCAGACCGTCCGACCTACCAGAAAGGTGTAAGGTAACTGTTTGGACGGCTGGGAAGTGCCACCCAATTTAGACCGAAACCCAGTGGGGAAGGCATCCACAGGGACCGTACCCTTCTTCCCCTACAACCAACCTCTCGGAAGGAGTTACGGACCCACATGTTTAACGTGATCGTACTCCGGGTGAACACGGCAGCAGATAATCACTAGTTATGTTGTAATACTTTATTAAATAGCCTCATTAATTACGCATAATTGCGTCTAAATGGAAAATGCTCATTTTGGTAAAAAAAACTTCTCATGTTATCAGAATAAATAATAATATCTCACAGTCTGGAGTGTTTATGAATTTGAAGTTAATGGCAGGTGTCTAATACTAGGCAGTCAATAATAGTAATGCATTTTTTACGATTCTTCTCCTTATAGACAGAAATTGCAATATTTCGGGAGAAGTGTTTATTTCTGTATTAGAATACATTTAATTTATTCATAAAAATAACTATTTCTATAGTTTTACTCAAGTTTAAAAGACGCAAGCAAGTGACGGAATATTCCTGCTCGATAAGGAAAATTTCTATTAATCACCTGGAAAATGTTTTGATATTTTCCATTGAATGATTCACATTGGTCGGCATATATTGTACCCTGCCTCCCCACATATACCTAACTAGCAGCAAAATCCTCCTTCGCACGGAATATATAATATAAATATAATTAAAATTCACATTTATGTGCAAATTCCAATATTATTCTAAATGACATTGTTATTAAACATACGTAATCAAATTTGCAAAAAATATTAAATTGGAATACCAAAATGAAAGCATTATGAAATTGGATCAGAGATGATATTAAAAGATATACCCGTACCATTCGTATTATGTTTCAACAATTAGCTAAATTCAGTATATGAGTTTGAAAAATCATTACCAAAATCAAAGATATGACTTAAGAAATTGAAAATATCAATAATCTCAGCGGTTTTTCAACCTGAATGATATAATCCAGTCAAAAATGTAATTCCGATAAAATTTGTTGTTATATATATATTTTAACTATTCAAATCGGAATGATTTAATTCCGTTGATTAGCAACAAATAATATTTTTATATTCTGTATAAACTCATTGGGTTTTATTCCGTTGTTTAGCAACACCATATAATTTTATTTTTTAAATAAATTTACAGCAAAAATATTAAATGCATAATGATATCTCTATAAGAGGTCCTTTTTCAATTAATATCTCGATAACCTCTGAACCTAGAAACACGAAACCTTAATTTTAATTAGGACTATTTTAAGGCTATTTACAAAATTTTGTGAAATTCGCTGCAGATGTTTTTTCGTGATGAGGAGACAAACACAAAAATAAACAGTCAGACTTTTAATTTTATTTATATAGATTTAAAGAATTATTAATTTCTGTCATTAAATTCCTATAAATTTTTCAAATTTTATAGTTGAATTTTATAGCTTATCATGATATATCTCCACCATTTTAGCGACATAAATATGTTTTATTTATACATAGTATTAAATTTTATAATTTAAATGTAGTAATATATTTTAAATATTATTACTTATATGTTTAAAAAAATATACATATATATATATATATATAGTTTGAAAATACAATGATGGAATAGTGTGAAGCTGCAACTCGAAAGACCTAACTTTCTAACAAACCTAGAAAATAAAAGTATAAAACAGCAAATCTTCAATTAAATGGGAAAAAAATACAAATTTCAAGTCATCAAGTTAATAATAATCAACAAATATCAATGGTATGGAATAGGAAATAGAAAAACATATAAAATCCAAGCATTAATGCAATACACGTGGAGAAGGGCTAGGTCTAAATAATGGAATTGTTCATCTTGCCAAAACTCTTCATCGGGTCCAAGTAGTTTGTCGAAGCAAACACAAAATATGTATGTTTCTGAAGAAATTGATAGATGATATCTATAAACTATTTCTACTTGGACAACATATATATACTAGAAGGGAAAAAAAGGAAACAAGAATACCTGGAGTAAAACTGCATATGCCCGAACCAGTCGAACCCTATGCCCAGAATGAAGAGACCAGTGTTGCCATTCGCAAAGGAAAAATGAACGATTTACTGTTGCCATTCGTAAGAAATAAATAACAGTAAAGCGAAAAGTCAAGAAAAAGTAATAAAATACAATAAGAGCTACAGAAAAGAGGAGCTTATAATAGTAAGGCTTGTGTGTTAAGTGGATGTTAAAATAAAAGTATTATTAATACAAGAGAATTATGCTTTATTGCCAAAAATATCAAATTGGGTGAATATATACCAAAATGAAAAAGCTATGAAATTGGATCAGAGAAGGTATTAGAAGATAGACACATACCATTCATATTATATTTCAACCATTGGCTAAGTATCTTATATTAGCCGGTGATGTCTGGCTAATATAAGATATTAAGAATAGAATTCAAGAAAATCCAGCTAATCCAAACTTTACCGTTTACTAAATAAGAGGGATATTTATATAAATTGCTGGTAATTTGTAGATAATTTATATGCATAGCATGAAATTTTTAATCAGATAATCTATAAATTCTAAAAAGCTGATTAAATATAATATGTCTAAACAATTGAAACGAGTAGCAGGAATTAAAAGGTAATATTTAATTAATGTTAAAATCAAAATAGTATTTTTATTATATAAATTAGTAACAATTCTATTAGAAGGTTTGATAAAAAAATTTAAATCCAAAAAAATAATATTATTTCTAATAGTAGTTTCATTAGGATTTAATTCCAAATTGTCTGGATAGAAATATATATTTATGACATAATTTTCAATATATACTAAGCAAATCAGATCATCAACATATATGTAAAATGTATAATCTATTGAAGTAAAAGACTGTTTATAATGATAAACGTATAAATTAGCTAACATACTGCTACTGCAGCCACCCTGCGGAACTCCTGAGACTTGTAAGTATAATATATTTCCTTGAAAAATATAATTATTGAAAATACCAAAATGGGGAAGTTTAGGAAAATTTGTAAAATATGTTTGAGTTGATAGATCTATATAATAAAAGGCAATGTCTGTGTGTCTGTGCGTCTGTCTGTCTGTCTTATACACTATACGTTTCGCGACCGCGCGTCGGAGAGCTACGAAATTTGGCAATCGGAGACCTGGGGGGGAGGGAAGGGGACACGTGAAAACCGATTTTCAAAATTCTAATTATTTTTTTATTTATTTAATGTTTTATGCGATTTCGACCTTTTTTTGCCCTTTTTGCCCTTTTTTCTCCACGATCCAGACGTCGTAGAAAAAAACAACTCACACCATCGGAAAGAGCAGACAATTGCGAGTAAAAATATATCAATTTCAAATCTCCATTTCGATTTCTAATATTTTTTAAAGATTTTAAAACAAAAGTCACTTTTGGCTCAAAAAAACGATTTTTGGTTTTTAAATTCTCGCATAGTAAAAAGTACTCATAATTTCGACTAATAATTTACATTTTTAGAAAGCTGAAATATCTGGCATTCTTACAAGTCTAATCTGGTCCAGAAATAATGAAAATTGCCTTCAGGATCGCAATTTTAAAGACGTCATGATTTTAAATTTCTCGGCGTTCCGCTCGGCGTGCCGCTTCGTTTCTCCCCCGCTGAAGGCGGGAAGGTGGTGGCTGGGGACGTCAAGGTGGAGGTGACGTCACGGTTCTGAATAGAGCTCCTTTGCTCTATATAAATTATTATATTTATATTTTAAATGATGGGACGATATGGATTTTTTAAATGTATATTTTAACTTTTGGATATTTTAAATGGATATTTTAATTTTATGGATATTTTAAATGATGGAACAATGAAACAATGGAATGAGGATGATGGAATTAAGCATATGGTCATTTTAAATTGCAAATCAGCGCGCGGGAAGTTAGCGGTAGGCCCGGGTTCGATTCCCGCCACTGCCAAAACTGCCGCCGTGTTTACGTGGAATACGATCACGTTAAATATGTGGGTACGTAAGTCCTTCCTAGAGGTTGGTGGTAGGGGAAGGAGGATACGGCCCCTGTGGATGCCTCCCCCACTGGGTTCCCGTCTAAATTCGGTGAATATATAGAAAGTTATGGAGATTGTCGCGGAGGGCGCGGCAGTCCAGTGGTTAGCGCGCGGGAATTGCACTCAGTAGGCCCGGGTTCGATTCCCG
This sequence comes from Amaurobius ferox, assembly GCA_951213105.1. Classification (NCBI taxonomy): domain Eukaryota; kingdom Metazoa; phylum Arthropoda; class Arachnida; order Araneae; family Amaurobiidae; genus Amaurobius; species Amaurobius ferox. The sequence continues at coordinate 35,449,029 of OX578144.1, read as the reverse complement.
CCACTGCCAAAACTTACGCCACGTTCACGCAGAGTACGATCACGTTAAGCATGTGGGTTCGTGAGTCCTTCCGAGAGGTTGGTGGTAGGGGAAGGAGGGTACGGTCTAAATTGGGTGAATAAAAAGAAAGTTATGGAGATTGTCGCGGAGGGCGAAGTAGCCCAGTGGTTAGCGCGCGGGAATTGCACGCGGTAGGCCCGGGTTCGATTTCCGCCACTGACATGGAGTACGATCACGTTAAACATATGGGTCCGTATGTTTTTCCGAGAGGTTGGTGGTAGGGGAAGGAGGGTACGTTCCCTGTGGATGCCTCCCCCACTGTGTTCCGGTCTAAATTGGGTGGCACATCCTGGCCGTCCAACCAGTTACCAGGCCCGGGTTCGATTCCCAAAATTGCCGCCGTGTTTACGCGGAGTACGAGCACGTTAAACATGTGGGTCCGTGAGTCCTTCCGAGAAGTTGGTGGTAGGGGAAGGAGGGTACGGTCTAAATTGGATGAATAAAAAGAAAGTTATGGAGATTGTCGCGTAGGGCAAAGTAGCCCAATGGTTAGCGCGCGGAAATTGCACTCGGTAGGCCCGGGTTCGGTTCCCAAAATTGCCGCCGTGTTTACGCGGAGTACGATCACGTTAAACATGTGGGTCTGTAAGTCCTTCCGAGAGGTTGGTGGTAGGGGAAGAAGGGTACGGTCCCTGTGGATGCTTCTCCCACTTGGTTCCGGTCTAAATTGGGTGAATAAAAAGAAAGTTATGAAGAATATCGCGGAGGGTGAAGTACCCCGGGTGGTTAGTGCGCGGGATTTGCACTTGGTAGGCCCGGGTTCGATTCCCAAAATTGCCGAATAAAAATAAAGTTATGGAGATTGTCGCGGATGGCACGGTAGCCCAGTGGTTAGCGTGCGGGAATTTCACTCGGTAGGCCCGGGTTCGATTCCCGCCATTGCCAAAACTGCAGCCGTGTTCACGCGGAGTACGATCACGTTAAACGTGTGGGACTGCAAGTCCTTCCGAGAGGTTTGTGGTAGGGGAAGGAGGGTACGGTCTCTTTGGATGCCTCCCCCATTGGGTTCCGGTCTAAATTGTGTGGCACTTCCTGGCCTTCCAAGCAGTTACCTTACACCTTTCTGGTAGGTCGCGCCAACGAGTTTGCCACGGTCAGAATTTTCAAGGGTAGCGAACAGGCTGGTCGCCAAAGGCGGCTAGTTAGTAATATAAGCATTGCATATAGCTAAAATTACATCATATAGATCTGAGATCTTAATATTATTAAAAAGAACTTTAAAATCAAAAGTTTGAAATCCTATTAGTTTTGTAAGTGATGTTAATTTATTCTTTAATTCTTTACTATTATTTAGAATAAAGTAATTATTGCTCGACTTACGTAAACAATCATTTATTAGATTTAAAGGATTTAGTAATGAGTTACTCGTAGTAGTAAGTATTATGACCACTAGTTACTGTTCTAAATTCGATAGGATTTTTATGAAATTTAGGAATAAGTACAATATATGAAAATTTAAGAAATTTATATTTAATATTTAAATCACTATATATATATTGATAATTTTCAATTCGATACCCTTAATGGAATGTAAATCTAGTTTAAAAAGACTATAAATGTTTTAAATAATTTAACAGAAATTATATATATATATATATATATATATATACACAGGGGGGTATCCCAAAGACGTATTTTATTCCTTAAATATTGATCTTAGACCTATATAATAAATTAAAAAGTTGCATAAAAATGGTAGAGATGAAATCGATTAAAATTTTCAAGGAAATTAAATTTGAAGAAATACAAAATTTAAATTTTTATACGACCCACGTAAAAAATCATTTCCAATGTGTAAAGAGTGACCCATACACTAATAAGATCATGTACAAAATTTCAAAATTGTATCATAAAAAGTCCCAGAGATATATATGAAAAGACAAAAATGCTGACTTAAACCTGTTTTCGATGCATCGACATGAGTTCTCAGAGAAGAAAAATTATGTCGGCAGATCGCGTTTCAGGAGTCATAACAAATTACGAAAGAAAATAATGATTACATAAATAAACAATAAATTTTCTATATATTGGTACAAAAGTATCTACACTGTATAGAAATAATAACTTTACATAAAGAATATAGAGCTTGTTCTAAATATTTTCCATCCATGCCAAAGATCCATTAAAGATAAGAGGCAGATATTTGCCTATGATGCATTTCTACTATGATGCACTCTTGTTGTAAACATTTACATTTTAATTAATCTCTCAGAAACTTTGTTTAAACATATACCTGGGACTTTTTATAATAAAATGCTGAAAGTTTGTACTTCACCTTATTAGTGTATGGGGCACATTTTACCCATTGGAAATGTTTTTGTGCGGGGGCCGCATAAAATTTTAAATGCATATATATATATATATATATATATATATATATATATATATATATATATATATATATATATATATATATATATATGTATATATATATGTATATATATATATATATATATATATCTATATATATATATATATATATATATATATATATATGTATATATGTATATATATATATATATATATATATATATCTATATATATATATATATATATATGTATATATATATATATATATATATATGTATATATATTTATATACATATATATATATTTATATATATATATGTATATACATATACATATATATATATATATATATATATATATATATATATATATATATATATATATATATATATATATATATATATATATATATATATATATATATATATATATATATATGATTCTGTTGAAGAAATTTTCCACGGTCGGAACCCAAAGCAATATTATACTTTCTCTAAAACAGAAGACATACCCTTAACAACCCGTTTGAAAGCATGCAAAGTAGGAGTTACCTAACTAAGCTCATGGAACAAATCAATATCTCAAAAAGTTTGTAAAGGTAAAAAACCCAAGTTTTACTTTTCTTTTTTAAATAGCACTTCGTTTACGAGAAAATGAACCAAAAATTACCATTTGGTTCCTTGCTTCACCATTGCAGTTATTTTGGGTAGCTGTATTTTTATCTAAGCACAGCTAAATACTCCACATATGGGTTTAATCATTACCTCAATGGGTTGCTGAGGTGAGTATGGCTGCACAAAAGTGATAATAGCGTCTATGTTTCCACGGTTATGATCGGATTATATGGAAAAATAGTGAAGGTATATTCATAGCAGAACTATGGAGATACGAACTAGGGGGAGCTTTTATTCGTACTAATGAGAATCTATTTCAAAATGTTATCGCATATTTTAAGAAACCTATGCATTTTTACGAATATGTATTCTTTATATTTTATGAGAATGATTTTAAAATTTCAGAATACCTAGTCACATAACCAGGCAATAGGGTGTATTTCAAAATTATTCCCAAGCTTCCATCACAGATAACAGTATTAAAGAATCGGCATAGAGCTTATTATGCAATCATCAGCATGGAATATCTGATATAGAAAAGAATGACAAGAAGAAGACTCGTATGTGCCACTATTTGGCACGTTGCAGATTCCACTTCGACTATACGAGTGTGGCAGTAGACGACTCTGCTCCTGCCAAAAGACATCGATAGATGACAAGACATCGACTAGGATACCCGAATTATAAGTTCGGAGTGGAAACTAGCTTTTGCTCTAATCTTACAATATCGGTCTTGTAAGCATGAGGTCCCGAGTCGGGCCGGGCTCGGGCCTGGCACCATCTGTTCTCTACAATGATGACTAGACGTTTGAAACACGCAACCTTCTTTCTTCAACAATCTCACCTCTCAACACGAGGTGGCAGCACCACACGGAGTCATAGGCCCTAGCATTCCCTTCCTTGTTGACCACGACAGACGTCACGCCCGAGATACCACAAGCCTCTCGGCCATTCAGCCCCTCGACTGAGTTTCGGATGCGGACGCGCGGGGGTTTTCTGGATAGCAACCCCTCCTCCTCGAAATTCGACTTCTCTTCAGGTGGGGGAGTGTGTGGCAGCAGACGACTCTGCTCCTGCCAAAAGGCATCGATCGAAGATGCCAGAATACCCGAATTATGAGTTCGGAGTGGAAGCTAGCTTTTGCTCTAATCTTATAATGTCGGGCCCGGCTCCGCATCAACTCCTACAAGAGCTTGAAATTTCTTCCCAGTAGCTCAAATGTAGAGTATCGGCTTGACACTTCAGATATCCAGGGTTCGATTCCCGGTTTGTGCAGCAAAGTTCTTTACAATGATTCTCGACTAAATTAATCCTGTAGGTTAGTGCAAATATGCCGTTCGTTTGCAAGTGACCTAGTATGACTAGCACGAATTCAGTGGACTCAAGATTGAGGGCCAATTTTAAATTGAGAGTATAACGACCCCACAGGATTCTAACCTGTATAAAAATAGTTGTAGAAGGAGGCTGAGCGAATGTAAAAATAGCAAGAGGTAGTCACTCAATTATCAGTTTCCCGTCAATTTGAAATTAGTGAGTGGAGAATGCAGAGTCCATTTCGACTATAAGAGCTTGCAATTTCGTCTCAGTAGTTCAATGGTAGAGCGTTGGCTGGCCAGTTCGGAGATCTAGGGTACGTTTCCCGGTTGCGGCAACACGACTCTTTACAACGCGCAAATTAATTTATTCCTATCATTATATTTGAATTTCTTGAAAATTTTACTCAGGCTACGCGATGTTGAAACATCCAAGTTCACAATCTTTCTTCAAATGTCGTAAAAATGTGGCTCAGTTTGCACGACGCTACAACAGCTACACGTTCATAGTGACTATGTAATTGACCATTGAGGATTCGTGTTTGATAAGCTATATTTAATTTTTAAGAAAACTAAAGCCAGTTACGTGCTAGGAAGGAATTTGTTGAATTACGTGGATGTTGGCAAATTTGTGAGACACACGCGACATCTTGCTGACAATCCAGTTACATATTTTTTTCATCCGGACAAGCGCATAAGAGCGAAACTTATCCATGGATATGCACGGGCGGCAGGATTCTAAATTATAACTGTTCAGGGACTTATAAACTGATTTAGCATCCGTGACTTAACTAATCGTACCGTATGTACATGTTAAATACATCAGAGTGTTATGTACATGTTAAATACACTGTCTGGCTGTTGACTTAGGCACGTAAAAATAGTGAACGGGATCGTTTAACTCCACATTTCACTACAAGGTTTTAATATTATTTTTCTCACACAATTTTTTTTACATATTTGCACACTGCGAATATTTCATATATCTTCACATTTCGAAGGCTCTCACCAGCCTTCCGAGTATTTTTACGTCTTCACATCTCCAATGTTTTCACATGTCTTCATATCTTGAATATTTTCCCGTTTCCACATCTCGAATATTTTCACATGTCTTCACATCTTGAATATTTTCACATGTCTTTACGTCTCGAATATTTTCACACGTTTGACAGTCCTCTGTTTCCAATTGGATAATCTTGATTTTTCTTTACACAGCTGCGGTGAATGCCAGGCCTTACATCTGGTCTCCCGTACATCGACTGGCCTTGCTTTGCCCTTATTTTGATTTAGTGCCGGTCTTGATTGAAATTGTCCTTGTTGATGTGGATTTTTCGGATGAGTCCGTGAAACCCATCCAGACTCTGAGACTCTCATGAGTGTTGATTTCATCGCAAATTCGTGAATAATCTAATAATAAACATTGTTTAATATAATGCCAAACCTGGTAACTATTTGGCTGAAACTTTGTTCAGTTTGTTTCACATCATGTATTAATTTTTAATAATTTTAAAAATTATTGCTTTTTCTGGTCTCACATTTATATGTAAAATGTGCTGTCTGATATATTTTAGGATGTTACAATTTTATTTTATCTTCTGCTATTTTTTATTTAAATCACTTTAGTTCAAATTTCTAATTCTTTCTCACAGAAACAGTGAGTAAGTCTCCCAATCCAATCTTCGTTTAACAGCAATCTTCCGAAGATGCTACACTTGAAATTAATCAGACTCCAGGAATATGACTGTTTCATTTCGCTGTTCAATTCAAAATGTAAAAATCTGATGTGGGGAGCATATAACTTTCCTTATATAATAAAATGTATTTAGTCCTTTTAGAATAATAAAATAATGTATAAGATCCATGGTGCATGGTTCATGTTTTTAACGTTGAAATGTACATTTAACCATTTTCCGGATGGCAACATGTAAAACTATTTTAAAGTACCCAATTAACTTATATTTCTAGCAACTCAAAATAAACAATTTTCAATATTGATAACATCCTCAATAAAATATATAGTCCGAAAATTAAAATATTTTAATAATTAATTCATCAGTTAGGCGTCATTTTCTCTAATGTAGCATCATTTTTGCAATGTATTTTGGCGATACTTTGCGAGATTATTCGCCAAGTTCGCCGAAATGCAGCACCAAGTTTTACAGACAACCGCAGTGAAGAGCATTTCTTATATACTAGAAGGTATGCCCTTCATATGACTGAACTCAGAATTTCCGAAACATTCCTTCCCATTTAGCTTAATTTTTATCAATTTGACGATATCTTCGTTAATTTGGCAAGATATAGAAAGTCGCCAGGATAGCAACATTCAGCCAAATTTGTCGCCAAAATCTCGCCAAGCTTTATGGATGGAGAAATAAGTCATTCTTAAAGTAGATGAATTACTATTGACGTTCAAATACAAAAGTATTACCCAAAGTATCTTTTGTCAGGAATGGAAAGAGCTAGATCCACGAGAATAATGTCACGAAATTTATCGCATGACATTACATATGAAAGGTGAACATACTTCACAATAGTTAATATTTTTATTTATTTTGTGTAATTTTGTGATACATTTATTTGAAAAATTTGCCATATCCCGAGAACTGTTCACTCTAGCATCTTCTGAAATCTATATCAATCGTTTTCTAATGAAAAATTACATAATACATTAATATTACATCACCTCAAAAACGTTAGATTCGCGTTCAGGGATGCTTTAAACGTGCTCTCTCGTCGAAAACTCGAATTCGAATTTTCGACTCCATCACAATACTTTTCTTATACATTATACTATGTATATAAGGAAGGAAATGATGCAAAGTAGAAGCCAGTATATTCAGCAATCAATGAACCCCGAATCACCACAAGAGGTCGAAGTCCAAAAATTAAGTTTTAAAATTTAATATATAGTATCCAGTGAATGAAATTGATAATATGTATATATACATATATATATATATATATATATATATATATATATATATATATATATATATATATATATATATATATATATATATATATATATATATGTATGTATATATACAAATTCAAAAGAAAAAGGGAATCGAGCCAACGGAAAGTATAAATGTCCGAGGGAAATTGTGACCCCTCGCTCCCGGTTATATCATGCTATTACACCCAGGTAACACTCCCGGCACCAATACTTTGCCGTAACTTAACATCCGAAAAGATGTCGAGCTCAAGACACTAAGACTCAAGAGTGTTACCTATGTGTAATAGCATGCTATAACCGGGAGCGAGGGCCACAACCCCCCTCGTTCATTTATACTTTTCCGTTGGCTCGATTCCCTTTTTATTTTGAATTTGTATATTTACTTTACGTATCTGAGCTATCTTTGAGACTTTACGTATCTGAGCGCCATCTACGTTGAGTCTTTTTCATACTTTAATATGATTTTGCTTTTTCTTTTCCTTTCATCTTATTTATATTTTATTATATATAAATATACATATATATGTGTAATAAAATTAAATATTAAAAATATATAAATACAAATTTCCTAGAAGTAGCAATATTGCAGCTATATTGATTATTTTTTTTAAATATTATATTGCATGCATATATATTATTTAAAAAAACTGAAATATATACTGCATCATGGAAAAAAAGTAATAGCACACACTGACTGATTAAGATGGTATATTAGATCTATATATTGCTCTCTCGTGCACCCCAACGTGCAGGAAAATTCATTTATCGGTCACATGATATCCGATTTTGCAAATATGTAACACTTTAGACAGATAAATAATCGTCCATAAACCAATATACAAATATATATATATATATATATATATATATATATATGTATATATATATATATATATATATATATACATATATATATATATATATATATATATATATATATATATATATATATATATATATATATATATATATATATATATATTAATGATTTATAAAGATCTTTTGTTATCACCTATGTTGATAAAGCCTCACTATATATATATTATATATGAACGTAAGAAAAAAGTTAACTTTCATTATGTTCTTCTGTTGACATTAAAACTATCTTTATGTGAGTAGAAGCTCCAAATGACATCAGTATTACGGTGCTTTGATTCTTATCTGGAGGTACTTTGTATTCCGAAGTCATGGCTGGGCATTACCTGAATGGGTTTTGGAGAAGGAGTACAACTGCATGAAAGGTGTAATGACGTCTGCATCTTCATTTTTAATGACTAAATTCTTATATGTGAGTCTGGACAGATCTTGCAAATATTGAATATTGTTTTGGACAAAAAGCACATACTTTAATACATGTTTATGTAATGGATAAATAAGTCATGTATTAGTTAAACACATTTTTTAGAAATAATTAGAAGTAGCTCAAGGACATCTATAGAGATTCTTACATTGTAAAGACATAATGATTCGTTTTAACCCAAATCAGAAATTCGAGGCAAGTGTTTTAACTTTCAACCCTAGTATCAGTCCTATATTGCCAGCCGATATTGGACCAATATTGAACAAGAAAGATCAATCATACATAAAGCATTGATTATGAAACACTTCAATACAATTTCATACAAACATCTCTATAATGCGATACATTCCTCGGTAATATTTTTAAAATTATCGCTATACTACATTAATTTATTATATTTGAAAACTTCATCGAAAATAATGAACTTCATTCAAATGACGGCCTTGAAATATTAATTGCCTGGTTTTAACATCTCTAAAATGCGATACATTCCTCGGTAATATTTTAAAAATTATCATAACACTACAATAATTTATTATATTTGAAAACGTCATCGAAAACAAATGAACTTTATTTACATGGCGTCATCGAAATCTAAGTCGTCTCTGTATAAAAGTAGCATTTCATTCATAACATTTTTCCAATCGTTTCATTCATCACAATACTATAATAATTTATTTTATTTAAAAATTTGGTAAATTGTTATCTACCATATTTATTTTAAAATAAGAAACCTTTCTCATATATAAAATAATTAAACCGGTCGAGCAATGTGCCAGTTTGAAGAGTGCCTAGCCTGTTGGCTTTAACCTCCGATGTGTAAACAATATGTGAGAACATGACATTATCTGAGCAGAAGAGGTTTGTATACGACATAAAAAAACAACTGAAAAGGACAAAACATGGGACGAACGTCCCGCCTTCCAAGTTGGAAGGAAAGCAGGTGCAGCGCAGGTGCTGCCATCTGTTATTAAACAGAAGAGTTGAAAAGGGGAGAAACATCCGAAGATGTGAGATGAAGCAGAAATTAATATTAAACATTAACTAGAAAATTAAAATGCAAAAGGTTGAGGGGATGGAAGGACAAGAATTAGTAAATTTACGGAGGGTCGAAAAGAACTGCTCGCGGACGCTTTCTCTGCTGCCGCGGGTCAAAGTCTGGGATATTGAAGAGTTCTTCATTTCGAATGGTGGGGATGTTAAGGAAAAATTTATTAGCTTGTTTACGAATAGTGAATTTAATAGTTTTGATTTTGAAGTCTTTTCTAATGATGTCATTACGAAGGTAGCGGGGAGCTTTGCGGATAATTCTGAGGATGCGGTTTTGTTCTATTCGAATTTTATTAATGTTGGCTTTACAAGCGAACACCAAATGGGGCAAGCATAAAGGAGAATGGGTTGAATTATAGTTTTGTAGAGCAGAATTTTGTTACTAGTGTCTAAGTGATTTGAGAAAAGGAGGTGGTTTAAGGAGCCTATGAGTTTACGAGATTTTTTAAGAATATAGTTAAAATGCACACTCCAAGTAAGTCGACAGTCCAAATGGACGCCGAGATACTTGGCAGTGCGTGTGAAGCAGCTTGGTTGGTTGTTCATCATAATGAAGGGGGGGGGGAGTAGCGTCTGCCAGAGAGGAAAATGGCTTGCGATTTGGGTTAAAAAGCGGACATTTTGTCTCAATTGGCCAAATAGTGGCTTAAAATATTGGGACAAAATCGGAACAATATTTCACCGATATTGGCGTTTCATTGGAAATATTACCAATGTAAAACCAATATTAGCGTAATATTGTAATGATCACATGTTGCCAATATTGGAGGTCAATGTAACCCCGATATTTGCCCAATATTGGAATTACATTGGGAATATTTCCAATGTTATGCCAAGATATACAATATTGGTCCAATATTGGACGGTTTTTTAATGGGACTAGGGAAGCTACTTTAGTAGAGTGGGGGACATTTAAATAATTTCCCTCTACTTAAAGTCAGAGATTCGTTATTGCAAAGATCACTTTGGAACAACGAACGCCAATGTAACCCCCGATATTTGCCCACAATTGGAATTACATTGGGAATATTTCCAATGTTATGCCAATATATACAATGTTGGTCGAATATTGGACGATTATTAACTGCTATTAGGGAAGTTACTCTAGTAAGGTAGGGGAACTTTTCACTATTTTTCCTCCACTTAAAATCAGAAATTCGTTATGCCAAAGATCCCTTTGGAACAACGAATGTCAATGTAAAGATCACATTGGAACAACGAACGCCAATGTAACCCCGATATTTGCCCAATATTGGAATTACATTGGGAATATTTCCAATGTTATGCCAAGATATACAATATTGGCCTAATATTGGACGATTATTAAATGCTATTAGGGAAGCTACTCTAGTAGGGTGGGGGAACATTTCACTATTTTTCCTCCACTTAAAATCAGAGATTCGTTATGCCAAGATCACTTTGGAACAACGAACGCCAATGTAACCCCGATATTTGCCCAATATTGGAATTACATTGGGAATATTTCCAATGTTATGTCAAGATATACAATATTGGTCCAATATCGAACGATTATTAAATGCTACCAGGGAAGCTACTCTGGTAGGGTGGGGGGGGACATTTCACTATTTTTCCTCCATTTAAAATCGTTATGCCAAATCGATATGCCAAAGATCACTTTGATACAACGAATCTCTGATTTTTATTCTTTATACCACCCATTTATATTTACATACATATTTACTCGCTCATACTATGTAATATAATATAGAGCATGTATTGTTTCTACGGAAAATTTATAATTCCGGATTTTGATTCCAATATATGTTTTAAGACTTCCTGAACACGTTTTGACGATTTTTGGAGTGATGTCTGTCTATCTGTACGTATGTGGTCGATTTCTTGTGTACAATATAATGTCCGTAAATATGAATAGGTTTTCACGAAACTTTATATTCGACTTTATTATCAAAACATCTAGAATGACATAGGATATTTTTAAATTCGAGAGTCAACTTCGAAATTTATTTGAAATGTTATATATTTTTTAAATTGTTAGCATAGGACAAAATTTGACATAATCATGCATAAAAGGATTTATTTATGACTCCATGACCACGGAACTTAGTAGTTTCAGTCGTTATTGTGGAATGTAGCTTCGATATAATTTTTTAAGTGAAGTTATTAGCCTCACCCTTTCGGGGACTAGTTAACCCCTCGGAGGTATATTGTCAAGGTATCAATCCAACGACTTTTTCAATATCTTTAAAGTTATGTGTAACACGCTGTAATAGCAATCATGTGGGTTAGAGATACCGATTTTTCAATAAAATTCTTGTAAAATTGAAAAAAAAGCCACTAAAAATTTGGATTTTGGTATGAGAAAGTCGTTTTGAGTCACACTCGAGTTAATTTTACTTTCCCTACAATACAATTGCATTGTAAGAAATGTAAAGAAAATATATGTAAAGAAAATTATTATGATAGAATCAAAAACTTTTCTCTTGGACTTTGAGGGATCTACGCAATTTGGGTCTCCATGAATATACATCAGATTATCTTCTTGAATTTGATCCAGCAATACATTTTCCTTCATGAACGGACTCACAGGTGTCATATATCTGTCATTTAAGATTAAAAAATGTTCTGTTTATTTTTGAAGTATAGCAGTACGCCAGTTTTATGTAAAGTACAGATATTCGAGAACATAAGTTTTATTTGAAATGTTTTGAAAAATGTTTGCAGTGTACCATCATTTTACTTCATTCATCGAGTATATTGATACTCTTCAGATACTCTTCTTGAATCTGGTCCAGCAACACATTTTCCTCCATGAACGGACTCACAGATGTCATATATGTGATATTTAAGATTCATAAATGTTCTGTTTCTTTTTTAAATATAGCAGTACGCCAGTTTTATGTAAAGTACAGATATTCGAGAACATGTATATACGTTTTATTTGAAATGTTTCGAAAAATGTTTGCAGTGTACCATCATTTTACTTCATTATTCGAGTATATTGAATTTTGAGAGTATAATGAATATGCATCAAGTACTCTTCTTGGATATGATGCAGCAATACATTTTCCCCCATGAACGGACTCACAGGTGTCATATATGTGACATTTAAGATTTTAAAATGTTCTGTTCCTTTTTCAAATATAGCAGTACGCCAGATTTATGTAAAGTACAGATATTGGAGAACATGTATATAAGTTTCATTTGAAATATTTTTAAAAATGTTTGCAGTGTACCACCATTTTGCTTCATAATTTGAGTATATTCTTTATAACATTTAATATTTACTATAATCATAATCACTGCTTCACTTTTAATATAAAATGCCGTAGTTTCCGCCACGATCGGTTTAAAATATCTAAAAATGCTTGTAACGAAAAAATAGCGTAAGTAGGTCACATATTTCTGTTTTATAAAATTTCACTCTGAAACAAGTCAGTTTTATGTAACATTTTGTTCAAGAATGTTTATGTATCGGTGTTGCAGAAGTTTAATATCTAAGATCAGGGATGACATACCAAGAATCAATAGACTCATGCTTGGAGTTGCGTTGGAAGAATTGGTTTTTTGATCAGGTATTGTACATTGGAAAAACGATAGTTTTTGTAAAGAAAAACAAGCATGCAGGAAATATTTTAACATTTGACAGCACCAATATAGATGTACCATTTGCAATAAATATTTTGTGGGTTTCTAGATTCATAATTATTTAAATGAAAAAAATAAATCAATGTGTTGAAATTTTACTTCAGAAGATTCGTGAAACAAATTAAAGAATAAAATGTAAATATGCTCAGCTCAACAAGAGGTGGTTCATGAATCAGAGTAGAAGAATTAAACGTGGATAAATCAATAATTACCTTTAAAAAAGATTAAAGTTTGATGGATAAACACCACAATTAATTTCTTGAACAGGAACATTTTTGTTATCATTGGCCTAGCATTCTGGAGGCCTTACAGTAATCGAACATTCGTGTTGGTTTGGAATTAAAACTCTCAACGCGGATAAACTCAGACTACAGTTTACTTACAACTTATTTTTTTCACAGGCACTCATTAAATTAATTTTACATCGGCGAGCGCAGCGCCATCTCGCGTTTTAAATTCCAACAGCTCATGCGCCTACAGAGGTTATAATTCGAATGTGGAAATGAAAAGAAATATCGCTTCAGAGCCGCAATGAATAGAATGTAGTTTGATCATGAATCAAGGCTGAAGCACGACATCTTTACAATGGTACTCGATAAATTTAATACTGATGACTAAAATTGATTTTCAATAGTGCTTTATTGTTTAAGTGGCAGTAATTCTCCATTTGTAAAAAATTCTATAACATAGATGCTGCCTTGTTTGAAAATGCAAAGACATAAGGATAATAAAGAGCATGATGCTAAAATAGATAAAAAAACAGAGTAATGAAGAATATAAATAAATCAAAGAACATGATTCTAAGCTTGTTAAAAACAGAGAGCTGAGGAAGATGTAGAGATCTAAAGTTCCACTATTGCTCTGTAATCTGACAAGGAAGAAATAAGGAGGCGCCTACTGATACAAAATTACTCTTCTATAATAAATTTGAAGAACAATCTTTTATACAATCTATATAACTAAAGGGCCAACGACCCTACCGTGCTAAAAACGCCGGTTCTCGTTAGATCTCCGAAGTCAAGCAGTATCGGGCGCGGTTAGTACTTGGGTGGGTGACCACCTGGGAACACCGCGTGCTGTTGGCACTTTTCGGGCGCAGTAGCCCGGTGGTTTGCGCGCTGGATTTGATCACTGCCACAACTGCCGCTGTGTTCATGCGGAGTACGATCACGTTAAACATGTGGGTCCGTAAGTCCTTCCGAGAGGTTGGTGGTAGGGGAGGGAGGGTACGGTTCCTGTGGATGCCTCCCCCACTGGGTTCCGGTCTTAATTGGGTGCCACTTGCCGGCCGTCCAAACAGTTACCTTACACCTTTCTGGTAGGTCGGACGGTCTGGATCTCAACAACAACAACTCCATATAACTAAAGAACATTTATCGCATCAGTAGCTCAATGTACAGAGTGTTGCCTGGTGAGTTAATGATAGTGATTCGAATTCCACAGAGACATATAACACTCTATCATATGGATGTCTTCATTTGAATACGACAAATACAATCTATATTTCTGTGTAAGGTTTTGACCATATACAATCTATGTTCCAGTGTAAGGTTTTGACCATATACAATCTATGTTCCAGTGTAAGGTTTTGACCATATACAATTCCTTATGAATGTAAAGGTCAAAAATTTGAAAAATAACCGGCCGTCCAAACAGTTACCTTACACCTTTCTGGTAGGTCGGACGGTCTGGATCTCAACAACAACAACTCCATATAACTAAAGAACATTTATCGCATCAGTAGCTCAATGTACAGAGTGTTGCCTGGTGAGTTAATGATAGTGATTCGAATTCCACAGAGACATATAACACTCTATCATATGGATGTCTTCATTTGAATACGACAAATACAATCTATATTTCTGTGTAAGGTTTTGACCATATACAATCTATGTTCCAGTGTAAGGTTTTGACCATATACAATCTATGTTCCAGTGTAAGGTTTTGACCATATACAATTCCTTATGAATGTAAAGGTCAAAAATTTAAAAAATAACTCATTTGGTAAAGTTGTGATTTGTAGTTGATTATAAACCATTCAAACATAAATGTATGAACCTTATTTAATATTATTTATGGCATTTGTTTCACACAATCGTATTAATATTCTATTAATTCTATTGTTCTACTACATATAGCAATCTGTATAAAATACTCCTAAATAATTACTGTGACAAATTCCATTTAACATGTTGATTGCTATGAAAAAGTAATAATGCTTAAAACGTATTAATTATTTTTGGTAGACAAAGTGAAATATTTACATACTATTTTATACATTACATACTATATTAGATTTACATTAATATAAAAAATAATGCATAGAATGTTATATTGGAACGAACTTACTAGATAGGAATGAGAGATGATTTTTACTGTGCTGTAAACGTCTTACAAAACTAGATTGGAAAATATGGATGATCTTTAAAATTTAAAGAACAATACTTCTCAGCGGTTTATCCACAAGAGAATCCAAGCAAACTTCCAAGAAGGCAATATTTTCTATTTGTTAAACGACCCGATCGCCTGAATTGACAAACTATACCTTTCACTGTGGCTAGAAATGTCTAACCTGTAATTTATCACTTTGATGGGCTAAAGCATAACACATATTTATTTTTCCGGCTGTAGAATTTCCAGTTGAACGGAAATTGAATGGAGCACTTGAGTATTGCTATTTATATATAAAGAGGATTAATCTTCTTTCAGATTGGGTTTCCATGGTCGGGGCATTTATTTTATATTTTGTAGGTGAAGTTTGTCAACTATGCTTTAAGATTTTTTATGTCAGTGATGTTTTATACTTGTTTAATTTAAAATATAATAATGGAGTTGGTGTTAATTTATAAGATGTTAGTGTCACAAAAACAGCCAATAGAGCATATTTGCAAATCGGACATCAGCATGCAAGGATCAAGATCTGTGAACTATACGTTTCAAACTCATTAGCACATTTCAGCAGCAGATAGCTGAATACTATATATTGGCATTTGGTAGCAAGAAAATTTGCGGTATGGCGCAATTTTACAAGATTTTATGTTAATTGATATCACACAGTGTGCTCTGAATTTTCTGGAGTTATATCTCGTGCTGCACATAGTCCAACTTGTAGTTATAAAATCCTCGAATAAAGAACAATAAGGAATAATTTTAGGAATGCAATCTACAGGCAGAGAATATGACTTTTGGCAATAGCAGCCGAAACTCCATAGTCCAAACCAGTGATTCTCAACCTTTTTTGTTTGGCGGGCTCTTGAAATAGTTCGTAAAATCTGACTAAACCCTTATTTGACTGACACAATGTTCAACAGTGTTGAAATATAAAATAACCGTAAAAATAAAGAGTTCATAAATAATTATTAACTCATATTTTTGTATAAAACACTTAAATATTATTTATTACCCTTTCTATTTATTAATTACTATTAATAATAAAATTACAAATAATTTTGCTTTACATCTGTCTAGATGGTACATATATTTTGAAAGGATTTTGTGTAAATATTGTTTTTAATAAAACTGTTATCATGAAACAAGTTACATATTATTGTATTATGATAGATTTACATTTTTATGCAATGCAATTAAAAATAATATATTTTAATTCGTTTTATATTTTACTATTTTTTTTCAAAATGTTTATCTGGCAACCCTAAATTGTTGATGGGATGCTGGTAATGTTCATTTATGCCAACTGAATCCCTTGCCGTTGCAAACATTTTCCGCTTCATGAAAATATATATTCTCAAGTAAAATGCTCGCTGGTTAAGTTTTAATTATCAGCGGACTATCGAAGCAAGTTAAACTTTCAAATTGCTTTGCTATTTTATAACTACACTAAAACCTTAATAATTTAAATTGTTTTATTCAATATCGAAAAATGTTGCAAATTGTGCTTTATCACAACCTTTTGAAATTTCTCGCTGAAACCTTTGCGTGGAATAGTTGAAACCTGGTTGAAAATTACTGGTCTAGACATTTTGATCCAGTTGTGTGGTAATACTGACCTACATGGTAATTACAGACGTTTGTAAACCTGTGAAATATATCCGATTTTTGTGTTTTCAGACTAGTTTTCGTGTTTTAAGTGTGCAGGTTTTGTGCTTTTAACATAGTTTTCGTAGTGCAGTTCTCTTTCATCGTTTGCTGAAAGCAGTAATAGGAGCACAGCATGATTCCACCGATGTTGATAAATGCGCAAGGCCTGTAAAAAACGTCAGATTCGTAATTTTGAAACCCTTTTTCTTATATTTAAAATTGTGAGTATAAAGAGTGCAAAAGTTGAAAAATATGCTCCTTGCATTCTCGTGTCTGGAAAAATCTAGCTTTCTTTGAGAGTTTTCTATATAGCAAAATTTATAAATATTCCCATCTCTTTGACTCAAATACATATGGGTGATTAGGAGCATCTTACAGACAGTAAGCATCCGAAATAAGGAATCATAAATTGTACCCCTTTCCAGGATATGATCTTTTCTCATACATTTCGTCCATCAGGTTAAGTTAATGAACGGACATTTTGCTGAAAATTGGAAGAGGATATGTAGATGAAGTTGCGAGAAAATGTGGCAAAATCGAATCCTAGCAATATACACTGGTGCCTAAATTCAAAGTCTTCAAGTCTGTTTTAGAAAATATAACTATAATTTGACATTATTTTAAGGAATAAGTTATAATAGACATTTATGTATTCTTTTAAAGCAGATACGTGAAAATGATTGCTATCAAAGAAATACGAAAATTTGTATTCTACTATAGTAACTAATTCGTTGCGAAATCATGCACGTATTAGTGCCTTAACACAAGAAAAAAAATCTGATGTGGGCAACGCATGACTTTCCTTATATAATGTAATGAAGTTACTACTTTTACAGTAAAAAAATAGGTTTTTCTTATAGTAGATACTAATATTTTTTCCAAGATATTGAATTTTCGACAATTAGTCGTCATTTTCATTGATTTAGCGTCATTTTTATCCATTTGGCTAGATTTTCGTTAATTTGGCAACATTTCAAAAAGTCGCCAAGTTGGCGACATACCGCCAAATTCGTCGCCAAAATCTCGCCAAGCGTTATGGACGATGAACTAATTTATTCTTACAGCAGATAAATGACTATTGGCGTTCAAATACAAAAGTATTACTCAAAGTATCTTTTTTCATGAATGGAACGAGCTAGATCTACGAGAATGATGTCACCCAATTTATCGCAATGATATTACACATGAAAAGTGAACATGTTTCTCAATAGGATTTTTTTTTCTATTTTATATGACTTTTTGATAATTTTTTTGAAAAACGGGCAATATCTCAAGAACGGTTCATGTTAGCGTTCTAAAATTTATGTCAATCGTTTTCTAATGAAAAATTACATAAGAAATGTCTATTTGCGTAACTTTATTTGTGGTTTTGATTTTTGACGATTTTTTCAAAATTTCATTCAAAATTTAGGGGGGTTCTGAACATTCGATTGCGTATAAAAACAATAGGCTTCCAGTGTTTACGGATTGTGATTTTTGTACCAAATTTGGTTCGAATCGGTCCATTCGTTCGTCAGTTATCGTCTCCACAGTCCCACTGACACGCACACACACACACACACACACACACACACACACACACACAGACATCACCTCAAAAATGTTTGATTCGTGATCAGGGATGCTCTACCGTCGGAAACTCGAATTCGAATTTTCGACCCCGTCGCAATACTTTCCTTATACATTATGTATATAAGGAAAGTAAAAATGTATTACTTAATTATAAGAATATTAAGAATTTCATATAACTGTAGATAATGCAGTTTATTTTGTAAGCATATTTCAATATATACCTTGATATAAAGTTTTAATACTTAGTTAAAGAAAGTAGTCATATGAAAATCCTCAAGGACATATATTTGCAAATTATATTCTCAGAAGCAGCAGTTTTATTTATTGAGATACCTTGATGTTTGTTCAGTTTGAGATGTTTTGAACATCCAGAACATGGATTTACTTTCATATATTCAATAGACCAATTTTTTGTGAACATTTTACATAGCATTTCTATATAGTCACATGTATCTGGATATCAACAAAATGCAAAATACATCAGTATGAATCATTTTCCATTTGGACTTAATTGAATTTACTATTTGAATGATATGATTAACTAGAAGGTATGCCCGTCATATGACGGAAATAAAAATTTGCAAAGCATTGCCTCCCATTTAGTGTTATTTTTATCAATGTTGACATTTTTACAAATTTGGCGATATTTTCGTCAATTTGACTAGATACAAAAAATTCCTCAAGTTTCCGAAATCTCACAAAATTTTTTGCTAAGCATTAGAGGAGAAATGGGTTATCAATATAGTCATTTGTTATGTTATTTCCAAGATATTGAATTTTCATCAATTAGTCGTCATTTTCAATGATTTAGCGTCAATTTTATCAATTTGGCGACATTTTCGCTAATGTAGCAGCATTTAAAAATACTCGCCAAGTTGACGATATGACGCCAAAATTTGTCACCAAAATTTCGCCAAGCGTTACGGACGGAGAAATATGTTATTCTTATAATATATTATTATATTTTTTCCATGATTTTGAATTTCCATCAATCATTTCAATCATTTTTACCAATTTTGCGACATATTCATCAATTTGGCCACACTTAAAAAATCTCACCGAGTTGGTGATATTCCGCCAATTTCCACACCAAAATTTCGCTAAGCATTGCCCAGAGATAGATAAACAGATATAAATCAAGGTGTCTGTATTATGAATTATTTTACTTCATAGTATACTTAATTATTTTACTTATCATTATACTTACTTATAATATTACTTAATTATTACTCGCAGCAATTTGTTTTCTAAAAATAAAAACATTATCACATAATTTTGAAAAAAATGTTTTATAAAGTATGTCAGTAGAGTAATCCGAATAATCGAAATACTAAAAATAATGTTAAATTGAAATTTTGAAACATGTTTTCATTCTGTCACAAACCAGGAAGAACAAAACGATAAATCTTTCTTAGAAACAACAAATGCTACAATAGAACCACAAGAAAATCCGTGTAAACATCTTCGAAGGCAATATCTCTTCTTTTTAAACAGCCTGATCACTAGAACTGACAAACTAGACCTCTGGTAGTGGCCAAGAATGTCGGAATCGTTATTTGTCATTTTGATGGGTTTGCGCAAATCTAGAGCTTCTTTAGCAGGTAGTAGAATTCCTATCTAAAGTGAAATTCGATAGAAAATTCGAGCACCGTCTTTAACATTGACGGAAAATTAATCGAACTTCAGATAGGGCTCACAACGGCATTTGTTTAATAATTTCAAAGTAGTTTGTTAACTGTGTTTTTCAATTTTTGCTGTGTATCTTGCATATTAAAGGGTGATATTTGTGTGAGAGTATATGTGTGTGTGCTCTCTGTAGCGATAAATCTAAGCATCGTAGGGCCATATAATTTAGAACACCGATACTTGATGAACAGTGAGGGTGCCCCACGGTTAAATATGTGTTTTTCATTTTTATATATTATTCTAAATATGTTTTTAGATATTTTATAGTTTTGTATTTTCACTCGAATCGGCTCCTTACTGATCTGAAATATCAACGCAAAGTTTATATCTTGACACTATTGCAAATATCGAAAAATTATCCTTTAAACAAACTTTGAACAGATTACATGCGATGAATAGATGTATTTTAATGTTTAATATTGAATTTGTGTGAACTAATTCCCCCGTGGTGAAGGGGCGCCTACGCACCACGTCCATAAGACCCCCAGGGTGTCCCATGGCGAATAGGAGGATATTTGCAGCTTCACTTTTATATAGAGGCTCCCCGAAGGTTGGAAGTCTGACTTGGCCTCGACATGACAACATCCGTGCCCGCTGGCTGGATTCGAACCCACAACCCGGCAATCCAGCGATCAGACGAAAACGCATGCCCCTGACTGCTCGACAACCGGATCGGCTTAATATTGAATTTAAAAAATATATATACTTTTTGTGCGTTTTAAAAAACTCTCCAATTTTATACCACGATATATTAAAATTGATGCGCCATCCAACCTTCAGCTGCTTAAAATATCGCAAGCCACTTCAGAAGAAAATAATTTCGCAAACCCATCCGTTGACTAAATATACATTTCTTTATCCGAGGCATGGCTTCTATTATTTGGAACGTATCTCTCAGGCCCTCATAAGCTGTTGGATCTCCTTGTAGGTAAAAACGTACTGGATAAGGAACCACTAATTTTATCGTAGGGTAGAGGGTGTTTTGGGATGGGATGAGAGGGGGTGATGAAAATAATTCGTTCAACGGAGTTCTCTCCCAAATAAAAAAGAAAAACAAATCATCGGAATCGCGTTGTTTCCTGTATAGAAGTTATCAACCTTTCGTGATTATATGATCGATGTGTTGAATAAATGGTCAATTTTGATTCTTATATTTTTCGCTTTTGAAAAGACCGCGTGCGATTTTCATTCGTGCAGTTTTTGGATCTATTTTAAATTTTGTTCAAATGTATTATTTAATCGGTGGATGTTTAGTTAATTACTTATACGCAGTGAACGCGTATTTAGAGCATGAGTAATGCCGGAACATTCATTCTAGTATGTATACAAGTTACTCTTGATGCATATAGTGTAATGATATTATGATAATATTGACTTTCCTTGTTTTGAGTTAGAAAACTGTATAGTGATTGTAGCTTGTGCAACTCTTCGTTATACAAGTAAATATGTGGGTTTAGTAGTAACATTCGTTCTAGAATGTATGCAAGTTACTCTTGATGCATATAGTGTAATGATAACATGGTAATATTACTTTCCCTGTTTTGAGTTGAAAACTGTAAAGTGATTGTAGTTTGTACCACTTTTCTTTACAAATATGTGTGAATAATAGTAGATTCAGCAAACTTTTTATTTTAATCGATAGCCCTTAATAAAAATATGGTGAGCGGACGCGGTGGTCGAACGGCCAAGGCAAGCGTTTCCTAGCGATCGATCGGCTGCAGGGTTATGGATTCGAGTCCCACCTTCAGGCATGGATGTTGTTGATGTTGATACCCAGACCGTCCGATCTACCAGAAAGGTGTAAGGTAACCGTTTGGACGGCCGGGCGGCATGGATGTTGTGTCGTTGGGTACGGTGAGTTCCGACCCCCACTGGTAAGCCGGAGCAACGTCATGTAACGGCTAATAGGTTCACGGTTCTGGCCGGTGTATAGGCGAATGATAATATATCAAATGCCTGGCCATTGGAAAAAAAATATGCTGATCGTGATTTAATCACATTATGAGGTTCCACAGTAATTGCGTTCGTGGGAACGTTAAATATCGGAAATGATTCTGTCGGTTAGTGGAGTGGGTGTCAAAGAGTTGGCATTTCATAATATTGAAAACCACTAACGATATATGAACCAAATTGGGGTGGCAAGTTTCATATATCATGTCGATGTGAACGGAGAAAAAAAATAATTTCATGAATTATATATATTTTAGGTATAAAACGTGTTTTTATCGAAATCGTTGTCTCTTCGTAATCTCGAAAATCGTTGAAGCGAGTTGGATAAGATTTGGGTTGTATATTAGATATTATAACTAGATGTGGACACAGAAAGTATATTTAGAAAAATGTGTATGATTTGACGTCCACTTTAACGCTTGTAAAGTCTAAGTATTGCACCTACGTTTTTAAATTACAAAATTAGTTTCGCTATTTGTGAGGCAGTTATTTTCTCCACAATACACGGTATATTTTGCATTTTAGTAAGAATAATTTGCATATTTCTGATTACCTTTTATATTATGGAGACGCAAAGTTTTGCATTTCATTGCTGTACTTCAATTTTATTAGCATCATCCTTCGGAAATGGAGCACGGTCCCCACTAAGCTGCAAAATGAAAATGTCATGCATATCTGCAACTACTGGAGTGAATGAACTAAATTTTTGCAAATGTTTGTTTGACATATTGCAAAATCAAAATGTCGTCTAAATATATCTGCTATTAATCATTGACTATAATCATTGATACTAATTTGAATTCCATGTTGAAACCCATCTCTATATTTTATTAGAATTAACTTCAATGGATAAGTTATAAGGTGGGTTGTGTATTTATACAAATTATGATAATTTATTGTTACGAACATGTAAAATTGTACTGTTCAACAATTTTTCAGATTTTGTTTTTTACCAATATGAAAGTAGTCCTTTTTTATAAATTTTGGGTCGCTGAACACGAAAATTACCCTTAAAATTCTCTCTTGGCTCAGAGTTTTGAGATACATCAATATTATGCGAATAAAATTTGCTGTTTTGTAAAGATAGTGAAACATTTTAATTTACTGTACCTGATACTTTTTAGTGAGAAAGTTATGGAGATATTTGCTGTACATTGTTCCTGTTTACGCTGTGTTTTTAAATGAACGTGTCAGTTATCCGGAAATTTGGATTCAGTCTTGTATCTTGAGAGTACACCCCGATTCCAGAGGATATACGTCGTAACCATATTTAGAATTTAATATTATATATTTCCGAGGATTCCACAATGAAAATTATTATAAATATAGAAAAACACAGAATCACTACATTAACGCATTAATAGGAAATTAAATATAATACAGGTGGTTAGTTATAAAACTGACGACATACTATAATACAGAGAGAAAATGTTAAACCATTATATGTTTCTGTAGGTAAGAATTTACGCACATTATACTTAATAGTATATTTGTGTTAATTTTGTGAATTTGTTTTTAATAAAAATGTATAACATTTTCAATAAAACGGTAAACTACATTTTTTTTCGCATTAAGAATTATCAAATAAAATATGAGGTATAGAGGTAAAATGATATTTTAACATTTACCAACTACTTGAAAATATACAGAAAATATATAAATCCCTTTGGAAGAATAACATAATTCTTCAATTTAATCATAAGAGAATCCAAGTAAACTTATAAGGAATCACAAGAGAATCCAAGTAAACTTATAAGGGATTACAAGAGAAGCTAAGTAAACGTATAAGGAAGAAATGTTTTCTCTTATTTAAACGACTCGAAAAATTAAACTGAGAACTAGACCAACGAAATTGTCAAAGACCTTTCTCTATTGATGGGGTTAAAAATATGTTATTCATTTTTCCGATTGCAAATGTCGCTTTATTTTTAATATTCTGTTGCATATACTAATCTATGAGTAATCTTTCACAGTAATTACGCAAATGGCAAACGTTTTGTATAAAATACTCAGTAATTAAAAGCGGACCTCTATGTATTTTAGTATGATACTACAGGTATTTGAAACGTGAATTATCGGCTTAGAAAAGCGCGGTTTTCCGTAAACCGGAGGAACAGACATATAGAAGAGTACATATAGATTCTAAAATGGAAATACTAATATATTTCAAATTATTTTCGAAAACTTCCCCAAGTCAAAAACTTCTCAAAGTTTAATATTGCAGAAATTTAATTTAATCGAATTAATACGTTAGAAGTGAATAAAATTTTGTATTGAGGCGTAGCATCCATTGCGGCCGTGTATTTTCGGGAAACTATTGAATAAATTATTCCAATTTTACTTATTTCTTATTATATTTTCGGTACGTAGAACTCTACTTTTGATGCATTCAGTAGAACCATATAACGTGTTAAGTTTCGACTGTAATATTGTAGTGACCTGTGGACTTAAATATCAGGATTATATAAAATAAAACTGCAAAGTTCGCTTTCTACTTTAACAAAATTTCTTTAATTACTTAAAAATAATTTGAAGCAATCCTCTGTATTTATTAACATATTTTGTCAGAATTTGGGAAAATAAATCTTTTATATCTACCATGTTTCCGTCTCGATCTAAGCCATAAAATTGCAAGGCAAAAAATCTGATGCGGGCAACACATGACTTTCCTTATATAATGCTATGAATTTACAATTAAAAAAAATGTTATTCTTATAGAAGATACTTATATTCTTTCCAAGATATAGAATTTCCTTCAATTAGTCGTAATTTTCATTGATTTAGCGTCATTTTTATCTATTTGGCGAGTTTTTCGTTAATTTGGCAACATTTAAAAAGTCGTCAAGTTGGCGACATTCCCCCAAATTTGTCGCCAAAATCTCGCCAAGCGTTATGGACGGAGAAATAAGATATTCTTATACCTGATAAATGACTATTGGCGTTCAAATACAAAGGTATTACTCAAAGTATCTTTTCTCATGAATGTAACGAGCTAGATCCACGAGAATGATGTCACCAAATGTATCGCAGGATATCACATATGAAAAGTGAACATGTTTCTCAACAGTTAATATAGTTTTTTAATTTATGGGATTTTTTGATAAATTTATTTTTAAAATGTGCAATATCTCAAGAACGGATCATGCTAGCGTTCTAAAATTTATGTCAATCGTTTTCTAAGGAAAAATTATTTAAGAAATGTCTATTTGCGTATCTTTATTAAAGGTTTTGATATTTTGATGATTTTTTCAAAATTTCACTCGAAAATTTATGGGGGTTCTGAACATTCCATTGCGTTTAAAAACAATTGACTTCCAGTATTTCCGAATTGTGATTTTTGTACCAAATTTCATTCGAATCGCTCCATTCGTTCGTGAGATATCATCTCCACAGACTCACTGACACACACATACACACACGCACAGACATCACCTCAAAAATGTTTGATTCGTGATCAGGGATGCTCGAAACGTGCTCTACCGTCGGACACTCGAATTCGAATTTTCGACCCCGTCACAATACTTTCTTTATACATTATGTATATAAGGAAAGTAAAAATATTGTTGAATTACAAATTTTAAACATGTTTTCATTTTATCTAAAACCAGAAACACAACAACAACAAAAGAAAAAAGAATTGTTCCTCAAAAACAATTGCTTTCAAAACAATTGCTTCAATAGAACCACAAGGAAATACGCATAAACATGCTTCAAGGCAATTTATCTTCTTTGTTAAGCAACCCGATCACTTGGACTGACAAACTAGAAATTCCATTGTGGCCCAAAATGTCGAACTCGTTATTTGTCATATACATGGGCTTGCGCATAACATGTATTTCTTTTTAAGGTTGGAGAATTCACATCTAACGTGAAACCAAATAGAATATTCGAGTGATGTCTTTAACATTGATAAGAAATTAATCGAAATTCAGATACGACATTGCTTTAAAACTTTTGAACTAGCTTGTTAAGGGTTTCTTGCAATTTTCATTGTATATATGTGTATTATTTACACTCATATGTGTAGTGTAAAGATAATATGAGATTACTTTTAAACTATAAAATTATATCTCGTTGTGTATGAGGGTGTGCAAAACTCCCGTGCTAAAACCCACCTCAATATTCTACATATGATGGCCCAAATTTATTTATATATCTGTCTGGAATGCTTGATGAAAAAATGTAAAGAATATTTTTGAGTTTGGCAAAAGACTTTGGCAACTTTCTTTTAATGTCAGCAAATTAACAAACTAATCGCAAAACTGGAAATAAAATGTTGCCAATTGGTGAAAATGACGGTAAATTATCAGAAATTAGATGGAAATTAAATTATTGGAAAATCAATTTGATGAAAATTTAATATATTGGGAAATTCATTTGATTGATAAGCCCTTTGGTAAGCCTTTTTTGTAAAAATCATTATTTTGATACACACAATTCAAAATGTAATAAATATTCGTCGGATGAATACGTCTAGGCAGTTTTGTTGCAATCATGCGCCCAAGCAACCTATATAAAAATAACATTTTAATAAATACATGCAAATTATACAATTTTTAAAAATATTACTTTCCTTATATACATAATGTATAAGGAAAGTATTGTGACGGGGTCGAAAATTCGAATTCGACTTTTCGACGGGAGAGCACGTTTCAAGCATCCCTGATCACGAATCAAACATTTCTGAAGTGATGTCTGTGTGTGTGTGTGTGTGTGTGTGTGTGTGTGTGTGAAAGTATGTGTGTATGTGTGTGTGTGTGTCAGTGAGTCTGTGGAGACGATAACTGACGAACGAATAGACCGATTCGAACCAAATTTAGCACAAAAATCACAATCCGTAAACACTGGTAGCCTATTGTTTTTATACGCAATCGAATGTTCAGAACACCCCTACATTTTCGAATGAAATTTTGAAAAAATCGTCAAAAATTTAAAACCACTAATAAAGTTACGCAAATAGACATTTCTTATGTAATTTTTCATTAGAAAACGATTGACATAAATTTTAGAACGCTAACGTGAACCGTTCTCGAGATATTGTACATTTTTAAAAAAAATTATCAAAAAGTCATATAAAATAATAAGAAAAATATTTCCTATTGAGAAACATGTTTACTTTTCATATGCAATACCATGCGATAAATTGAGTGTAATCCTTCTCGTGGATCTAGCTCGTTCCATTCTTGAAAAAAGATACTTTGAATAATACTTTTGTATTTGAACGCCAATAGTCATTTATCTGCTTTAAGAAAAACTTATTTCTTAGTGCATAACGCTTGGCGAGATTTTGGCGACGAATTTGGCGGAATGTCGCCAACTTGGCGACTTTTTTGAAATGTTGCCAAATTAACGAAAATCTCGCCGAATGGATAAAAATGACGCTAAATCAATGAAAATGACGACTAATTGTCGAAAATTCAATATCTTGGAAAGAATATTAGTATCTACTACAAGAAAATCCTATTTTTTACTGTAAAAGTAGTAAATTCATTACATTATA
Organism: Amaurobius ferox; assembly: GCA_951213105.1. Classification (NCBI taxonomy): domain Eukaryota; kingdom Metazoa; phylum Arthropoda; class Arachnida; order Araneae; family Amaurobiidae; genus Amaurobius; species Amaurobius ferox. Next base: position 35,421,050 of record OX578144.1, on the reverse strand, counting down.
TAAGGAAAGTCATGTGTTGCCCACATCAGATTTTTATTATAAGATTCACTTTATTTAAAAAATTATCACATATTTTACAGGTATTCACTTATTAGCCATAAAATTTTTAGGTATTATCGATGTATAATAGAACAGGTACAAAATAAAACGTGAAATACGGAAATTTACTCTGTTTATGGCACTTTTAAAAGTCCTATGCTCCGTTAAGAAATGTATTCTCTGAAATTATCTTTTGAATATTTTATTCATATTAAAAAAGCAATAACCTTTTCAGTTTCTAGATTTTCATATTTAAAGTTTTATTTATATCTGTACACCTGTGGGGTTCCACCACTGCTCACTACGCTTTCCAACCCGGGTAACTCGCTTCGCGAGCCTACTTGCTTCACGAGCACTTTTATGCCGCATGCTACGCAGGCGTAATAAGCAAATAGGTACTGTCCCTGTTAACTGACATTCGTCAGCCCTAGAACCCGCTTCACCAGCTCTTCCAATCTGGAAGGCGCATGTCACCACCTACGTGTCCCATGTTCGCTGACGCTCTCTAAATCCCACGGCTCTGCTCTCCATTGGCTGCTGCTCATTAAACCCGTAACTAGATTTGCGATTCGGGAGGAATCGTCTCCTAGTCGCTGACGCTCACTGACGCTCTTTTCGCGAACATTTTCGTGTCGCCTGCGACGCACGTGTTATATATCCGTTGGCGGCCGTCCCTTTATAATTGATATTCACCAGCAGTGAAGGTCTTTTACTTCGGACGGCACACACGATCGCCTACGTGTCCCATGCTCGCTGAAACTTGCAAAACCCCAGGATTCCAGCCCTCGATTGACTGAAACTAATTAATCGCACCTCGTAGCAGGCGTGAAGTCCCCGTGGAGGCTTCGTCTCATTCTTAGCTGACGCTCACCAACTCCCTTAACTTCGTGAACAATGTCTACGTCCTGACACTCGCTGATCCTGCATCGCGAATCCTTTCGTGCCGCCTGATATTAAGAACGAACGTTTAATACATTGTGCAGAAACGGCAAAATGTTATAACTGTAGGTTTTGCTGTTCCTTGTTAACTGACATTCACCAGTCCTAAAGCTCCCTTCGCGAGCTCTTTCAATTCATACTGTGCACACGATCGCCTAATTGTCTCATGCTCGCCGAATCTCGCAAAACCCCTGAACAGATAATGTGGATGCCTTTTATTTATGAGTGCATCGTGCTATGTGACTTTGGATAGCAAATATTATTAATATATAATAGGATAAAATGATTTTTTTAATTCTCTAAAATGCACTTGAAACATCAAAATAAAATATAAGCTAAAAAAATATCGATACTCTTTATCTACCACATATTTTACTTAAATCTCTCAGAAGGTAATATTTCTTCTTTGTTAAACGGAGCGATCATTTGAACTGACAAACTAGATTTTTCCACAGTGGTCGGAGATGTCGAACTGGTGATATATCATTTTGATGGGATTAAGCATAACAACTATTTTTTTCAGATTGCAGAATTCCAAACTAAACTGAAATACAATGAAAAGCTCGAAGTGACGCTCGTTACTTTGAGGGAGGATTAATTGTCTTTCAAATAGGGATCTTCCGCAGAGGCATACATCTAATACTTTTAAAATAGCGTTTGTCAACTGTACTCTAAATTTTTGATGGTATTGCTATATGAAAGCGATGGATTTCTGCATGTATTGAAGATAGAACATCAAAATATGTATAACATTGAATAAGAAAATATAAATATGGGGACATATTCCTATAGTATCAAAAAATTGAATTTGAGTATCGGATAATATGTTGAATAACCCAGAGCGGAATGGGGATACCTAACAGTGGAAAAAACTGTAAATAGGAAGCAAAAATAGATGGAAATTAGAAGGAAAAAACGTCCTTAACGTACTTTAGGTATGGAAAAAGATTAAATATTCTAAAAGTTAAATGTTTTAAAAACGAATCACCCCAAAATTCGCATGTTGCTTCGTTCTGCTTTTAATGTGATTCAGAACAGGGTATCCACTGTTTTGTTAGGTCTCTTTTTACTTTCCTTATATACAATAATGCATAAGGAAAGTATTGTGACGGGGTCAAAATTCGATTTCGAGTACGTTTCAAGCATCCCTGCACGGTAGAGCACGTTTCAAGCATCCCTGATCATAAATCGAACATTTTTGAGGCGATGGCTGTGTGTGTGTGTGTGTGTGTGTGTGTGTCTGTCCGTGAGTCTGTGGAGACGATAACAGGCGAATGAATGGACCGATTCGAACGACCTTTGGTACAAAATTCATAATCCGTGAATACTGGAAGCCTATTGTTTTTATACGCAATCGAATGTTCAGAATCCCCCTAAATTTTCGAGTGAAATTTTGAAAAAATCATTAAAAAATAAAAACCTTTAATAAAGTTACACAAATAGATATTTCTTATGTAACTTTTCATTAGAAAACGATTGACATAAATTTTTGAACGCTAGCATGAACCGTTCTCGAGATATTGAACATTTTTCAAAAAAATTATCTAAAATTATGTAAAATAAAAAAAAGTATTACATATTGCGAAACATGTTCACTTTTCATATGTGATATCATGCGATAAATTTGGTGACGTCATTCTCGTGGATCTAGCTCGTTCCATTCATGAAAAAATATACTTTTGTATTTTAACGCCTATAGTCATTTATCTGCTGTAAGAATAACTTATTTCTCCATCCATAACGCTTGGTGAGATTTTGACGACGAATTTAGTCCAATGTCGCCAACTTCGCGACTAGTTTTAATGTTGCTAAATTAACGATAAATTCTCTAAATGGATAAAAATGGACTAAATCAATGAAAATAACGACTCATTGACGAAAATTCAATATCTTGGAAAGAATATATCTATTATAAGAATAACCTATTGTTTTACTGTTAAAGTAGTAAATTCTTTGCATTATACAAGGAAAGTCAGGTGTTGCCGACATCAGGTTTCTTACTTAAGCAATCATCGTTTCTTTGTAATGCGATACATGAGTTACATACCCACTTATTACTATCAACATATGCAACTTAAGGTGCCAGTCTAGCTTCAAAGGGAATTTTTTAATGTTTTAAAAAATGCCTAAAAACTGTGAATTATAAACTGTGAATAATAAACTGTGTTTAAAAACTGTGAATAATATGTAAAAATATGTATATTTTTAAATATTTTGATCTTTAGGCTCAACACATGTATAAAAATTGCTATAAAATGGCACTTTTGCAAAACATCAAAACACAAATTTAAATGATATTTTTATTCTGTAAATTTTATTATAATCACTGAAACCTCCTTAAGGGAATGAATCACTGTAACTATGTTATTTCAAAAATTATAGAAGTTAACGTTTTTACACACAGAAAAATCATGAAAATATATGGCAATTCATAACATGTATCAACTAAAAAATGAAAAATAATTTTACTATAATCATAGTAGAGGTTCATTCCCTGAATCAACTGCTTTAGAATATTTTAGCAAAGTTTCATAATATTACAATTATAATTTTTTGAGTTATGATGTTTTGCGATAAAGCAAAATGTTAAAAATCTCTCATTTTGAGAAAAAGCAGAAAATATAATTAAATACCAGATTTTACCTTTTTAATGAAAAATTTAATTTTAAAAGGCTCCTGATTTATAAAGTTTACAATTTTTGTTATTTACATCTGTTATACATTTTCTCCTGATGGCTTTTAAAATTATTCTACGTTTATATGCAACAGGGGTCGTATGACGCTTCGAATCATTCGAACGTTATCCAGCTGTCGATAAACTGTCAAGGTGAAATAGCCTGGAATTTTAATGTCCAAATCAGTTAAAACTTTTAAGCAGCCTTGACAACCTTCATTGAATTGTATCACTGCATCATACACTCCTAATTTCACAATATGCAGAAAAATGAAAACACCTTCTGGCACTCTCTGGCATATTACACCGTTAATACACTCATTGACATTTTGAGTTTTGTCATGTAGAAATTTCTCTAACAATTATCTGGAACAGAGCTCTAAATAAATTGGCTTTATAATATTTAAAATTTCATCATGTAAACCAGGCTATTTTTCTTTTACACGTGTTTTACTATGCGCTAGAACTCGCTGATAATAACACCAGCTGTCTTTTCCAACAGGGCATTGCTCATGCTTTGGTTTCTTTGAAATGTGACGCACAATGAAATAAAGCAGCTATCACATTTTGCTGCATGCTTTGTAAATTACCTACATTGGCACGAATAGCAATTCCATAGTAATTTTAGAGCCGGTCTATAAACACATCTGTTAATTTACTTTTGCCCGAGAGATCTTTAGTTTTTGTTTTCAGTTTTCGCAAACGTGAACCCACACGTTTTTGGATATGACCAATGCACTCAAATTTTGTAACACTATTATCACCATAATTATTTTGCATACGTATAAAACTTTTGCAGTCTCCGTAACCATAATATTTCGTGTACTTCAATTTTCGTTGATCCACAGACCTCTGAAAAATCCTCGATGCATCCACAGTTTCCATCTTTCCTGCCGAACTTTCAAAATTACACCGCCTCACATGATCAGCGTTCAGCGACTCAAACTCCGAGTTCTTTGGCAATTTTTGTATATATTCACATGTATGACAATATGACGACATATCTTCCAAGTCTAATACTTTTCCAGCATCGTCTGAAATAGCAGCAACACAGTCATTCAAAGATGTATGTCCTCTACCTTGTCATGTTTCATCCACAGAAACACCACATTCAACACTTTTTGTTTTTGAAACAACTTCCCCAGCTGCTTTTGCCATAGCATCTTCAGCTACATCTGCTACAACTTTCAAAATGTTTACTTCATGTGTTTCATATGTAAATTTCGCAAACTTTGGCAAATTCATTGTACTGCAAATTTTATTGAGAAACCTTTACCAATTTTCCTCATTCCCTATACAAATATTTTCTTTACTTCAGGTTCATAATTAATTTTGTTAGATGAAGCAAAACCTTTGAAAAAGTTACAGTTTTTGCATTTTAGAACAAAATGAGAATATTTTGCCATTTAAATCCAATCCTAAATTAAAACATTTTGGATAGAAAATCGCAGAAAAGCATTAAACAGAATCTCTAAATCAATAATTCTGCTTCCACTTATTGACTGATTCGCCAATTCAACATCTGAAGCAGTAGATGTTTCCAGCTTTGATGAACTCGCAGTATTTACGGAGTCATTTTCAACATTGTTATTTAGATCGTTTTTCGTAAAATGATGATACCATGAAACCATGATACCATGAAACTGGCGTTTTTTTCTTTTTCTAGCTACACTTTTTCCCATTTCAAGAAGAAAAAAATATTTCAAAGAAGAATTTTAAAGTTTATGAGCACTTGTAACAAAAAAACTGCGAACACGGTACAGAAATATAAACAAACACAGTATCCTAACTTTGATGTTAGATATCTGAGTAAACTGCGTGTTGCCAGACATATTCAACACATTTTAAATACTATTTCAATGTTTTGAATTTTCCTTTTTAAATTTATTTTATATGTAGTAACAAATTTTGATGCTTATAATAAGTAAAATATCAATGTAAACAAACATTTAAGTTCACTTCCGGTAGCGGAATGCTTCTTTCGGTTACAAAAACTTGCGACTGACTAATATTAAAATGTCTGTAACTCAAGTTGTAAGCAAGATAGAAACAAAATTCAAACTATTCAAATGTCTGTGTTTGTGTATGTATGTGTGTGTGTCTGTCAGTGAGTCTGTGGAGACGAAATGTCACGAACGAATGGAGCGATTCGAATGAAATTTGGTTCAAAAATCACAATCCATAAATATTAGAAGCCTATTATTTTAAAGCACAATCGAATGTTCAGAACCCCCTAAATTTTCGAGTGAAATTTTGAAAAATCATCAAAAAATCAAAATTTTTAATAAAATTACGCAAATAGACATTTCATTATGTAATTTTTCCTTAGAAAACGATTGACATAAACTTTGAAACGCTAGCGTGAACTGTTCTCGAGATATTGCAATTTGTTCAAATAAATTTATCAAAAAAATCCCATAAATTAAGAAAAAATATTAACTGTTGAGTAACATGCTTACTTTTCATATGTAATATCATGCGATACGTTTGGTGACATCATTCTCATGGATCTAAAACGTTCCATTCACGGGAAAAGATATTTTGAATAATACTTCTGTATATGAACGCCAATAGTCGTTTATCTGCTCTAAAATTAACGTATTCCTCCATCCATAACGCTTGACGAGATTTTGGCGACGAATTTGGCAGAATGCCGCCAATTTGGCGACATTTTTTAATGTTACCAAATTAACGAAAATCTCGCCAAATGGATAAAATTGACGCTAAATCAATGAAAATGACGACTAATTGAAGAACATCCAAGATATTGGAAATAATATAAATATCTACTATGAGAATAACATTTTTTTATCTGTAAAACATGTAAATTCATTGAATTATATAAGTAAAGTTATGTGTTGCCTACATCAGATTTTTCATGTAATATTTCAAAAAACGAATAAAAACATTTCCTTTACGCTTTTGTTGTGAGAAAATTTGTATCCTTTGGAAATTTAGTTTGTATTTCGAATTTCAACAACTTGCTGAGAAAACAAAAATTTTTAAACACTGTAAATCTGTAATTTGAAATACGTATTGGTTTCATGCATAGCTACGTGGCATCAAATGTAATCTACACAATCAATGTAAATATTATCCAAGGCAGCAAAATAAAACAAAATTGACCCGATATTAATATTAAAAAAATCGTTAATTCACTGAAAATATAACTTATTTAAACTCAGTAAATATATTTTATTGCATATGCATACTGGTGTATTTGTTTTGTGAAACAAAATTGAATCTGTACGACATAAATAACACAATATAGAAAAAGTCTAATTTGAAGCTCTTCGTTCACGTCATGCACTTACTCAGGAAAAATATATTTTATCAACACTTCTAACCATACTTACGTTTTAGCTAACAACATGTACCGAAGTGGATGGCAATTTAAGAATTTCGAAGCAATCCCAATATACCCAATAACTATTTTCAATGCAATGAATTACATAGTTCGCTGATTTAATGCTACATTGTAAACGTTACAAGTTCAATTTTAAATCATATTTTATGGTAAGTAACAATTTTCATAAATGGATTAGCCGTTTACAGAATTAAAAATTATATCCAATATAAATTATTTTATAAATACTATAGATTCAAATTTTTATACCTTATTTCGCTAATGCAAAGGCAGATAACCATACAAAACTTTATATCTTTAGCAGCAAAAATCAAATTAGTATGCCAAAATAAGCATAAGGGAACGGCATGATAATATAATTGAAAATTATTTGTTCTTCCTTCATAAAAGCAGATGAAAGCAAACGATGAAGCAGATACATGAAAACAGACGATAAAGAAGACATTGGAAAAAGACTATAGCAGGCGATGTTGCAGAAATATGAAAACATACAATGAAGCAAACCCTATGAAAATAGAAGGTGACATATGCAAATATATGAAGACGTGAAAAAGACTGTGAAGTAGACATATAACAGACGATGAAGCAGACCTATGAAAATAGACGATGAACATGACATATGATAACATACGAAGAAGAAGACATTAAAACTGGTTATGCAGGAAATAAATAAGAAACGATAAAGCATACATATGTAAACAAACAATGAAGCAGATACATCAAAACAGACGATGAAGCAGACACATCAAAGTAGACTATGAATCAGGCATATCAAAACAAATGGTGCAGATATATCAAAATAAACAGAGCAGACATATATAGATGAATTATACATATGAATCAGGCATATGTCTGCTTCTTCCAAAGAAATACATATAATTTGATGTATCATAAAGATGAGTTGTATTTATTGTGACAGTGTAGGCACGAAAAATATTCTTATCTCTAACTTAATATATTTATATTTTATTAGGTAATTTTTTATAATGAATCTTAACAGATTTTATTATAATTTTGTAATTCTGTACACCCATTCTGCTTGTATATTCTCAGGGTGCTTTGACAAATGCTTGTGACTGTAACTGCATTCTTCCTTAACTTGCAAATGGCCCAGGTAAAAAGGAATTTACTAATTAAACAAAACGCGAACAACACTTTTTATGTCGCCGCCATTAACTCTTCCCTTTAATTAAAATAATTGTTCTTAACCACTTAAAAGAGAATACTGCACTTAAACAGCATGGAAATGTTTGTTTTTCATTAATGTCCGCATTAATTAGCAGGGGTTCATTTAAGTACGTTTAAGTGCTAACAGCAGTAAAGAAAGTACACAATGAAAATTAATAGTTGAGTCCTGATTAAGGAAATGGTGATAGGTGGCCTCGTTCTGTAAATATTTTATGGGATATTATTGACGGACAACTTTTTATCATACTATCTGTTTTACTAAAGAATTTTCTTTGAAGCACCTATTTCTCACGTAGACAAAGCTTTGATGATGGTTTTAGATTCAGTAACAAATTCTGAAGGATTTATAGGAGTTTACTAAGTGTGTATAAGTGTTAACAGCAGTAAAAAAAGTACACAATGAAAATTAATAGTTGAGTTCTGACAAGGAAATGGTGATAAATGATCTCGTTCTGTAAATTTTTTATGTGATATTATTTTGGGCAAATATTTTATCATACTATTGGTTTTACTAAAGCATTTTTTAAATACCAATTTATCACGTAAACAAAGCTCTGATGATGGCTGTTTTGGATTCGACATCAAAGTCTGGAGAAATTAGGGGGATTCACTAAAGACTCCCACTTTATATTATTTTCAAATTTCAGTTATCTTTTCATCATTCAAAAATTTGCATTTTGTTTCAAACATCTATTTTTCAAGTCTGGGTTAGATAACTTATATAAATATAACATCAAATTCTGGAGGAGATATAGGGGTTTATTAAGGATTTGGAGTTCCGGTTCAAAAGTTTTCTTGAAACATATATTTCGCAAGATTTTCTATAGATAGCTTAGACGATGTCTGATACGAATTTAGCATCAAAATCCAGGCAAAGGAAGAAAATGGTTCACTAAGGATTGACACTTATGGTTTAAAAAAGAATCTTAAAAAATGTATTTTTCAGGATTGGATATAGAGCTTTAAATGTTAACTGATATGAATTCATCATCGAATTTAATTTGAGCATGGTGAAAGGGAGGGCGATTACCAATGATTTCGACTTAGCAGATAAAATTTCCAATTTTTCCAAAATTTCGTATGTCTATATGAAATAAGTATTTAAAATAAAAAATACTTAATAGCTCCTTCAAAAAAAGGTTCACACAGCTATTGCCACCATATAAATGTCCTTTCATATTTTTTTAGTATTTCTTGTATTATTTCCTCTACATGTAGACGAGGAAAGTCTCTAATGATTAAATAATTTCTACATTATTTTTATATAATTTTTAGAAGTCCTGTTTATGAATACAAAAATCTGATGTGGGCAGCACATGACTTTCCCTGCAGACTCAAATTCATATGTTCTTTATTTCTTTAATAATTCATTAGATTGAGTTTAATTGAGCCAAATAACACTGAATTTGAATTTTTAATTCCATTTTTTGTTTTATTTGATAATTAGACATTTTTCCAAAAGTGACATAACTAAATGCGAAAAATCTCAAATATCTCGAGAACGGTTAGTCCTAGAGTAATATAGTTGTTCTTATTTTTTTCCTCATCAAAAATTAAATATAAAACATGCATGTAATTGATATATTTGAACATACGTATCTTTTTTTTTTAAGATTTTGGCGATTTTTGAGGCCCATTTCATAAAAAACGGCATGTTGTTCTTTTCCGAATAATACCAAAATCTAATTAACACCAGAGTATCCCACAAGTAACTTATCTACCAAATTTTGTGAAATTTGGTCAATCAGTATTTTAGATCGAGTGGATACATGACATTTTTGCGGGCCATTTCGTGAAAAAAGGCAGGCTGTTCGTTTTCGATTAATACCAAAATCTAATCAGCACTGGAGTATCGTACAAGTAACTTATCTACCAAATTTTGTGAAATTGGGACAATTATATTTTAGCTAGAGTGGATACATTACATTTTTACGGACCATTTCGCAAAAAAAGGCGGGTTATGTTTTTACGAATCGTACCAAAACCTAATCAGCACCAGGGTCATACTAAAGTGACTTATCTACCAAATTTTATGAAAATCGGTCCATTAGTTTTTGAATTAGAGTGGATACATACATTGCACAGACACACAGACAGTCAGACAGACAGACAGACACACACACACACAGACGCCACGCTAAAAATAGTTTTTTCGCATTCTAGAGGTCTCGAAACGTGTAGATTCGTCGAAAACTCGAGTTGCGATTTTCGGCATGATTCCAATACTTTCACTATATATTACCATGTATTGCAGGGAAAGTAAAAACCGTTACAAAGTTTATTCTTAGATAACTAGACATAATTTACTCAATATATAGTTTATTGGACTGCATTTATTCATTTACTTTTTTTATTGCAGCAGTTTTTACATAGTTTTGAAGAATACATTTAACCACATTGTTATTAAATTCATAGCCAATAAATGTTTGTCTCTCTCTCTCTCTTTTTTAACACTTTTTAACATAGTAGAAAATATTTTTGACTTTGATCATTATGTGTGTATACTGTATGTCTGTTCGGACGATGTTTGCCGTAGAAATAACTTTATCGAATAATATCACACAGTTAGTTTCGGATTTAACATGAGTTAAAAAAAATGAAATATTTTTAAAAATTTGAAAAATAAAGATTTTTTTGAACGGTGTTAAAATTTCTCAAATTGCTTCGAAAATTTTAGGAAATACTCAAATTATCTAATAGAACATGTATAAAAAAATTCAGCAAAATATATTGAGATTTTTGAAAAATGAAAATTTAAATAATAATTACGCCCGTGTTATATGAATAGATCACGTGACTCGTCTCAAAATAACATATAGCTTCCATTTTTGTCACCACTGTATAATGTTTTAAGATGGTTTGCATTTATATTTAGCGTTGCATCCGTCATAAAACCTCTTTATTTTGTGTATTATTTGAATATCTATATCTTATAAAAACGCAATTACACTATTTATTATTTAAAATGATCACTAAATTTTATTTCTACAATGAAGCCTATTTGTAACGCCAAACCATAGCGTACAGAAGGTAAATAAATCAAGCGATTGTTTTTTGATCAATTAACGGACGGAGAATACCAGTTTGGATATTTTCAACAAGACGGTGCCACCGGACATACCTCAAGAAAATCCCTTGCAGTCGTTGAATCAGTGTTTGGTGATAGGGTCATTTCACGTGGACTATGGCCACCCAGATCACCTGATTTAACTGACCCTGATTTCTTTCTATGGTCTTATTTCAAAGAACGTGTATACGCAAACAGTCCAAAGACAATCGAAGCCTTAAAGAACAACATCCGCAACATCACTGCATCAATTCCCACCGATATGTTGCATCGTGTGGCTACAAATACCTGTCGCCGAGTAGAGCTGTGCTTGGCAGCAAATGGTTGTCATTTTCAGCAATTGTTGTAACGCACTATGTTATGCAGACATTATGCTATTTACTGTGAATATTTCATGTTTTTGTCTTTTTTGTATTGAGAAATATCAAATATGAAATGTGGGTTGCGCGACTTTAGAAAAACCCTGTATTAAAATTGTTACATAAAATGTGTAAACAAGATTTCAGCAAAAAATGTTAGTTAGATTTGTAAATAAAAATTGAAATAATTATTACATCCATATTATATGAAGAATTCACTTGACTCATTTGAACATAAAATATGACTTTCATTTTTTCCGCTGTGTAATTTTCAAAGATCGTTTAAATTTATACTTAGTGTTGCATCCGTGATAAAAGCGCTTTAATATTCAGTATTATATCTATATTCTGTGCAAACGCAATTACAATATTTTTTTTTATTTTAAATGATCCCTAACCTTTATTGGTGCAAAAAGCCTAATTTCAACTTACGCTTTACAATAGTTTGATTTGTTTACACTCAGTATAGAATACTGAATGTAAACAAATCAAACTATTGTAAAGCGAGTTGTATAAATTGCTGGGTTTTTTTCACGCAAAATTATTTACGTCTGGAATCTGGAATATAAGAGATATAAATGAAATACTCATAAATTTCACATAGAGAAGCAAAGGATTTATAAAATGAAATGGTTTGCCATAGTTAAAAAAATTTCAAAGTACTAATTTAACATGGGATAAAAAAATATGTAGTTTCAATAATACTGAAATATTATAATTGTGACGAAATATTAGCTTCAAAAACATCGTAAACACTTCTCAAATTATCCTTTCGTTCACGTCATTTAAATAACGTTCATTTTGTGCAATTAGCATGGTCATTTTTGATGAAGTTTCAAGATTACTTTTATCGATGGCAATTTTTAAAAAATGTCAATAAAATTTAATTTCAGTAGGAAAGTGTTTTACAGTCAATGTTTTTTGAATGATTGATCATCCTTGTATATATTTACTTTTCTTACAATAGATAGCACATGTCAAGGGAAAGTATTGTGATACATTTCAAATATTGTATTTTATATTGATGAACATGGCGTTTGCTAAACTAATGCATGGAACACAATGGGATTTAGTACAAATAAGACGCCCACATGTTTTGGCCTCAATTGGAATTCGCATATTTTTTGGCATCACGGTTTGAATCAATTTTATATATATGTATTTCGTTATGTAATAAAATGTTGCTTTATATACACAGACAGAAGGGTGAAAATATATTTTCGCAATCACCACTTTCGTTACGATTTTGCTTTTAATAACAGAAATTTCCGTATTAACTAAAATTGCTTTTGGCACGGAATGCATATTTTTATTTCGAGTAAAAAATTAAAGAAGTAAAAGAAAAAAAAACAGGGAACTTTTTATGCAGTCACTACAAAAACTCCTCACTAATGAAACTAATTGTCTGTAACTACTTAAAAGAGAATGTACCGTTCAAAATGCATAGGAAAATGTTTGTTTTTCTTTAATACCTAGAATAATTAGCATGAGCCATTTAAGAACCGTAAAATGGGCACAAAAGTTCAGAAATGAAACGATGAAAATCAATTAACTGCTGTTCCGTGAGTGAAACAACTCGTAATTAGTGACCTCATTCTATAAATGGATCTCAGATCATTATTTAACATCACCGTAATATAGCAAAAGGTACAACTAAAATTATGAATAAAAATTGTCTTTACTATTGCACTATTTTATTTAGATTGGTTTATCTGTTTGTTTGTTTAGGTCACATCTTGAAATCAATGTTTTGACCCACTTCTACCGAGCCGATATTTTTAAAATTTTACACACATATGTATTTGCGATGACAATACAGCATTTCATCTATTTTGATATGATCGATTTAAATTAAAATGAAAACAATAATTACACCCAAATTATATGATGAGATCATGTGACCAACTTAAAAAAAAATGTGACATCCATCATTTTCCCAGTATAAAAATCGTAATTTTTAAAGTTTCTGTAAATTTATATTTAGTATTGCATCCGTCCTGAAACCACTTTATTTTTGCGTAGTTTCTGTGCATCGATATTCTGTCCCAACGCAATAACAATATTTTTTAGTTTAAATGATCATCAAACTTTAATTACAACGAATTTCTACAACGAAGCCTAATTTTAATGGATGCAGAATGTAAACAAGTGCATGTAAGATGAGTTGCATAAGAATTACTGAATTTTTCCACGCAAATTTATTTAGCTCTGACCTCTGGAGTAAAAGTGATGTGAATGAAACGTCCATTGTTTTTACATAGAGAGCCAGACCATTTATATTTCGATGACGTCATTCGAATAACGTTTATTCTTTTATGAACTTTTAAGTTTTCAAATATAATAAATACTTATAGTACAGTGATAATTTAAAATATGTCACCGCTGAATGTCTGGTACTTTAAAGATATTTAAATATAGCATGGTGTTTTTTTTCTAACATTGATTCACATCGTATCTTATCAGTACTTTTTAAAAAGTAATCGCACACACACACACACACACCATCCCGAATATAAAAAAATCTGATGTGGGCAACACATGACTTTCCTTATATAATGTAATGAATTTACTACTTTTACAGTACAATAAATAGGTTTTTCTTATAGTAGATACAAATATTCTTTCCAAGATATTGAATTTTCGACAATTAGTCGTCATTTTTATCCATTTGGCGAGATTTTCGTTAATTTGGAAACATTTCAAAAAGTCGCCAAGTTGGCGACATTCTGCCAAATTCGTCGCCAGAATCTCGCCAAGCGTTATGGATGAAGAACTAAGTTATTCTTACAGCAGATATACGACTATTGGCGTTCAAATACAAAAGTATTACTTATAGTATCTTTTTTCATGAATGGAACGAGCTAGATCCACGAGAATGGTGTCACCCAATTTATCGCATGGTATTACATATGAAAAGTGAACATGTTTCTCAATAGGAAATATTTTTATTTTATGACTTTTTGATAATTTTTTTGAAAAATTGTACAATATCTCGAGAACGGTTTATGTCAGCGTTCTAAAACTTATGTCAATCGTTTTCTAATGAAAAATTACATAAGAAATGTCTATTTGCGTAACTTTACTAGTGGTTTTGATTTTTTGACGATTTTTTCAATATTTCATTCGAAAATTTAGGAGGATTCTGAATATTCGATTGCGTATAAAAACAATAGGCCTCCAGTGTTTATTGATTGTGATTTTTGTTCCAAATTTTGTTCGAATCGGTCCATTCGTTCGTCAGTTATCGTCTCCACAGTCTCACTGACACACACACACACACACACACACACACACACACACACACACACACACACACACACACACACACACACACACACACACACACACACACACACACACACACACACGCACACACACACACACACACATACTTTCACACACACACACACACACAGACATCACTCAAAAATGTTTGATTCGTGATCAGGGATACTTGAAACGTGCTCTCCGGTCGAAAACTCGAATTCGAATTTTCGACCCCGTCAAAATACTTTCCTTATACATTATGTATATAAGGAAAGAAAAAATGTCCAGCAAATGTTCAAAATATATCATACTACTAAGCATTGGCTGATCCTTCCTAAGTCTGTAAAATATTATAGCAAAATACATTTTTGCTTAAACAAAATAAAAACACTTGTCACGCTGACACGTCCGTTATATGGAATAAATAATTTCTTTAACAATTCCAAAATAATGCAAAACTTCATCAGCTGACTTTTTCTTGTAACCGTATTTATTTGCAGACCTATCCAGGGACGTTAAGAACTGTTAAATGGGCCGTATGTAAACGAAAAGTAAGTAAAAAAGTAGTAAATCCAATTAGCTGATGTTATGTCAATAAAAATGCTATTAAAAAGTAAACGTATTATATGCCTTTATAATCTCGTCCAATATTAAAAACAGCGTTAAAGAGTTCAAAATGGAAAAATTAAGTAAAGAAAATCTGGAGTTGTTCATATTATTAAACTAGTAGCACACCCGCGTTCTTCATACGGAGTATATAATATAAAAAAACTTTAAATTCACAATCATTTGCAAATTCCTATAGTACTCTAAATGACATTTTTAGTCAGAATATTCTGTTAAAATGTGTAATGCAATGTGCAATGCTCCTAAAAACAAATTTTAAGAATCCCTGTTCTCGCTATACAGAGTTAATTTCAATGGCAGATCTGAAGAATAAAATATCCTGGATTGGCCCCTTTTGAAAGCAAATGTACAAAAAAAAAAAAAAAAAATAATATTAAAAAAAAAAAAAAAAAAAAAAAAAAAAAAATCATTATATGCAAAATGCAAGCATTAAAATTGTATGGGACCCGTACTAATTATATACGCGAATATTAGAATATATAATCTGCATTAGTACATTACATGTATAAATTGAAAATATCAATAAACCCGCAATTTACTCCAATATATACCAAAATGAAAGCACTCAAATTATATGGGGATATATATATATATATATATATATATATATATATATATATATATATATATATATATATATATATATATATATATATATATATATATGTGTATATATATGTATATATATATATATATATATATATATATATATATATATATATATATATATATATACATATATATATATATATATATATATATATATATATATATATATATATATATATATATATATATATATATATATATATATATATATATATATATAAATATATATACCCGTATTACTTATATTGTCGCATATTAGAAAATATGTCAGTGTGTCAGTAGCAGATTACCCGTATTACAATATGGATCTCAAAAATATTTGCCAAAATAAAACAGATGACGTAATAAATTGAAAATATGAATAATCCCCATAATCTTTATACCAGAAGGTCGTAATTGATTCCAATATATGCCAATATGCCTGCACTACTTATATTCTCGTAGATTAGAAGATATATCAGTGCATTTGTAAAAGACTACTCATGGAAGGTACAATATATGAGTTTAAACAATTTTTGTCATAATGAAACAATGGCATAATAACTTGAAAATATCTATAATCCCTGAATCAATAATCTCCGAATATATCAATAATTCCTGAATTAATAATCCCCTGAAATACCAATAATAATAATGTTTAAACCTGAATACCGTAATTGATATAATCCAGTCAAAAAGCTATTATTCAGATATTATCCAGTCCAGTCATTATTCAAATCTGCAAAGATTTAAAAAAAATCGTATGCCGTACACATTAGATTTACACACACAATCGCACACATTAGATTTACATCCATTTCTAAACGATATTATATCATTTGCTTCAAATAAATAGATAGAAATCATATCGTCTGAATAATGCGATCTCCATGGAAGGTTTGGCGACATTTTCGTCAATTTAGTGATTAATTTAAAAAATCGCCAAATTTTCGCCAGGTGGCACTGTAGAAGTTATAGTCCCCTTTTGCGACATTTTGGCATCAGAAGAAATTTTCGTTTTCGTTATAACCCGTCGTTGGTCACTCTAACTTGAACAACGTCAGTGGTAGCGTGTGAGAATTTTAGGTTTTTGAGAAAATTTATTACGGGGTGAAACGCCAGAGGTCGATTGATGATAGAAAGGCTGCCATGATAGTTCTGATGCAAATAGTTCTGAACATTCGATTGCGTATGAAAACAATAGGCTTCCAGTCTTCACGCATTGTAATTTTTGTACCAAATTTCGTTCGAATCGGTCTATTCGTTCGTCAGTTATCGTCTCCATAGATTCATTGATACACACACAAACACACACACACACTAACACATACATACTTTCACACACACAGACATCACATCAAAAATGTTCAATTCGTGATCAGGGATTCTTAAAACATTATCTATCGTCGAAAACTCGAATTCGAATTTTCGACCCCTTCACAATACTTACACAATACCTTATACATTATTGTGTATAAGGAAACTAACCAGGCAAGTTTCACTATTAAATCAGGTTTATTCTTTTAATGCCACATTAATGCTGTTACTAATCAAGTATTATAATTTCAGACTATATTCAGGATTAGTTTGAACGAATTTGTATAAAAATATATTTGTACTAGCAGCATACCTGTTCTTCGTACGGAGTATATAATATAAAAAAACTTATAATTTGCAATCATGTGCAAATTCTGTTAAAATATTAAATTTATTGCTCCTAAAGTATAAGAATATCTGTCCTCACTATGCACAATCATGTTCACGGGCTAATCTGAAGAATAGAACATCCTGGCCCCTTTTGTAAGCAAATTTACAAAAAAAAAAAGAATTTAAATCAATATATGCAACCCCGTATTACTTATATTGTCGCAGATTAGAAAATATGCCAGTGTGTTAGTAGAAGATTACCCGTATTACAATATGAGTCTCAAAAGAGATGACGTAATAAATTGAAAATATCAATAATCTCCGTAATCTTGATACCAGAAGGTTGTAATTGATTCCAATGTATGCCAATATATATCAAAACATATGCCAATGTACCTGTACTACTTATATTGTCGTAGATTAGAAGATATACCCGTATAATTGTAGAAGATTACTCATACAACGTGCAATGAGTTTAAACATTTTTTGTCGTAATAAAACAATTGCATAATAACTTGAAAATATCAATAATTTCTGAATCAATAACCCCTAAAAATATCAATAATAATAATAACGTTTAAACCTGAAGATCGTAATTGATATTATCCAGTCAAAAATGCTATAAGAGAAATCAAATCGTTTTTTTCTAAAATATATTTTTATATCCATTTATTTATTATTCAAATCGAAAAAATAATAAAGAAAATTAACAGACAGATTTAATTTAATTGCGTGTCTGAGCAACATGATATAAGACAGAATCTTCCTCATAAACTGCGAAATTAAATAACCATTTTGAATTATTTTTACTTTTCATTGTTCAGTAAAAGCTTGTGAAATATACATCATGCAGATAGATTTCCTATTTAAATCATGTTTCAAACAATTAATGTTTTCAGAAAGTGACTAATTGGCGCAAAAAATATCCCATCAACCTCAGAGATAAAGTTTTAATTCGCTTTCAAACGATTTTGAAGCTTTTCGTTTGGATAAACCACGGAGTTAGAGAGTAGAACTCCAAGGATAAAGTTTCGTTTTTCATTAATATCTCGACAACGCCTAGTCTTAGATAGTCGAAACTTGGACTAAATCTATGGGGGGGGGGGAGGGCTATTTCAAAGCTATCCTCAAAATTTCGTCAAATTCAGTTCAGCAGTTCTTCCGTGATGATGAGACAAACGAAAATTTCGTTTTTTACTAATATCTCGTGAACCACTGATCGTAGAAACTCCAAACATGGACAAAATTTTAACTGCATCTATTTTCAGGGTATTCACAAAATTTCATGAAACTCGACTCAGCAGTTTTTCCGTGATGACGGGACAAACAGACAGACAGACAGACAGATTTTAAATTTTACTTATATAGACTAGCAACATACCCGTTTTTCGTACGGAATATATAATATAAAGAAACTTATAATTCGCAATCATGTGCAAATTCTATTAAAATATTAAATGTATTTCTCATAAAGAGAAGTTTAAGAATATCTGTTCTTACTATGCAAAATTATCTTCACGAGCAGATCTGAAGAATAAAATATCCTTGCCCCTTTTGTAAGCAAATTTACAAAAAAACAGGAATTGAATCAATATATGCAACCCCGTACTACTTATATTGCCGCAGATTAGAAAATATACCAGTGTGTTAGTAGAAGATTTCCCGTATTACAATATGAGTCTCAAAAATATTTGCCAAAATGAAAGAGGTAACGTAATAAATTAAAAATATCAATAATCCCCGTAATATTTATACCTGGTGGTCGTAATTGATTCCAATATATGATAATATATATCAAAATATATGCCAATATATCTGTACTACTTATATTCTCGTTGATTAGGAAATTCTTGTGCATTTGCAGAAGATTACTCGTACAACGTACTATATATGAGTTTCAACAATTTTCGTCATAATAAAACAATGGCATAATAACTTCAATAATAAATATCAATAATCCCTGAATCAACAGTCCCCGAAAATATCAATAATATTAATGTTTAAACCTGAAGACCGTAATTGATATTATCCAGTCAGAAATGCAATGACAATGAAATTTATTTTATTCACATATCTTTATTATTCAAATCGGAAAAGATTTAATATAAAATCGTGTGCCGCATAACACATTGGATCCGCTGCTAAGCGACATGACATCATTTGCTTCAAATAAATTGATGGAAATCATATCGTCTGAATAATGCGCACTCCATGGAAGGTTTGGCGACATTTTTGTCAATTTAGCGATACCTTAAAAAATCGCCAAATTCATTGCCAAGTGGGACTGTAGAACTGATAATCCCATTTTGCGACAAATTGACGAAACATCATCACAATACTATCCCTTAACAAAACGCAATTAATTTCATTTATTAAGTGCGATTTTATCAATTCTATGATATTTTTATGGATTGACAAATATTTTTATCAATTTGGTGACATTAAAAAAATTCGTTAAATGTGTTACTAAGTAGGATGGATGGACTGACCGACAAATGCTACCGAAACATCATTTCAGTACTCTATTCTAAAAAAAAAATCATTGATTTGAGTCGTTTTTATAAATTTGAGACATTTCCTCTTATTTGGTAAAGTTTAAAAAAAGTTACCAAGTTATTTAGAGATATTCGGCTAAATTCGTAGCTCTGAATTTGCAGATTTGAAGAATTAAATATCCTGATCCCATTTGTATATACTAAATGGAAACACTAAAATTGTATTATAAGATACAACCGTTCTACTCTTTTTCTGCTTCAACAATCGGCTAAATGAATTTATTGGGTAAACACAATTTATGAGTTTATTAGCTAAACGCAATATATGAGCTTGAATCCTCTTTGCTAAAATAAATGAAAATGATGTAAGCAGTCCGCAATTTATATAATTAAAAGAACAACCAAAGCGTTTATTTAAAAAATATATTTTTACATACATTTATTCATTATTCAAATAGAAAAAATAATAATAAATGTTAACAACATATTTAATTTCATTCCGTTGCCATGCAACATGATATGAGATAGAATCTTCCTCATAAAATGCGAAATTAAATAGCCATTTTGATTCATTTATACTTTTTATCGTTGATTAAAAGCTTGTGAAAAATAAACCATGGAGGTAGATTTTCCCATTTAAATTCATGTTTTCCGATAGTGACTAATTAATGCAAAAATTCTGCACCAAACTCGGAAATAAAGTTTTATTTCATTTCGACGTTTTAAACAAACGATTTTCATCCTTTCCGTTTGGATAAACCACGGAGTTAGAGAGTAGCAATCCTAGGAAAAAGTTCCATTTTTCATTAATATCTCGACAACCCCTGATCTTATAAACTCGAATCCTGAACTAAATTTATGGGGGGCTATTTCAATGATATCCACAAAATTTCATTAAATTCCGTACATCCGTTTTTCCGTGATGATGAGACAAACAAAAATTTCCTTTTTTTTACTAATATCTTGAGAACCACTGGTCGTAGAAACTCAAAACACGGACTAAATTTTAAGTTGGGCTATTTCTAGGCTACCCACCAAATTTCGTCAATATCGGTTTAGCCGTTCTCTCGTGTTCTTGGGACAAACAGACAGACAGACAGAGAGATTTTCAATTTTATTTATATAGATTTGTGAACATTATATGAATTACATTATATAAAATGAAAAACGCCATTCTTTAAATTAATAGCTAATACTATTGATCAAAAATCTCCCATTTTTATCTCTCCAATGACCAAAGGTATTTTTAAATCCACTAAAACTATTTTCATACATTGAAAATGGAACATTTTCTTTCGAAGAGCGTAATTGTTCCCTAACACTTAAAAGATAATACAGCACTTAAACAGCAGTAAAAGTTTGTTTTTCGTTAATGTCCGCATTAATTAGGAGTCCTTTAAGGACGTTAGAGCGAGTTAGTGAGCAAAGAATCTGAATAAGGAAAATCAATTAAAGACTGTTCGTCGATAAAATAGCAGATAACGCCTGACTTTATTCTCGGAATAGCTTTAAAGGCATTGTTTAGCATTACATTGATGGCAAGAGATCCTAGTAAAAACTTTTACATGCATTCATTTATTTTAACTTGCAAATTTCATATAAATTCATTTTAGCGCTCATGTGTAGTTTCCATGTACTTAACGCGTGGTTTTGTACTAAATAACGGATTGAACTGAGTAAAAAGTTTATTGTACGTTATTACATCAGTTGATATATGATTCTTTTAATATTATTTATAATATTAATTTATTTGTAATAATAAAACAATAAAAAAAGAAAATGTCATTCTAAAGCTTCCATTTAAATATATTCTAAACAATAAGATGGTGTTGGTGTTTTTTTCGCTCAGTGAGTTTAAGGAATATTCAAATTAAGTTTTTATCACCCTAAAGCGAAGTGCAAAATACCAAGAGTTAAAAGCGTTTTTATGTGCTCTATAGTTATCTATCTGTCATAATGATTTATATATAGAGAACAATTTAATGTAATTACATATGTTTTACTTGTTTGCTAAACGTAATATAGAATAGATTTATGGATAAAAATATTTCCGATTATGTGCCATTTTAATATATATAATAAAAGAGAAAATATATATAAAATTTAATATGTCAAAATGTATGTTGTATATGTCTGCATAATTTGATTATAATTTCTCTTAACTACTTAAGCAGTCCTAACGTACTTTGAAATGCACATGTAAAGTATGGAATGTAAATTCACAGGTTCGCAAAATTATTGGTAGAGAGAAAATTTGCCATAGATGTTTTTTTAAAAACATTTTACCTTAAAATATATATCTCAGAGTCGGCTGTAGAGCCTAAATATAAGGATTTAGTATTAAATTTTAAAGATAATAAACTGGTGCATAAAGGATTGTCAAGTCCAGCATTTTCCTCTTCCGATTTAAAAATTTTCCTTGAAACGTTTATGGCTCAGAATAGACTATAAACGGGGATTATATAATCATTATACTATTGGATTCATTATCATATTTTAGTTGAGATTTGTAGATTCACTTGTAATACCGATTCTGGAGATATCACTTCCATTCATTTTGAAAAGTCCTATGATTTTACATAATGAGTGAGAAGGAATATAACATTGCCTTAAAACCCTATAAAATATGAAATGTACACGCATATTGCCCTCATATGTAGACTCTCGCGTAAAATTATTTTTTATTTATTTAACTGTACTTTTTTACTTTCCTTATATACATAATGTATAAGGAGAGTATTGTGACGGGGGGGAAAATTCGAATTCGAGTTTTCGACAGGAGAGCACGTTTCAAGCATCTCTGATCACGAATAAAACATTTTTGAAGTGATGTCTGTGTGTGTGTGTGTGTGTGAAAGTACGTGTGTGTGTGTCAATGAGCCTGCTTAGACAATAACTTACGAACGAATGGACGGATTCGAACGAAATTTGGTACAAAAATCACAATCTGTTAACACTGGAAGCCTATTGTTTGTATACACAGTCGAATGTTCAGAACTCCCTTAAATTTTCGAGTGAAATTTTGAAAAAATCGTCAAAAAATCAAAATCGCTAATAAAGTTACGCAAATAGACATGCCTCATGTAATTTTTCATTAGAAAACGATTAGCATAAATTTTAGAACGCTAACATGAACCGTTCTCGAGATATTGCACATTTAAAAAAATATCAAAAAGTCATATGAAATGAAAAAGAAATATTTTCTATTGAGGATCATGTTCCTTTTCATATGTGATACCATGCGATAAATTTGGTGACATTATTCTCGTGGATCTAGCTCGTTCCATTCATGAAAAAAGATACTTTGAATAATACTTTTTTATTTGAAAGCCAATAGTCATTATTTATCTGCCGCAAGAATAACTTATTACTTTGTCCATAACGCTTGGCGAGAATTTGGTGACGAATTTGGTTTAATGTTGCCAACTTGGCGACTATTTTAAATGTTACTAAATTAACGAAAAACTCGCCAAATGGATAAATATGACACTAAATCAATGACGACTCATTGATGATGACGACATGGAAAATGGCGACACATTGGCGAAAATACAATATCTCGGAAAGAATACAAATAACTACTATAAAAATAATCTATTTTTTTTTACTGTGAAAGTAGTAAATTCGTTGTATTATATAAGGAAAGTCATGTGCTGCACACATCAGATTTTTTATAAGAAAAATATGAAATGGGCTGCAGATGGATTACCCTACACACCCAAATTGGTTTTATTATTGTTTTAATTTAATGAATTAAATTGAGTGTAATTGCAGAAAATAACATGGATGCATTTCTGATATTATGTCCAATTTGTATTTTTGATGCATGTTTGTTTCATTTGGCAACTTAATTCACTTTAAAGTCTTAAGATATTCAAAATTGGAAAACGCTAAATTATCAAGAGAACGGTCAAAATGACTAAAAAGATGAATGAATGGCTGATAGATACACATCTCCCGAAAGTTTTGGAATTCTTCTGATTACGAAAGAGAGCCTTGAGATTTATTGTATCTGCTACATATAATTGTTGCTCACCTGTTACATGTAATTGTTGCTCACCTGCTACATATAATTATTGCTCATCTGCTACATATAACTGTTGCTCACCTGCTAGTATATAATTGTTGCTCACCTGCTACATATAATTGTTGCTGACCTGGCGGTTGAGTAAAAATTAAATCTGTATTAAAGTAGTTCGCATTTCGATGTAACTCTGAGATACATGCGTGCACAATTGTGCTACTTTTTAGACCGTTTTATTATTTTCTAGATAGCACAGAAAATACTATTCAGAAAATTCGCCTTGCATTTACCGCTTGAGATAAATGAATAAAAAATAATATTAAATCATAGGAACTCTAAAAATTAGATATAGTCCAGACATATTACTTGATGATGGGAATGCAGAATTATAAAGTGAAAATGTTGATGATGGGGATGATGAATTTGAAAACTAAAGGACATACATAATTATGCACGTAACACATGAAGATAGTCCATGGATTTTTTTTCCCGTTATATATGTATCAAAAATAAATTGGATATTTGAAAACATCGGTTCGAGAATTGATAGCCGATAAAATGACAAGCGTAATTTGGAACATGTGCATATTTTTTTTTTTAAACATAATCCTTTGATAAATATATACTTTCAGAATCAGATAGAATGAAATTATTTGTATATGGCATATGATTGTAATTTACTTATTATAATTTTATCTCTTATATGTAATATTCATATTTGTTATCAAGATTGCTTTCAATGAAAAGGACTAAAAATGATGAGGAAAGGTTAAAGCACAGTACAGTAAGTGTATAGTAGAGTTGGAACCTGGTATAATAAATATATAAATTATTATAAGTTAAAGGGAATAAACAAAGATATATGCTAAAAAAACATTATGCATCTATGATGATGTATCGTTATATCCAGTGGTTCACCCAGCGTAGTGTTAACAAAACACGTGCTACCACTGTGCACGTATTTTTAAATATTTTGTTTAAACAATATGCTTCAATGAAACTAATTGTTTTTAACCACTTTAAACAGAATACAGCACTTAAACAACAGGAAAATGTTTGCTTTTCTTTAATACTCGCATTAATTAATAAGGGCGTAATTAAGAAATTTAAAGAGTGTATGTAAGTAATGAAAATTAATTAATGGAAGTTGCGTTAATAAAGGAGCTTATTATAGCTGTCTTCGTTTTTGAATGTCTTTTAAACGATTGCTTAATGTTACATGACTGCAAAGATTTTACAAAGTTAAGTTTAACTCAAAAGACTTTTTATTTATTCTTCTACATAATGTATGAAAATTATGTTCATCAGTTACTACAAAAAGCATTCTTCTTTGAATAAAATAGTAGCTTAACAATGATTGTTTTCTGAGATAATATATTCTGTATAATCTGTACATTCTGTATATTCTGCTTACATATTCTGTGTGTAGTTATTGAAATTTTCGTGTTTATGATATTTATATATTAACCATATATTAACTATTACGAAATAATTCGGAAGAGTTATTATTTAGTCGACTGTTTAAAACAAAGATAGAAGATACTGAGAGAAAACATAACATCCGAGATCAATGACGTTGTTCAAATTAGAGCCATCAACATCGGGTTAAAAAAGCTGCATTGATATCTTCTACTTAGCACTTGCTAGTTTTAATTCCTGTAATTGCGAATATTGTAAAGAGTGGGTTGACCAGTGGTTAGCGCGCGCGAGGATTGCACTCGGACGATCCGAATTCGACCCCATCTCTGCCTAAACTGTCCTTGTCTTCACTTGTTCTTCTACTTAGGACTTGCTAGCTTTTATTCCTGCAACTGTGAATACTGTAAGCATTCTTGTGAATATTGTAAGAGAGAACAGACTAAGGAGGACTGTGGAGAGAACAGACTAAGAGAATGAAATACAGTAAGTACGTGGTGTTCAAGCCAGCAGTACAATATGGACGGCGAATTACGCGTAGACGAATTACACTGCGAGTTGATTCAAGTAATATAATCGGCGAAGTACGTGCTGGTGGCCAAGCCAAGACAGCCTTGAAGGTACGTGTTCCTCAAATATTTACAGGTCGTCAGGACATTTTAGTCATTTTAGTACTGATCTCACATTGTCTCCTTCCGCCTGAATAATTAATAAGAAGAAGAATTGTTGTAATTAAATAATTAAGTATTTTATCTTGTTAATAAATGATTTATTGTTAAAGTTAAAATGGTGTAATCCATTTAGTATTATATTAATTAATATTCTTTTACAGAACTTGCGCGAAAGTTAAATAATTGGAGGGTTATCAGCGGTATACAACGCAATGTACAAAATAATAATTAAGTCCACTAATATGAGCAATTTACGACCAAGTATATTAAGTTTAATTCAACAAAATTATTATATTAAATAGTAATAATATTATAAATTTATTAGCTTTACCACACATATATGTAACTAATGTAAATTATATACACTGTTCTTAGATGTACATTATTTTACATACCAAGCAGCTTAAATACAATACGAAACATATAACTGATATATGTAGATTAAACACATACATCCAACACTGTTAAAGCATTTTTAAACCGTACTCAACCAGTATGCTTCAAAATCAATACGTTAAATAAATATTCTTTCCTAGACTACATTTTCACTATCTTTATCATTTTTATTTCACAGTAGATGGGAAACTAAAAATGGCTTAGCGATCGTGCTTAAATGGGATGGCACTCTGATTTTTATCTCACCAAAATTACACATTACGAGTCCACAGCAAGACATTTACTCAATTCGTAGCAGAAAGAACGAGTATATTTAAAATTATCACTGCTATTGTGGGATGTTCTGGCTGCAGTTACTACACATTTATTACCTGTTTAACATGAAATGGAAAGTAACAAATATATAAATATATTATATATACACTACCGGTTTGGGTGGAGTGTCTTTTTCAGCTCAATGTCTTCTCAATGTAAGTTCATGCAGAATGTTTTAAGATTGCTGGACTAAATATATCTTGAAGATTTGTCGTATACCGATGGTTCTAATTGCTTAAATTATGGAAATAATCCATTAAAAGCGTTAAATTAGACTATCATTTGCTTACTTTGATCATGTGACTTTTCAATAAAGTATTTAGCTTTTTATACGGGCCTTTAAGAATGTAAAAACAAATTACAATAGTATTTCCTATAGTTCAGTTAATCACACAACGAATTGTCGATCCTCTGCAAACATTCCCCAAGATATTGTTAAGCCAAGATTGTGACTGGTGATGTGTGACTGTATAAAAAGTCTGATGTGGGCAGGACATGACTTTCACTGCAGACTTATATCCACGTTATTTTTATTTAAATTAAATTTAATTCACTTTTAATTCAATTTTCGTTCTCATTTGGTAACTGAACTTCTTTTAAAGGTGGCGTAGAGAAAATACGAAAAAACTAAAATATCTCAAGAACGACTAGTCCTAGTGTAATGGGGTTGGTCTTATTATTTTATTCGCTAAAAATTACGTATGGAACATTAATTTGATGGATATATTTGAGCTTACGTAGTTTTTTATTTTAGATTTTGACAATTTTTGCGGGCCATTTTGCAAAAAAAGCAGGTTACTTTTTTTCGAATCACACCAAAATCTAATCAGCACCAGGATGACTCACAAGTAATTAATCTACCGAATTTTGTGAAATTCGGTCCATTAGTCTTTCAGCTAGAGTGGATACAGGCTTTTTCGGGCCATTTCGCAAAATAAGGCAGGTTCCTTTATCCCGAATCGTACCCAAAACTAACCAGCCCCAGAATCGCTCACAAGTGACAAACCTACCAAATTTTATGAAATTCGGTCAATTAGTTTTTTAGTTAGAGTGGATACAAAATCTGCACAAATTAGACACACATATAGACGGCAAGCTAAAAATAGTTTTTCGTATTCTAGAGGTGTCGAAGCGCGTAGATCCGTCGGAAACTCGAGTTGCGATTTTCGGTATGATTCCAATACTTTCCCTATATATTAACCATGTATTGCAGGGAAAGTAAAAATTTGATAAAGATATGTACTAATGCCAGTTAGATCTGCAGGTTAGCTTTGGCTTACATGACTGACCGTTGGCCAATTGGCGAGTTATTGTTCAAAACTGGACGGTAAGAAAGTGCGCAACACTCGGCAAAACTGGTGTGTAAAATGTTTGTACTCCGCAGATTTTGATAGTATCAAAACCAAAAAAGTCGCTTTCTCTAAATTGTATGAAAAGGGAAATGGCTCATTCTAAAATGTGGCATATTGCAAAACTGATAAAAAATGGACAACGAAAATACATTTTAAAAATAGAAATAGTAAAATTAGTATTTAAAGTAGAAATTGTAAGTAATAGATCTAATTTTAAATCTGAAATGGCCGTATTTCAAAACAGAATTTTAATATGCTTCAACAAAAAGAAAACAAATTTTTGAAGAGATTTTTAATTGGTGTGTAAGACTGGAATCCTATGTGATACTGTAATCACATATCTTGATACGTAACCCTGGGAAAAACGGGAATGTATATTGTAAATATATTGAAATGTATACTATGTTTTGTGATTTATGTTTATAGCTAGGCCTTTGCACAGACGGAATTGGGATTTTTTTGGCGCCGTTGGGTTGTGTGCGCACTGACATGGATTGTAAATATTCAGAGATTTAATTGCAGCAAAATGTCAAAGTTGAGCTACAAATCTTTGAAAATTTATAGCCCTGTCAGGTGTGGCGCGCGTCGGTGTCCGGTATTTTGGACCACCCTGGTTTTGGATGCCCTCTGGTTCTTGTTTTTTAGTGGAACGCATAAAAAATTAGCGTCGCTTCAAGACCAATGGTGTGAAGCATTTTTGGACCTCCTCTTTTTATAGCGTTTGGGAACAGCGAATGAGAGTTGCTTTTCTGAGCTCGAGTAGAGAGCACTCCAAGTGCGGGGCACTTGTATTTCGGTGTAGCCCGACCCGGCATGTATTTTTGATGCATCTCTGAGCCGGCATCCGCGATTCCTATCTCGGGCGGCAATGCCTTTGCCGAGGAGCCGACGTGGTGGGTCCGGTATAGAAGGCGACTCGTAGCCAAATCGAGCCGAGCCTAACTCAGCGCGAGGGCGCATTTTCTTCGGGCAGTTCGACCAGAAAAGGGAAGAAGGTCGTCATGTGTTAATTGGTTGCAGTACACACAGCTCTACCACCAAAACGGCGCAGTGTAGGACCTTTGCTCCTTTAGCTGCATTTAAGCCGTGGTTACGTAAATACTGTGTGCACGGAATATTGCGGAGCATCAATCCAGGGCTCCTAAGCAGCAGTCAATCTCTACAAATAAAGTATCTGATCTCCACTCTTTAGGCAAGGACCTGTACGCATGCTCACTCAAGAGCCGCTGGGTCTAAGCCGCATTAAGAGGAGGAGAAGGAAAGTGAGCAGTATGCCCATCGTCATTTGTTTTTGTTAGTTGCAGTGCAACACAGCTCTACCACTAAAACGGCGCGGTGTAGGACCTTGCTCCTTTAGCTGCATTAAGCCCTGGTAACTGTAACACTGCGTGTAAGGACTGTTTGCGGAGCCGCAATTCCGGGATCCTAAGCAGCAGACAAGCCTCTACGAAAACGTATATATTTGGCAAAGCCTGTACGCATGCTCACTCAAGAGCCGCTGGGACTGAGGCAGATATTAAGAGGAGGAGAAGGAAAGTGGACGGTGTGCCCATCTCAAAGAAATACTTGGCAATAACTTATGACCGAAGATATGCAACCTAGTGTTTCCCGGACTGGTAGTGTTTTCCACGAACCATCGAAAAAAATGAACTAATAAACATTCAATTTAATTGTGCAACCCTTTCCTACGTGCAGAGGTCAGCTACAGCACTCAGTGAGAGTCATGTATGAAGGTATGGAAATTATATATTGATTTTAAAATGTGTACATGAATGTTTAAGTAACTGATGTAATCCAATAGTGTAAGGGCAGGGTTATGATAAATGGGAGTTTTAGCAAAATTGAATATACATATTGTGTTCTTAACAAAAAGTAATTAATTACAAATTTGGATTTTATAAATATGCAAATTAATGCAAAATAAACTGTGCACCTCGAGGTCAAGTTAGGTAAATTGGGAACTCATTTGTAATTGTGTATTTTTGTATATTAATGTTTAAAATTGAGATTTCATGTGTTCTATAAATAAAGTGTTAGTTGGCCACAAAAAGGGAGTGATTAATTATCTTAACATAACGCAATGTACTTTGGTCCAATCGGACCCCACTATACGTTAACGCGCTTGAGCCTGGTGGAACTATTTGGTGAGTATCTTTAATGTATTTATGTGTTTAAGTTTTATTGCATTTATGTGTAAAATTCACCTCACCACATCCTAATCATAGTAAAGATGGAAAAAAACAGTTCATAATATCACATGTATACACTGATAAAACATAAAAATATATCTTCGGGAAATATATTTTAATGTTTCAGTGGGTGGAATAACATGTATGTACACTTTACAGAATAAAAAATACAAAATTCATGGCAAAATATTTGGTCAGTGTAAACAGCGTTTGGATGGCGGCATTTTTGGGATGAACTGGGCAATGACCAGAAACCAAAATTCTTAATCTGCAGCTTGAATGTAAGCTTTTAAATGGAAATTTTATCTATCGCGACCGATTTTCGACATTAGAGAATCAATTTCCTTCTCTCAAAATATATTTAAAAGAATAAGAGATAATTTGTAAATTGAAATTCCCTTCGCTGAGAACTCGGGAAAAAAGTCCAATTGAACATTTTTACTAAACTGCAATAGCTTGAAAGTATATTTTATTTGAAGAATTCCCTAACATGGATTGCAACCAATCTTTCAAAAGATAATTTGTCGTGCATTATTTTTTAAACACCCTATATAGCAATAATAGTTAGTTTAAGGAACAGTAAACCAATCACGATCTATCTGCTCTATTTAATAACAGTTACTACAGAGATTAAGTAAAACATGTAACATTTATACATCTAATATAAGATAAACAAGAAATATCAATCATGCATAAAGCATTGATTATGAAACACTTTCCAACTTCAATGCAATTTTATTTAATCATTTCTAAAATGCGATACATTCATCGGTAATATTTTTAAAATTATCACAATAATACATTAATTTACTATATTTGAAAACTTAAAACTTCATCGAAAAAAATTAACTTCATTCAAAGGACGGCATTGAAATATAAATTGCCTGGTTTAAATACCTATAAAATGCAATACATTCCCCGGTAATATTTTTAAACTTATCATAATGCTACAATAATTTATTATATTTGAAAACTTCATCGAAAACAAATGAAATTTACGAAATATAACACGTCTGACTCTCCCTATAAAAGCAACAATTCATTCATAAATATTTTTCTATTCATTTCATTCATCACATTACTATAATAATTTATTTTATTAAAAAACTTAACACCATGGAGGTACAAGTAATTAAACTCCATGTTTAAAACTTCATCGAAAAATTC
This sequence comes from Amaurobius ferox, assembly GCA_951213105.1. Taxonomy (NCBI): domain Eukaryota; kingdom Metazoa; phylum Arthropoda; class Arachnida; order Araneae; family Amaurobiidae; genus Amaurobius; species Amaurobius ferox. Next base: position 35,389,263 of record OX578144.1, on the reverse strand, counting down.
GTCCTTCTCCTTGTAAAATCAATGAATATTTTCATTCATATCAGCTATATTGCAGACTCCATGAGTTAAATAATTTTGTGCTAAAAAAATGCAGCAATTCTTATGCAACTTATTCTATATATTTTGCGGTTTACATTTTCCATAAGTGAAAAGTAGGCTTCATTGTAGAAATAATCAAAGCTGGATTATCATTTAAACTCAAATGTATTGTAATTGCATTGTTTCAGTATGTAGATGCACAGAATTTAGGCAAAAATAAAGCGGTTTTTGGACGGATACAACACTAAATATAAATTAAAAAGAACTTTAAAAATCACGATTTTGAGACAAGATGGATGCCATATTTTAGTTTGAAGTGGTTCACGTGATCTCTTTATATAATGGTCACGTGATCGCTTCATATAAAAGGTGTAATTATTATTTTAATTTTTATTTAAAAAACTACTGAATATATTTTGCTGAATTTTTTTTATATATTTTATGGGATAATTTGAATATTTCCTAAAACTTTCGAAGCAATTTGTGAATTTTAAATCCGCTTAAAAAATGTTTAAGAAATTAGGTGTTCAATGTATTTCATTTTTTCAACCCGGGTTCAGTTCAAAACTAACTGGGTGATATTATCCATTTATATCCCCATAGGTCCTACAGACCGTCTAAACAACATACTAAAATTTTATTTTGATAAAGTCATTTTTACGACAGTTATCGTGCTAACGGATAGACAGACAGATAGACAGAGTAAACAATGTCATAAACACTTTTTATCTTTGTTGTAAAGTGTTAAAAAATACCATATATTTTCACAATTGCTGAAGGTAAACTTTTATGTAAATTTTACATAAGAATGCATAGAATACTGGCTCCGACGAAGTGATTTAAGGGTGGCGATTCCGAAATATGTCTGAATTCAAAATTTATTAACTGTTGTGAAAGGTAAACTTTTATGTAAATTTTACATAAGAATGCATAGAATACTGGCTCTGAGGAAGTGATTTAAAGGTGGCGATTCCGAAATATGTCTGAATTCAAAATTTATTAACAGTTGTGAAAGGTAAACTTTTATGTAAATTTTACATAAGAATGCATAGAATACTGGCTCTGAGGAAGTGATTTAAAGGTGGCGATTCCGAAATATGTCTGAATTCAAAATTTATTAACAGTTGTGAAAGGTAAACTTTTACGTAAATTTTACATAAGAATGCATAAAATACTGGCTCTGAGGAAGTGATTTAAAGGTGGCGATTCTGAAATATGTCTGAATTCAAAATTTATTAACAGTTGTTAAAGGTAAACTTTTATGTAAATTTTTCACAAAAACGTATAAAACTGCTCAAAAGATGTGATAGATAGGTGAGGATTACGATATATGTCTGAATGCAAATTTCACTTATTCAATTTTTTAATATAACCACAACACATATTAATTTAAATACATTCAAAATAAGAGGTGCAAGACAAAGCACAATTATACTTACATTATATATAACCACTCAGCTACATTAAAATATATTTTTATAACCATTCGTAATGACATAAAGATCAATACCATAAATAGTTAGTATTCTTTCTTATAATGCCTTAACCAAACCCTTGTCATTTTTATTTAAGAAAACGGGGTAGAAAGAAAATATCAAAATAATAAAAATGGAGTTTGAAAGCGATGGCACTTTGATTTTTATCTCAGCAAAATTGCACATTTGGGGATGAAGATAAAGTCATTCATTTCATACATAATAGAAAGAAAAGGAATATTTAAAATTATGACTACCACTGCAAGGTATTGGATTGTCTTTCTTCTGAAACATTGTCTGTAAAATATTATTACAATTGTCTGATAAGTATTTTTCCTTGCTCTCAAAGTTTATAAAAGAAAAAAAAAACATTTCCTGTTAAATAATCAATCCTTGGGCTTCGAAATATATTCAGTTAAAGTTGTTCGGGTGTAAAAACTCATGATCTTGGCGAAAATTCTGACGACATTGAGGACAAATTTTAGGAAATATAACCTGTTTGCCTACGTTCGGAATTAATGAGAATCGAAGCCTGATCGAAATGACTTCATCCAGTTATTTTTTTTTAATTTTATTCTAATTTCTTCGTATTCTAAAATTACGAAATATGTTTTTGTCCCTTGAACTTGTGAACGCTTCCTTTAAATAACAGTATTTGTTTCCGACCACTTAATAGATAATACCGCACTTAAACAACTATATAAGTTTATTTTTCGTTAATGTTCGTATTAATTAAGTGTCCTTTAAAGGACCTTGTTTGAGAACGAGAACAAAGGATTTGAATGAAGAAAATCAATTAACGAACACTCGTTGATGAATTAGTTTATAACAGCTGCCTTTATTCTCGGGATAGTTGGACGAAAATTGTGTAGATTTATAGTACTGGCAGAAGTTCATAATAAAAAATTCACTCGCATTCAAAGTAATTTAATTTATGCTTACTTTATGAAAATCTTCTTCTAAAATCCCTAAGCAAATAGTTGCCAATTCTATATTTAATTCACAGTTTTCCAAACTTAGCTGATTAGACATATTTCTGGGTTGATTTCACTAAGTTACATTAGTTGATATATGCTTTACCGAATATTTTTTTATACGTTGATCTGTTTTTAAAATATATGCAAAAAGTTATACTTCATGTAATTTAATATCTTAAGTAATTCTAATATGCAATTGTGGTGAAAAGAATTTGTGCTTAAATGAAGGCAATCAATCATCAAATTGTAGTGAAAATTTTATTTAGTAAGTACATATACGTAATAGCCGCAATAACCCACCAAATTTACCTAAGTGCGAGTTCACGTACCTAAGCTAAAAAACAAGACATTGATAATTAATCACAGAATTATCTGTTAAATTATATATATTTAACACTTAATGAGATATTTTACTTTGATAAATGAATAGACACATTTTCCTCCAATTACATTTTAATTATAATTATTATATGTATTGTAATTATTCTTATTTCTGAACTCCGCATTAATACATGATATTGTACTTATCATCGATTGTTATATCATTCAACAAAGTAGTCTGCTGACAGTTACTTTTGTGTGATACAAGATTTATTTTTGAGTGACTTAGAATAAGACTTTATATACTTTTCGTCATCGTTAGTAATAACCATTGTTACCATGGCTTTTGTCAACGATCATTAGTCGTTGGGGACTCATAGTCCGCACTTAAATTCCTTCGTAGTTACGTTTAAACACTATACGTGCTCTCTATTTCACTTTAAACATCATTTTTAATTACTGTAACTACTTCAACTTAATTTTTAACTACTCTATATACTTCATTTTTAACAACTGCCAATTTCTCAAATCTCTCTATTATAAGTTAACTCACCAACCTCTGAAAAACTATAAATATCTTATCATCATTCTATCTCTTATACAAGGTTTTTTGTTAACTCCGCCCTGGCTGCCCATTGGATCGCAGACATCTGTGAAGGGCCTGATCCAGACTTCTATTGGGCAATCGCACAGAGTCGACTCCTCATGTGTTGCCCACCTTCACCACATGGAGTCCACTAAAACATGTGACGTGATATCATTATCCATTGTCCGTATCATAAATCGTAGTCTGCCAATAAATTCAAGTCTGGTGCACTTTTGTCGGCTTGGTATTTTTTAACAAAAAATACCACCTTTCAATCCTGTATCACAGCAATAGAAATAGAGAGGGCGGTGTGTTTTGTTAAGCCAAATACTGTCGTACAGATATATAGGTGATTGATATCTTTAATTTAAGAACCACATATGAACAAAGTCACATTATTTTTCTTTTTCAATAAAATTCAATTGTGACATGATGGAAATTACGTATTTGCCTATTTCATATATTGCTTTAATAATCAGGTCTCGAATCAAAGTAGGTTAACTAAAATTGATACTCATACATAAGAATAACTTTATTACCATTGTTGCGAACGCGAAATTGTGCTGCCTTTTCCGTCTGTCTCCAAGGTCAGGCGAAGAAAACACAGTCCATGACTTCAGAATGACGTGAGCCCAGAGTTGCCAGTATTTCCCAGTTAAATGAAGGTTTTCCAAAATCGGAGAGTTCAGTTGATGAGATGACAATATACGAGCTACAGTGAACTCTGCCTTTTGTAGAATGAGTTGAATATGTAGAATGAGTTGTATTAGAATTGATGTATTTCTTTAACACAAAATCATTTAGTTCATGGAGTCTGCATAGCTGATATGAATGAAATATTCATTGATTTTACAAAGGGAAGGACGATTTTTTTCGATGAAGTTTTACGCATAAAGTTTAATTATTTGTAGCTCCATGGTCTTAATTTTTAAATAAAATAAATTATTATAGTATTCTGATGTTTGACATGAATGGGAAATTACTTATGAATGAAATGCTGCTTTTATAGAGAGAGCCAGGCGTGTTATTTTTTCTATGACGTCATTTGAATGAATTTCAGTTGTTTTCGATGAAGTTTTCAAATATAATAAATTAGTTAGTAATGACAATTCTAAAATTATTACCGAGGAATGTATCGCATTTTAGAGATGTTTAAACCTAGCAATTTATATTGCAATGCCGTCATTTGAATGAAGTTCATTTTTTTCGATGAAGGTTTAAGTTTTCAAATATAATAAATTAATGTAGTATTCTGATAAGTTTTAAAATATTACCAAGGAATGCATTGCATTTTAGACATGTTTAAATAAAATTGCATTGAAGCTGGAAAATGTTTCATAATCAATGCTTTAAGCATGATTGATCTTTCTTGTTGATCTTTGGAATAAGATCCAAATGACCTGGTCTCACACTGTGCTTTTCTTCTCCTTAAACGTTTGCTAATAAATACATGTAATTTTAATCATAATAATACAGAGGTGTGACTGAATGATAATTTATTTTAAAGGTAAAAATGTGTATTTTGATTTGTAGTGTTTTGATTTAATGATTATGTTAAGGAACTCGTGCAAAGAAGTTACGGGGGGTTCTGATGCCACGATAGCAAAGTACACATGTTATGATTTACGATCCCTTTCATTAAGATTAATAATTTAATCCCCAAAATCTATTTAAAAAGTAAACCTAATTCAATGTTTTTTTACCACGGTTATATTACATTCGTTACATTTGTTTCTTTGGGTGACAATATTTTATTTCTTAATGAACGTTCGGCATCTAAATTATAGCACAAATCTGGTCTAAATCAATATCAAAATAAAAAATCGAAATAAATAATTCATTAGTTTAACAAAGTAATATGGTCACTAAGTGGCGTTATTACTTCGGTATATGTATTACATATTATTCTTTAAACTATAAACAATTTCGCGAACAAAATGCTTACTTCAGAAATACTTACTGCAAAAATGCTGACTGCAAAAGTACTTACTGCATTTTTAAACTACAGGAAGTACACTACAAATTTGGGTATTGCACATAGAACTCTCTCATGAATATACAGTATCCCTATAGCAAAACTTACCTTGGGCATTTGTAATAAAGCACCGAATCATCTACAGTAAGGGCACCTACAAAGAGACAAATGTATATCGGGAGTCGTTTTATTATTCAGTGAACTAAATGTTTTCCGTATAGCACCGGTTGTGCCTTTGATGACAGACTGACAGGATTTGACTGTTGTGGAGTATTTCATCCACATTCCATCCAACAATCCATTAATTCCATCTAACAATACAGCAGCCGGACTGACGTCATGACTTGACACTAAATTCTTGGTACCACAGCATCCCAATACTTGACAACTGACAAAGCCTGTCAGTCTGCCATGTTTGCCATCACAGTGCCATTTATCTGATTCCTTGTAAATTACGATAAATATAAGTACTTGATATTATTACTCTGCTTATCACTTTTACCCTTATTATTACTCTACCTTATTATGGGATATCTTATTATTGGTATACGAAATTGTCGGAATTAAACAATAATTTCCCTGAATCATTAATTAATTCAAGTGTAAAGTATTATATATGAAAAACAATTAACAAAACATCATTAGTTGTAGTGCACACACTGTTATGACATTTCATTGTACTCATACTTTAAAGAAACTAGTTGCTCTTAACCACTTAAAAGATAATATAGCACTTAAACAGCTGGAATATGTTTGTATTTCTTTAATACGTATGTTAATTAAATTCAATCTATTTTAGAACTGTAAACTAGAGAGATAAGGAAAGTGAGTAAAATCAATTAAGGGCACTTTCATCAATGAAACAGATAAGGGTCGCTGTCTTAATTTCTGAGTGCTTTTTAAACCATTATTTAATGTTATATGATTTCTGGTTAAGTTTACCTCAAAATAATATTTATTTATTTTTTGCTGAAATTAGAAAAATTGAGTTCAACACTTAAAATAAGAAAGTAACTGCTTAGTGGATAATACTCGTGCATGTCTAAAGTTAGAAATATTTTATATATAAATCAATTTATTAAAATATATTTTTAATTCATATTGTAAACATTGAAGCTTCTTAATTAATACATCTTAAGTGGTGAAGTTGTATTATAAATCATAGCATATATTAAATCACTGCTGGCTCTAAAACTGATGCACTGGCTTCTGTACTGTCTAACTTGTGTGGTTCAAATTCGAAGACGCAGAATTATATATATAAACTGACTAAAAGTTTAGGATGCAATTCATTCTTCACTTAAATATGTTCTGCGATAGTTTATATGGTAGTTGGGTTTTAAGTTTTGGTATAGTATAAAATAATCTGATGCATTTAATAATAGTGACCATAGTGGTAAAATTAAATAAGTGCCATCTATATCTTCATAACTGTGAGGTAAAATGTAGTGCAAATAAGCATAAAAATTGTAGAAGGTAAACTTTTATGTATATTTCATGCAAAGGGATAAGGGCAAAAGGATATAAAACGCATGCTCAGAGCATGTAGCAGAAAGCTGAAGAATTGAAAAACATATATGCAATAAATACTTAAAAGGGATAAAAACAAATTAAAAAGATATAAAATACACCAGGTGATATTTTAACAAGAAAGACCAATCATGCATAAAGCATTGGTTTTGAAAAACTTTCCAACTGAAATGCAATCCGCTGAAGGTATCGCATCTCAAAAATGCGATAAATTCAGCGGTGATATTTTTTAATTGTCACAGAACTACAACAATTCATTTTACTTGAAAATTTAAAACTTCATCGCAAAAATATGAACTTTATTCAAATGTCTTCATCGAAATATAAATCGTATGTATCTCTGTGTAAAATCAGAGTATATTTCATCCACATACTTTTATTCCAGACTCCAGAGTTAAATAATTTTGCGTGAAAAATATTCACTAATTCTTATATACAACTCATCTTACAATCAATTGTTTACATTCTGAATCCAATAAAATTAGGCTTTATTGTAGAAATAAGCAAAGTTTGATGATCATTTGGACTAATAAATATTGTAATTGCGTTGGCGCCGAATATAAATGCACAAAAATTAAGCAAAAATAAAGCGGTGTTAAGACGGATGCAACACTAAATATAAATTTAAAAGAACTTTAAAAATCACGATTTTTGCTTACGGAAAAAAAAGATGGATGCCATATTTTATTTTGAAGTGGGTCACGTGTTCTCTTCTTATTATATGGGTGTAATTATTAATTTTTATTTAAGAAACTACCGAACATAGTTTGCTGACATTTTTTATATATATTTTATGGGATAATTTTAGTATTTCCTAAAATTTTCGAAGTAATTTGTGAATTTTAATTTCGCTTAAAAATGTTTGAAAAATTAGTTCCCATAGGGTTCAATGTATTTTCCTCCTTTTACCCGGGTCCAATCCAAAACTAATCGGATGATATTATTCATTTACATTCCCATATGTCCCACAGACCGTCTCTACAACATACTAAAGTTTCATTTTGATAAAGTCATTTTTACAGCAGTTATCTTGCTAACAGACAGACAGACAGATAGGAAGACTAAAATCATAAACATTTTTCAACTATGTTGAAAAGTGTTAAAATCACACTGCATCGTCCGTACTAATAAAACAGCTAAGGATATATAATTGCTAAATGATAATTGCTTAAACCCACGAACTCAAATGTATTTCAATAATAATTCTTCATCAGATAATCCAAATTGTGTCTATATTCAAACCCAGCTGATTCCATTCTCCTACATAAGCATACTATTTGAACATATTTTAATACACTTAATTTCAATAACTTTAAAACAAAACAAATTTGAAACACATAATATAATTGTACTTCACACACACAGCTCTATTTAAAAAAAAATTATAACTATTGGCAACTCGTAGGTGTAAAAATCAATATCATAACTGGTTAATATTCTTTCTCATATTGCATTTGCAGTATCATTATCATTTTGTATGCCAGAAAAGCGAGGAGAAAGAAAATGTCAAAGCGAAGATCGAGGTAGAATCAAATGACACTTTGATTTCTATCTCAGCAAAATTGGACATTTGAGGATGAAGATAAGGCACTCATTTCATACGTTACAGAAAGAACGAGTATATATGAAAATATGATTGCCACTGCAGGATATTTGATTATGTTCTTTTCAACCATTACTTGTAAGTTATTGTTGCAATTTACTAGTATATCTTCCCCTCGTTTTCGAAGTAAAAGAAAGGCGACTTATTTTTAAATAAACTGTCCTTTCTCTGAAACTATATCCAGTTATGATTGGCTGGATGTATAAAATCTTCATTTTGAGGACAAAATTGCCAGATTTCGGGTTAAAATTTCTAAAATAATGTTTACTGGGATTAAAATACTAAGTTATGGTTCTACTAATTTTCACAAGCTGACTTTAAAATTTTCTTCGGAAACTTTGATAAAGAAGATATTGACTACCTGTACACACGATTTGATAAAGAAGCTAATTGACTACCTGTACACACCAGGATATATCAATAGTAGATATTAACCCGTAAAGTCATATAGCAACATCTGCAAAATGTTGTAATTTCGCGTTATTGTCCAAGCATATGGGTAATAACGCCAACAAAAAAAGTGTAATTACGTCATGGGCACACATTTTAAATAAGCTGGAATAATAGCGTGTAAACCGTATATCGTACTAAAATACGACTTTTACTTACCAGCCTGAAATAATCAGGATACAATTCGATTATTTTTTTAATAACCCTTTATTGTTGCAGTAATAGATTAAACATTTACAGAGATCAAAATTCTGCGAATTAATCAAGTATATTGTATTATTTGCAGAGAATTCATATTTTTCTGTTCATTTAATCATTTATTATTTTCATCCTTTGAAATTAAAGATTCGGTAAAATTCAAGACATATAAATTTCACTTTATCTTTTTCAGTTAACCCATCAAACATTTTATGAGCATATATATATATATATATATATATATTCTTATTATATATACATTATATATATATATATATATATATATATATATATATATTCTTATTATATATATATATATATATATATATATATATTATTTAATGTAAATTTTAAATTAGTTTTTTTTTAATTAAGGATGGTCGTGAAATTAAGTTTGTATAGAGCAGAATTAAAACCCACCTAGTTAATTTTCTATGTTGCCCGGTGTTTCAGAAAAACAATTCGTTTAATAAACATAAAATTCATTTGATTAAAAAACAAAAAATGATTAACAAACATAGCTCTTCATAATGATGGAAAATCAGCAAAATTAAATTATATACCGGGCGTTGTTTTTCGATTCGGTGAACTGAAAGATTTTTGGCACAGGGCCAGCAGTACCGTTTATGGAATCCCTTGTTAAATACGCGAAATATAAAACCTGGCGTTATTACCCCACTTAACGCTGTGGCCCCGAGAGACTCTATATCCTACTTGTCGAATTTTGGTAAGTTACAGCATTTGAGGCTGAAATGTTGAGTTTTGTCAATGTCTGGAACCTTTGATGGAAGCTACTTAAGAGCAGTCATGACTTCAGCGTCAGGCAGTTTTATGTGGCATTTTCGACATGCGAGAATTCTGTGTAATAATATGTTATGTTTTGAGAATACATCAATGCTTTGAGAATACGTCTAATTTTAGGGTTATTATTTCCTTGCATGTCATATTTTCGAGTGTATAATTTCTGTCTCTTATCTGGCAATTGACTCAGGATTTTGTGAGTAGTATTTAGTTCTTGCAACATTCATATTTCTGCTTGAAACGCTTACTCGATTATCGTACTAATTTTTGTATCCTGAACCTGCACTATACAATAAAGATTGTATTGTGTATGATAAACAATAATACACAATCATAAATAAGTATATATAATGATAATGCATTGAAATGATACAAATGATATAAAAAGTTTCACAGTGAGAAATTTACAAGTGAGAATTACAGTGAGTTATAAATTTTGTTTCATTATATCTGGAAATTGACTCAGAAATTTGTAAGCTAATATTTGTATTTAACAAGAACTAATACTCACATTGCTGCTTAAAACATTTGAGCGATTTTTGAACTCATTTTTGTATCCTGAAACTACACAATCCAATCCAAAGGATAACATGTAACGATAACATCATGTGACACGATTTTTGTTCCTGGGTTGTAAGTGTTATTTTCTAATGGCCTATGCCTGAAAAACATAGAAAATGGCTATTATTCCCCTCAAACTTTGGTTTTGTAACCGGGACAGTGTTATTTTGAAATTTACCTGCTTTGAATGAGAAAATGTAGGTACTCGTGTCTTTCGCTTACATAAAGTAAAAGACAAACACATATACGTCAAAAATGACTTATATTTGTACTACAGTTGTGAACAAAATTATTACAAAGGATTTAAAAAGGAGTAGATTTCAGAGATTTACGATTATACTGTATATTGCACTATACAATAAAGATTGAAGATTCGTGAAGAATTTCACGAATCAAGAAATTCCACTTCTTAAGCCTGGACGTCAAGAGTTCGGCAAAGTTACCAATAGATGCAAATAATTTTTATTTTAAAATTCTTTAGAGCATTATCTAATTGAAATATGCTGTTTTCATTACATTCAAGGAAAAATATGCAATGAACAAAATGCCATGAACAGTAGGAAGGAGACAGTCAACATTATAGGCTTCTACTGGCGTTCTCCAAACGTAAACGGGTCCGTTTTTCTGGAATAATGTGAACGATGATTCGACTGACCAGATGACATTCTTCCAATGGTATTATGTCCAATTTTCATGCTCGCGACACCATTTTCGTCGTTTCAAGACAATGCATGGTGTAACCATTGGTTTTGGAATCGCCGTTCTATCGTAAATGTTTGCCGCATGCAGTTCACGCCGTCATGCTTTCTGGCCACAATCCGCTTCAAAGCCATTCTGTCTCTATCAGCCAGCTTCGAACGTCGTCCACTGTTGTGTTTGACAGACGATGTATTTACCTGTTTGATATAGGCTGTCATTACATTCGATACGGTACTTCTCCCGACACGAACAAGGGTGACCATTTTCGTTACTGAGTCTTCGGGAAGATGGTCCCCAACAATTTTCCCTTTTTTGAAATCCGAGAGGTCAGCCATAACGAAGTTTTAACGCCCTAATATATTTTGCATCCGACCGCTATCACTGCTTATCACAGACTGATGTGTGTACATTCTCACACGCAGTTGACACGCTTCAACACTAGAGGGCGGGAGTTTATGACAGGTTTCCCTCGAGTATTGTTATTACACAGGTGTTCATATCATTTTGTCCAAACCCCTGTATATACTAATGGCGACGACATGTCATATCTTCAAATCGATCAAAAAATAACTGAATGATAAATCATTAGATTTTAAACGTCATTTTATTAAAGCATCCTTCAGACGTACATACAATTTAAAAGCCAGAGCGCTTTCGGGTATTTAAAAAATATCTATTATGTATATTGGTGTTTGAACTGGCTATGACAATTTGTCGTTCTTGTTGTTGTAATTTTGGAATTTTTAAATCTGTTGTGTGGATGCATAAAATGAGTCTAGTAGTGATATCAATTTTGCAATATGCAAATTCAGCTTCCCGGTATTGGATAGCACTTAAGTATGTTAGCATGATTTCTTATTTTAACACCATGAGGAAGGGTATGATGACACCATAAACCCGCTCTGGCTTTTAAATTGTATACAAGTCTGAAGGATGTTTTAATAAAATGACGTTTAAAATCTCCTGATTTGTCATTCAGTTATTTTTTGATAGTATATAAAAACGTACTTTCTTATTTTATATTTGTATGCCACATTTGGTAACCAATTCAGCAATAATTTGGCGAGATCCGCGACGAATTTGGCAACTTTTGAAAATTAGCGCTAAATTGACAAAAATATAATACCTCGCAAAAAGAAGTTTTATTTATTGCATCACATCAAATACGCTCCTTAATTTTTAATTGATTTGATAGAATACCAAACTACGAAATTATACATTTATAAAAATTCGCGTCAAAGCGGATATGCAACAAAAATGAAAACCAAAAAAGAACTACTTTCAATAATATCGTTTTCATCCCAGTATATCGGCATTCTTCTGAATTTCCTTAGATTTCCGGCGATCAGGAGAAAAGAAACCTGATACAAAAGAGGAACAGAATACAGACGGCCATATCTGCAATCTCGAAAACAGATGGAAACCATTTGGAGGGAAATGGAAAAGTGTTTGGTAATCCATGATGCAGGATTTTGAAGATTAAACTACTTTATCTGGGACTATATATAGAACCTCTGAAAATATAACGCAGTCATACGCCACATTTGTGCAGGTTTTGGTTTCAAAGCATGTCAGTACGTCGAAGCACTGTATTTGTTTCACCCATTAATGTAGGTAATGCATAGGTAACCTTATGGGTCATAAAATTTATCTGCATTTAGGGTTACGCCAGAGTTTTGTTATTAGGTAAGACCTAAGCTACCAACTTAGAAGAACACAATGAGATGGTAATATATATATACGTATATATATAACACCATTGTTATTTTTGTCTTATTATTAATTTAATTACTATTGTTACTATTATTAACTTTTATTACTATTATCAGTTTAATTACTATTTTTGTCGCAGCACCCCGTCTGCAACTAAAATGAGAGTTGTGAGGAATTTTTTATTAATTTTGAAAATTAAGCATTTTAATCTAACCTTTCTGAAACAAGGGCTGGTTACTAATACCCTAATGATAGTAATTGAGTTTAGATATGTGTATGTGTGCGCATGTTTATATGAATCTTTGGACATACACTTTTAAACAAAAATATCATTTCGAATAACATTTGAGATTACATTTATATTCCGAATAATAGAATTTTGTGCGGAATTTAACATTAGGAAGTTTACGAACATTAGAAAGTTACGAAGATTCTTCAAAGTAATCATAAAATATATGTTAGTGAAAAATGGTAAAATGAATAATCACTGCATATGCAATTTTAGATCACAATACGTATAATACTGATCTTAGAACTCTGACATGTCTCGTTCTCAATGTTTTATATTTCATATTCAGTCATGGAAACCATACACAGTGCAATTTATACAATTATACCTGTACAATTATACCTGTTTTGCTGTGGAATGTAAAAATTCGCAGAAGAAATATTCAATAACACCAAACGTAATGCGAAATCATTGTCATACTGCTATATCATTGTTTTACTTGAATACAGCTGAATTTAAATGCAAAATCCATTTAAGTACTTCGCAATATTTGTCATCGAAATTTCCATCATGGCATCATCGAAAGCTTCAAATTGTAAAGATAACTTCAGCGACCTATTTAAGCACAAATAAAATCATAGTGCTGATTTGAAGATACGCTGGATTCCATTCGTCAGTGCCATAGAACCAACAAATGCAAAGTCAGAAAACAAACCAAAAGGAACAGAAATAGAAGAAACAGAGATGTTGATGCCCTCGGATAATGGATTAAGAGTCTACGCCAATCAGAAAGCAAAATGGCTTGCAGTCCAACTTATCCGAAACGAAACTAACACACAAGATTGGCATGCGCCAAAACACAACTGAAACATCGAAACAAGGCGTGTCAAGTCCGAACAAGAATAAATGAAACCCAGCAAGTCAAAAAATAAGTCAAAATAAAACTTAATAGCGTCAAACTAGAAAAACTTGAACACATATAAAGAAAAAGGGAAAACATACAGGGCACGTCGTCAGATAGAGGGGAAAAATTGAAACTGATTAAGTCATTTACTAAATTGCCAGAATTTTTCTGGATGTTTCAGGCTTCAAAATAGGCAAGATAATATACCGCTGTGCATTTTTGTATGAACCTTGATGAGAAAAAACATAAAAATGCTTGTTAAAATGTTAGCAAAGTTTGAGCAATTGAAGATGTGAGACCAAGAATAGATATGTGGAACCAGATTCGAGAAAGATTAATTGAAACAGTTTTATATGCAGTGTTTATGGGTGTCCTCATGCCATCAGACTTAAGGACGTCAGTTTTATGACACCCTGACCCGAAAGATTATAGTAGGCAATACAAGTTAGAAGCTACATGTAGCCACAAGAGTGGTTAAAGATGAGAACCAATGTTCAGAATGTCTGGTGGCATTGACCTAAGGTCGGCCAATCAGAGCGACAAGGGGCGTTACAGACAGCAGACAAAAGGAGAGGGCAACCGAAGGTTCTAGAGATATATAGAGCAGATTTGACGATGACTTCAAGGGAGATTTCTTCGAGAGTACGGATGAACTATACACGAGAAGTCACGACGACTTCTACGTGAGACAGAGGCAAATGAGAAACGATGATGTTCTGATTACGAGTGGGAGAATTACACTACGAGTTGATTCCAGTAAAATGAGCGACATTAAGTACGAACTGGTGACAAAGTCCAAGACAGACTTGAAGGTATATGCGAGTCAATTGTTGTTGATGGCCAAAAATACATTTTAGGTATTTTAAGTGACCAATGTTCTTACATTTTCTCTCTCTGACGCAATTAATAGGAATAATTGTTGTAATTGAGTTAATAAGTATTATATATTTTTATTAAATGACTTTATTTTTAAAGTTAACAATGGTGTAATTAATTGAGTAGTATTATGTTAATAAATATTCCATTACAGAACTCGCACTGAAGATAAATATGGTGGGTTTTATGAACGGCATACAATGTTTAATGCAATAATGTTCCACGATGTACGAGATTACGGCCATGTTTAGGAAAAGTTAATTAAATATATGCTATGCTTATTTTTGTTTTTACGGCACCACAGAAGATTTATTAAATTCCTGTTTATTGAATATAGTTTTCATGTGCCTTAAAACGAAATTCTCAAGAACGTTTAGTTTGACCAATATAAGAAATACCAAACAGGTAATAATTTCTATAAACTGACCAAATACTAGTATCAGAAAGTTCTAGACGATCTTTAAGAATAGAATTTCCGGAGCTTATTAGAAGTTGTAAACACAATATTAAACTTGACTTGCTTCTTAAGAATTTCAGCTATCTACTGGCTGGATTTTGGAGAATATATTAACATAATAGTGTTGTTGAGAAAAATGTTATTCAGATGTAAATTTAGAGGACAGTTTAAAACATTTTTATATACTTCAATCAATAATTCCAGGAATATAACCACGATCGACATCATCATAGAAATAATTGATCACGGATATAAGCAAATCCATAGTAGAATAAAAATTCAAATCGCGATGTATAAACGTATTGGAAAAAGTCATATTCTGCTTAGACGGAAGACAAAAATTTTTATATGGAGATAAAGAGACAGTAAAAGTTGTGCGAAAGATTTTAGTGAATAATTCATCAACCTTGCTGATGATCCAGATATCCAAAAATGCAAGACGATTGTTGTTTTCTATTTCATAGATTAATTAAATCTAAGAATCAATTAAACCCAAACTATCCGAAATACCATCAACATCAGTAAGAGAGTGATCCATAAGAGAAAACCTGCCATTTACATAAAAAGTATAAAAAATCTTGATATTTAAAAAAAATAACTTCAAAATAAAGCATATAGATGTAACTGATAATAAGAATGAGTAGATTACCCATAGCCAAGCCATCAGACATACTGTAGAATTTATTATGAATTATAAAATAATTTTGAGATAAACAAGTGCTGATATGAGAAAGTATTCTCATTGTTTCGAAGAAATGGAATTCATATAATACTTTCCTGTGATTTGAAGAAAAATACCAGTATATCCTCGAAACATCTGTATGCTGCATTAATAATTTATTTGTGCTTTAATGCGTTACTTAAGTTTTACTTATTCTTTGCATAATGAGTTTTTTACTTATCGACTTGTGACGGGTCCCTTACGTACCAAATTGCAATTTACTATATACTTGTTTATTAAAAAAACATTATACAATAAATTTCACGTATGATTATTAAACTGCTAAATGTTCGCTAAAGTTTTACGTTTTAAAACATTGGTTTTTATTCTTTATTAATACATATTGGTACATTAGTGTTAAAACAATTTCTAGCAACATCTTTCCTATTGTAATGGTCAAAGTTAGTTACAGTTATGGTCAAATCTATGCGTATTTAACTTCAGAAGTTCTCAAGTGTTCCTCAATGCAGAAGCAATTTATTAACTAAAAGCTATTATTTTTTTAATCCTAAAATAATTTTTTTAATCCTAAAATAATTTTTTTAATCCTAAAATAATTTTATCATATTTAAATTGAACATCCCCCTCCGCAAAAAATTAGAAATTCTAAATAATCCTAATTCTTTTCGATAAGAATTTATTTGTTTTTCAGTAGTCAATTCTTTAACAATATACTTTACACACATTATTATTATATTTCTGGCCCATATTTGCACCAGAGTTTCATATCTACTGAAATCTGCACACATTCCAATAAGTTATATTTTAAGATTGTAAGTTAACGGATAACTATGAATTATGCATATCATATGTCTATAAATACAGTTTTATACTTTTCATTTTACGTTATTTTAAGCTATGTGAGCCTTTAAATAACTGGTTTCATTTTAAACGTAAAGAGGTCATGCGCTGCTCACATTATATTTTTATTGAACTATATTGATATCTTTCTGAATTTTCTGAGATATATGTTTGTCGGTCAAGAAGAAAGGAAGAAAATACACAAAGGAGACAGAAAAGGAGAAAGCAATATCTACAATCTCAAAAAAAAATTGACGATTGAGACCATTTTGGGATGAATGGAAAAGTATTTGAAAAGAATCGATTTACATGAAATAGGATTTTAAAGATAAAGATTTTTTTAATAAAATACATAGAAACCAGGGAATATATCAGTCTAGCATATCAATCAAGAATAATGATCCGCACAAAATCTGGAATGATGTACGTACGAAAATGATACCTTACAAATATGTACCGTAACATTTTCTAGAACCATTAGAATCCATATTATAGTTTAGAGATATTTACTAAAAATGCAAAAACAGTATAGCGATTTAAACTAAATCAGGGATGAAAAAGTACGGAAAAACAGACAGTTATTCCAACAGATTTATAATAGTGTTATTTTTATGGACTTGCACTAAAATGTAAAGGTCAATGATTAAATGTTTCATATATTTTGTATGTATTATCATTTTACCGACATGTTGGCCAATGAAGAATTAATTTCCTAAAAAATGAAATGAATATTCTGTCTACGAATGTTCCTTTGACAAATTTTGTAGATAATTTTGTAAATATCATATATGCTGACTGTGCCTATTTAATTTCTGCAATACGTCTTTGAAAGCTCAAGTGTACCTGTTTATGACATGCTCTAAATACGTGTGCCAATGGAAATTTAAATTTCAATGGGATAACTCATTTAAAAAATAATAATTTAATTTAGGTTAAATATTTTAAATATTTGCAAAATTATTGAACTAAATAATATAATTCATTGTTGGAAAATACAATATATCGGACCAACAAACGAAAGAACAGTATCTGAAGTTTGAACCTCCGCTCAGCTCAGACATTTTTATTCTATGTTCTTAGCATCCACGTGCCGATCCGGTATTTGAGCAGTCAGGGGCATGCGTTTCCGTCTGATCGCTGTTGCCGGGGTGTGGGTTCGAATCCCGCCAACGGGCATGGATGTTGCCATGTCAAAGCCAAGTCAGACATCCGCCCTTCGGGATGTTTCTATAAAAGTGAAGCTGCAATTCTTATTCTTGCAATTTCTAAATGAGTAATAATTCGGTAAAATATTTAAATGGCGTATTTTCCACTTGGTGCTGTGAATATTCTATCAATAAAACCCATATTCAACCATCCTGCTTATAGTTTAATAATCATCAATATATTCACAATATGTTTATTATGTGTTTCGAACTGGTAAATAGTAAAGTGTTAATAAATTTTAAGTTAATTGGGTATTAACATGTTTACAGAAATATTTACCATGCTGCATAATCTATCATGTTTGCGCTGTTCTAAAACTGAATGCATTTCTATTTAAAACTATGCAATCTTACTTAGATAATGTTTCCTGTAATATGTACAATGAATTTATTTAATCGGAATTCCATCTAATGATTTGTTGCACTTTGGATATTCTTCTGCTTCTTCTTCTTCTTCAACCCAAACCGTCCGACCTATCCTATGGTATAAGGTATCTGTTTGGACGGTCAGGAAGTACCATTCAATTTAGACTTAGACATACAGACTCCCCAGGGGCGAATGTGTGGAAATCGGTGGAAGGATGTCCCCACCTGGATTCGGAGGGGACCTCTACTCTTGGCAGGTACTTCGACACAGGAGGACCATTTCCACCTGTGTTTCCTACTCTTGTAGACTTCTCTCTTTTCTTTCTTCTCTCTCCACTTCTCCTTCATTCCCCCCGCTGGCAACCCTATCTACTTCATCTTCCTCTGCCAGAGGGGTATCCTTCCTTTCCTGGTTTTCCTTTTCATCTTCTTCGATCTTCGTGTGCTGGTTTCTGGGGGATTGTCCCAGCTGTTCTTTTGGTGTTCTGTCACCGAAGATGTGGCCAGCGTTTCTTTCGATGGGCCCTTCCGTCCCTTGACCAGCAGGGGTATTGTCCCTGCGGCCGGAGTGGGCAAGGTTTTCTCCCTCCACCTTAGCTATGGACTATTGTTTGGTTGTTTGGGGTGGAATGGTTTCCGCGCTGCTGGGGTTTTGTCTCAGTCTTGTGCTCTTCGGTGTACTTCGCCCTAGGGGTGACGTCAGGGTCTTGTTTGCACCTCAGTGTACAGTTTCACTTTTGTCTTTCAGCTTTAACAGCTTCTTTCATTTCAGCGCCCTTTTAAGATCCACCCCTTTTCCCTGGGATAAAGGAATTACATTCTATTTTTCAGGAAGAAGACGGCTGCCTCCCCGGATTGGGAGTGCCCTGCTGAGGGGGCGTTTTGGTAGGTTCTGGGTTTGGGAATCGCCTGGGTCGGCCTTATCACTAGCTTGCCCCGACCTGCGTCCCCTTCTTCTTTCTAACCTTTCTTTTTCAGTTCCTCGGGCCGTTGTTCCGGCTCCTGGGTAGGTGGTTTCTTAATTGGTTTTCTTCTTGTTTAGTATGTAGTTAGTAGTTTGTAGTTAGTAGTATGTTCCATTTCTTTGTTTAGGTCTTGTTGTATAGGTCTTTTAGAATGTAGTTATTAGTATGAAGATCTTCCCTATTTTCGTTGTTAAGACCTTTTCTTGTCCCAGTTTGCCTACGCCCTCCCGTATGTCCGAGCTCTCCTCCTCGGCATTTTCCCCTTGATTGGGTTCCTCCTGTGCTTTTCCCCGTTATGGGGATCTGTCTTCTTTCTCTGCCCGCCTTAGCCATAGTTAGCTTTAGTTCGAGTAGGTTTTAGTTAGTTAACTTGCATTGTTAGTTAGCTAACTTAATTAGTTAATTGGTATAGTTAGTTGGCTTGGGTTTAGTGTAGAATTGCTTATCTGTCAGTCTTGGTCTGCTTACTTTTAAATCTAATTCCTCGGTCTCCTTCCATCCTCGGAGCTCGCCCTTTGGCTCTTGCCTCCCTTTCCTGTTCCTCCTCCGGCCCCCTTTAGGCCTTAGTCTCCTCTTTCCCTTTCCTCTTTCCTAGATTAAGTTAACCTGGCAGCACAGGCTTAAGTCCGGGTTATGACAACGCCTCTTTAAGTTGTATGCTACCACTGCATAACTACCGAGGGGTAGAAAGTTGGAATCCTCTGCGATTTTACATTCTTCTCTGTGTTGCCATATATATGGTTCTTCTCGGCTCATTTTAGATTGGTCACTGCAATTGAATGCTTTCGTTCCCGTCTCTTCGTGTGTGCCCCCGTACTCCTATTGGAGTAGTATTTCAGATGGATCAGGAGTATCTTTCAGCAGGCTTATCGTGCTACTTGGCAGAAGGTTTTGAATCCAGTAACTGCCAAACATATCAAAATCGAAAATAGTCTGTGAAACAATACTTTCAACATATTGTAGTAAAAGAGAATAAAAATTAAAATAATAATTCCAAATGCAAGCTCTCTCTAAATATTGCATTATAATGTGAAAGGTTCTTAAACATAATGTATACGCTCTACATAAGTCATTTTCATATTATTTGTCTTCGTGGTTAACTAACAATTTAATTTTAAATTTTTTGAAACATCTGAAAGCCAGGAGAAAGAAAAATAAAATAGGCAAAAGGGAAGGGAAAAATACGAAAAACGATATCTTGAATCTCAAAAAGATATTTGATGGAAGATAGAAACGTATTTGAAAGGATTTCGTTTACATGATATAGGATTTGAAAGACATCATTTCTCAGACGGCATATATGGAAATTATTAACACAGTTATTCGAAGTATTAGGCTTACAGAACTAGAATAAATATCAGCAAATTATATAAAAAAATCTGATGTGGGCAACACATGACTTTCCTTATATAATGAAATGAATTTACTACTTTTAGAGTAAAATAAATAGGTTTTTCTTCTAGTAGATACTAATATCCTTTCCAAGATATTGAATTTTCGACTATTAGTCGTCATTTTCATTGATTTAGCTTCATTTTTATCCATTTGGCGAGATTTTCGTTAATTTGGCAACATTTCAAAAAGACGCCAAGTTGGCGAAATTCCGCCAATTTCGTCGCCAAAATCTCGCCAAGCGTTATGGACGAAGAAATAAGTTGTTCTTACAGCAGATAAATTGGCGTTCAAATGCAAAAGTATTAGTCAAAGTTTCTTTTTTCATGAATGGAACGAGCTAGATCCACGAGAATGATGTCACCCAATTTATCGCATGATATTATATATGAAAAGTGAACATGTTTCTCAATAGGAAATATTTTTTTTTCTATTTTATATGACTTTTTGATAATTTTTTTGAAAAATGTGCAATATCTCGAGAACGGTTCATGTTAGCGTTCTAAAATTTATGTCAATCGTTTTCTAATGAAAAATTACATAAGAAATGTCTATTTGAGTGACT
Organism: Amaurobius ferox; assembly: GCA_951213105.1. Taxonomy (NCBI): domain Eukaryota; kingdom Metazoa; phylum Arthropoda; class Arachnida; order Araneae; family Amaurobiidae; genus Amaurobius; species Amaurobius ferox. The sequence continues at coordinate 35,367,854 of OX578144.1, read as the reverse complement.
TTAATAATGGATTTGATTTTTTGACGATTTTTTAAAAATTTCATTCGAAAATTTAGGGGGGTTCTGAACATTCGATTGCATGTAAAAGCAAGAGGCTTCCAGTGTTTACAGATTGTGATTTTTGTACCAAATTTGGTTCGAATCGGTCCATTCGTTCGTCAGTTATCGTCTCCACAGACCCACTGACACACACACACACACACACACACACACACACACACACACACACACACACACAGGCACCACTTCAAAAATGTTTGATTCGTGATCAGGTATGTTTGAAACGTGCTCTCCCGTCGAAAACTCGAATTCGAATTTTCGACCCCGTCACAATACTTTCCTTATACATTATGTATATAAGGAAAGTAACAGGAAATATGAAATACTCTATGGCACTAACAGTAAAACGAATGTTATACACGAAACAATTACATTATTTCCAAAATTCAATATTATTTGAATTTGAGACAGAATTTAGAGAAAATTATCACATGTGATTTATGCAAAGCAATTGGAGCAATACATAGTAACACATCAGTGGGACACACTTTCATTGAATTCCGGGTGGTGAGAAAAACACTGGGGTGGAAAGGAGATGGAAAACTGGAATATAGTTAAAGCATTTTTCACATGTACAATTGATCAGCTAAACTCGTACAACATCCAAACGTTAGAGATGCCATGATACTACTCTGAAGTCATCCAAAAATATAGATAATGTAAAACAGAAAATAAAATTTAAGAACTTTAGGTCTCTGTCTATGAAAAATCAAAATAAGAAAAAACGCTATTGTAGAACTTTTTCCGGCAGTAGAAGTGAAAATCAAGATTCAATATGCATCCAGAGACATATCCAGTGCTGATTTTAACCATTCTAATGAATGTTTAGGATACGTAGAAGATTATAATAGCACAAAGATTAAAGTTGACTGGATTAAGTGTGTTCATTGTCAACGCTGGTTGCACGAAACATGATCATCATTCGTTGTGCATGCCAGTCCTGAAGTGGTATTATTATACCGAAAAAAGTTATATTTTTTAACTTTTCAAGTAATATTTTTATATTTTCTAATATTTTTGGAAGTGATTATCTCTTGTATTTCTGTAACACGTTAATATTTTAATCTAAAATTAAAATATTGTTTTAAAATTAAAAAATCTGATGCGGGCAACACATGACTTTCCTTATATAATGTAATGAATTTACTACTTTTACAGTAAAAAAATAGGATTTTCTTGTAGTAGATACTAATATTCTTTCCAAGATATTGAATTTTCGACAATTAGTCGTCATTTTCATTGATTTAGCGTCATTTTTATCCATTTGGCGAGATTTTCGTTAATTTGGCAACATTTCAAAAAAGTCACCAAGTTGGCGACATTCCGCCAAATTCGTCGCCAAAATCTCGCCAAGCGTTATGCACTAAGAAATAAATTTTTCTTAAAGCAGATAAATGACTATTGGCGTTCAAATACAAAAGTATTATTCAAAGTGTCTTTTTTCAAGAATGGAACGAGCTAGATCCACGAGAAGGATGTCACTCAATTTATCGCGTGGTATTACATATGAAAAGTAAACATGTTTCTCAATAGGAAATATTTTTCTTTTTATTTTATATGACTTTTTGATAATTTTTTTAAAAAATGTACTATATCTCGAGAACGGTTCACGTTAGCGTTCTAAAATTTATGTCAATCGTTTTCTAATGAAAAATTACATAAGAAATGTCTATTTGCGTAACTTTATTAGTGGTTTTAATTTTTTGACGATTTTTTCAAAATTTCATTCGAAAATTTAGGGGGGTTCTGAACATTCGATTGCGTATAAAAACAATAGGCTTCCAGTGTTTACGGATTGTGATTTTTGTACCAAATTTGGTTCAAATCGGTCCATTCGTTCGTCAGTTATCGTCCCCACAGACTCACTGACACACACACACACACATACACACATACTTTCACACACACACACACACACACACACACACACACACACACACACACACACACACACAGACATCACTTCAAAAATGTTTGATTCGTGATCAGGGATGCTTGAAACGTGCTCTCCCGTCGAAAACTCGAATTCGAATTTTCGACCCCGTCACAATACTTTCCTTATACAGTATGTATATAAGGAAAGTAAAAATGCATCTAGAAAAATATCGTGATTTCTTCAATTTGTAATAGTTTTATGTTTTAATTTGAATATTACGAGTTTTCGGCAGCTAGTTCAAAAAAAGCTCATTTTGATTTGCGTTTAATTAATTTATTAAAATATAGATAATAGAAAATCTGATGTGGACAGCACATGATTTTCAAAGCACACTTTCCATATATCACGCAATGAATTTACTACTTTTACAGTATAAAAAAAATCTGATGGGGGCAACACATGACTTTCCTTATATAATGTAATTAATTTACTACTTTTACAGTAAAAAAAGTAGGTTTTTCTTATAATAGATACTAATATTCTTTCCAAGATATTAAATTTTCGACAATTAGTCGTCATTTTTATCCATTTGGCGAGATTTTCGTTAATTTGGCAACATTTCAAAAAGTCGCCAAGTTGGCGACAATCCGCCGAATTCGTCGCCAAAATCTCGCCAAGCGTTATGCACTAAGAAATAAGTTATTCTTACAGCAGATAAATTACTGTTGGCGTTCAAACACAAAAGTATTACTAAAAGTATATTTTTTCATGAATGGAATGAGCTAGTTCCACGAGAATGATGTAACCCAATTTATCGCATGGTATTACATATGAAAAGTGAACATGTTTCTCAATAGGAATTTTTTTTATATGACTTTTTGATAATTTTTTTTTTTTTAAATGAACAATATCTCGAGAACGGTTCATGTTAGCGTTCTAAAATTTATGTCAATCGTTTTCTAATGAAAAATTACATAAGAAATGTCTATTTTCGCAACTTTATTAGTGGTTTTGATTTTTTGACGATTTTTTCAAAATTTCATTCGAAAATTTAGGGGGGTTCTTAACATTCGATTGCATATAAAAGCAATAGGCTTCCAGTGTTTACGGATTGTGATTTTTGTACCAAATTTGGTTCGAATCGGTCCATTTGTTCGTCAGTTATCGTCTCCACAGTCTCACTGACACACACACACACACACACACACACACACACACACACACACACACACACACACACACACACACATACACACACACAGACATCACTTCAAAAATGTTTGATTCGTGATCAGGGATGCTTGAAACGTGCACTCCCGTCGAAAACTCGAATTCGAATTTTCGACCCCGTCACAATACTTTCCTTATACATTATGTATATAAGGAAAGTAATATTATTCTTATAGTAGATACTTATATTATTTAGAAAATATTGAATTTTCATCAATTAGTCGTCATTTTCATTGATTTAGCGTCATTTTTATCCATTTGGCGAGATTTCGTTAATTTGGCAACATCTAAAAAAGCCGATAAGTTGGCGATATTCCACCAAATTCTTCGCCAAAATATCCCCAAGCGTTATAGACGGAGAAATAAGTTATTCTTATAGAAGATAAATGACTAATGGCGTTCAAATACAAAAGCACTACTCAGAGTATCTTTCGTCATGAATGGGAAAAGTTAGATCCACGAGAATGATTTCACCAAATGTATCGCATGATATTACATATGAAAAGTGAAGATTCTTCTCAACAGTTGATATTTTTTTATAATTTATGGGATTTTTGATAAATTTATTTGGAAAATGTGCAATATCTCAAGAACAGGAAAGTGATAAAGACATTTAGCTGGCTGGCAACTAGTATGAAATTCAAGCACTCAATCTTGAGCTTGTTTGAAATTAAACAACAAATCCTGCAGGCATGAGTATTTGTAGCAAAGACAATAAGTATATACAAGGTGCCCCAAAAACATTGACCTTCGATTTTATTCCTTAAATATTGATCTTAGACATATATAATACATTACAAAGTTACGACAAGTCGTCCTTTCCCATGGATCCCGCTTTAAATTGGGGTACAGTGATGGTCGCATCCACGTTAGATGCTATATCAGTGAACGCCACATTCCGGAGTGCGTTATCAAAACGACATATGGACTAATGCCAAGCAGGATGGTCTGTCAGACAGCCGTGATGACCTGATCTACCAACAAGGCTAACAGGTTCGTTACCCAAAGCAGGATGGTCTGGGGCACCATTAGGTATTTTGGATGATCTCAACTGCTAATAGTTGCGTATAATCTCAACAGCAACCAGTACATCTGAAAAGTTCTGCAGCCTGAAGTTGTACCCTTCCTACAACGCAGTCTTGGAACTGTATTTCAACAAGACAATGTTGGTCCACATGTTGCTTGGGATGTTCAAGACTTCTTTTCAGCCACCATATAGCTTCTTCCTTGTCCTGTATATTTACCCGTTATGCCGCGTATTGAAAATGTCTAGAAAGTCGTCTGCCGACGTCTCTCTGGTGGTTCTCGCCCCGTAGCTAACTTTATGTTTGAACAGAAGCAATACAGAATGCTCTTCCTCAAGTACAAATTCAAAATATGTTTGATTCGATGCCACGTCGTATAGAAGCAGTTATTTCATCGCGTGGTTGCTACACCAAATACTGATTTTCGACATGTAATATTGTGTTTTAGCTTTGTAAATTTAATCGTTGTAAATTTGCATCAGTACTGTAATAATTTGACGTCAGCGATTTGACGTCAATAAAAACAGCAAATTCAAGTAAAATCAAATACTTGAAAAACTGGAAATTTGAAGCAATTTTAAGTAAATTCTCATCTTATAAGACACGCACACACACACACACGCATATATATATATATATATATATATGTGTGTGTGTGTGTGTACAGGCCTCAATATTCATTATTAATATACATTGTAGCATCATGCATTGTTGAGAAAATAGAAAATTATATAATATGTGCAGTGCATTATATAACAGCTGTAATATCATTAATTTTATATAATTGTAATATTTCATGAGATTTATTGTAAGTTTACAAACCTTTAAGGACGAATAGCACATCTTCATAAAATGGGAAAACATTATTACATTTATTGTTAAAAGTGGAGGATTCTGAATCACTGGATGAAAAAATTATCGAATAAATCCGATTACTACAGATTTTTGAGCCAAAATCTTAAAGCAACACATTGAGCATTTATTAAAAATTTTGACATTTAAATTGATTTTTTTTCAAAACTATATATTTTTTACTTTGAGTGCATTTCAATTTAAAAAGAAGACGATACCGAATACCAAAAATTTTCAAGGTATTATGTAATGCAGATATGTGCTTACCGACTAAAATTTAGGTGTAAAATCTGAACATAATCAATTATTTCAATCTTTTAAGAATAATTTCAAACCATTATTTGTTTTAAAAATTATTTCTAAATTTAGGTGTTAGTTAAAATGTATTGTATTATGATTGTGTATTTGTGTGTGCAAAATAGGTTGTGTATATGCGATAAATTTTAGACTGTGTTATATGCGCAAAATACATGAATGTGTTTGTTTTCTTTTAAAATATCTCACACAAATATTCACCTAAAAATATTTATATGCATCACATTTTTAAAACGAAAGACAAACATACTGGTAAAGATAAAAAAAATTTATTCTAACAATTTTGTTGATTTTGTATGATAAACTACTTATGTACAAATTTTTTTAATGCAGGGAGAAAAATGAATAAATTTTAGTTGCCATTAGCAATTTTCTGTTTTAGGTAGAATAATTAAAATTTACGAAATGTTAAAATAGGAATACATTTTAAAGTAATTAAATTAATTTTAGAAAAGGCAGTATTTAACTGCAAATCTATTTTATATATTAAAACACGTTAACGTACTTATATCTAATAAACATTTTACAACGCTTAGAAGATATTCCCTATCTAAGTGATTGTTTCATGTTCCTCATGTTCGTCTAGGAGAAAATACGCCTGAGCTTCTAGATCATTTAGCTTTAAAGATTTTTCCACTGCTTTCTGCTAATTATGGGGGTTAAAAAGTGAAAAATTTATAATTAAAAAAATCAGTAAGAAGTATTTTTATACAGATCAAAAGCTAACGCGTTTATTGACAAAAGCATTAGAAATACCTCTTATTTTTTATCAAATTAAGAGAAAATCAAACCTTCCTATTCTCAGCATCTAAGCTAAGCAGAAAACAGTGGAAAATAATCCAAAAACTTAAACGAACTATTGATTAAGGACTACTTACCTCAGGTTAACATAAGAAAGACAATACAAACGGTAGGCGAAAAATATCTTCCTAAAATCGAAATATTTCATGAACTTGAGGGGGCGATATTGCGTCACACATCGCTATGAAAGGTTCGCCGGCTATTCCCTAGGCCCGGGAGGATCCTTTTGGACTAGATGGCATAGTACAGGCTGAGAAATCGAAAGGTTCCGAGTTCAAACCTATCCATCACCATCGAGGATTCTCCGGCCAGCCCACAATGGTGACCCATGCACGATATGGCAGCACTACTGTTGACGCACATTTTCTACTCTCCTTTCCTGTTTGACAACGACTGACGCCGCACGATGAGGCACGACTTGCCTCCCAGCTATTTTTGCTAACTGATTGAGTTTCAGCTTGGGGCTGCGTTGGGGTTTTTCTGGCAGGCCCCTATCCTCATTGAAATTCGACCGAGCACCTCGCCAGGAAGGGGAGTGCGAGGGGGCAGCATTACGTCACACATCGCTACGAAAGACTCGCCGGCTATTCTCTTGGCCCGGGAGGATTTTCTTGGCCTATATATCATAGTACAGGATCAGTAATCGACTGGTTCTGAGTTCGAACCTATCCCCCACCATCGGGGAATCTGTGGCCCCCCACAATGTAAGCGACTAAACTTTCGAACGAAGAAACATTTTTCATACAATAAGACCAAGAACAATTTCGAAATTCGCTTTTTCTTCTAATTCAACCATGAGACAAGGGTATAACGATATTTACGGAAGTTCTTTGTAAATAACCTGGCTGAATTGAGTGCTCAAACTATTTTAGATAGTTAAACAAAATTCAGGGCTGTTTCCAGGCTAAATATTTTTTTTTCAGATTTCGTAGTGCATTAACAGGTGGAATATTTTTACATATTAATATGATGTTCAATATATAAATCAAAACAATAAAAAGGAATTTCCGCAGTAAATGTCCCTTGCAAACATAATATTTTTAACTAATCTGTTCAGGATTATTTAGAATTTAACAAAAAATAAGAGTTAATCGCTGGTTGCAATATTGGTGGCCAATTTTGAAATTATGTCGCAGTGTAAACCAATAACTATGACTTTTAACTTTAAATGCATATATCATTATTTGTCAAATTTAAAAACTATTGAAATATATAAGAAATCTCTTAAACGGGTACTTTCGGTGTGTTTTTAGAGGAAGAATATACATTTTATTTCAAACGTTTTGAAATCATAAGAAAAAATTTTGTCGTACACAAAAGGAATGGAGAGCAAAATACAATACTTCAAAAATATATAGGCTCTTTGGAAGAAAATACGCTCGGAGAAGTGTTTGAATCCACTTACATGACATAGGAATTTGAGGATAAAAATTCGGGAATATATGGAAGTTTGTTGAAGATTTAAGGGTATTAGATGTATGAAACGACAAAAGTGATACGCAGAAGATGTATAATAAATTACATAGAAGCATTTCATGATAAGGCTTGGATTTGAAAATTGATGCATTTTATTTCACGAAACACGCAATTTGTAAATACGACTACTATTCGATATATCTAATATATAGTGCAATATATCAAACACATAGACTAAAATTACCTTATATCTAACAGGAAATAATTAAGCAAAGTATAGAAAATTTTCTCATATATAATAATTGTATTTTTACTGTTGATTATAACATCATAAACCCGTTTTTTGCTGTAGAAACCGGAATTTGCGTAATAATTGGACTGCTGTCAAATTGCTTTCTTTACGGATTTATTTTTCTATGGAAATACACTGCTCTTCATTTGCTTACACTGTATCAGGTCTAAGCTCAGCACAAACGAATCCAAAATCGACATACGAGGGTCACCCTGAAATTTTTGACACAAGTACAGACGATATGCGCTAGAAATAATTTATTGGTTGGATATTTAAATTTAAACGCCTTTATGGTCGCAGACGATAATTTGCGGCAACAATTTCAATTTAGCCATCGTAGAATAAATTTTGAAAGAAAAGAAAATGGAGTGGACGTGATTGCTTTATTGAGCTATGATTTTCTATGACTTTGAAGTGGGGATAAATTAAGAAGAATGTCTTCAACGTCAACAATTAGCATATGGAAATGATGCTCCATATCGTGCCACTGTATTCAGATGGTTTACAGAGTTTAGAAGGTGTCGAAATTCTCTCCTTGATGAAGAACACACAGGAAGATCTGTTTCAGCTGTAGTCCCAAAAAATGTGTCGGAATTTCGAAAAATGTTTATCAATGATGATCGCTGTATCTACTAAATGAAACAGAAGGAACTTAGCATTGACTCCGCAGTTGTACATAAAATTATTCATGAAGAACTGGTTATAAAAATTAGTTTGTCATTGTATCCCCCATAATTTAACAGAACACCAATTAGAGGAGCGTGTCAGAATCAGTAAAGAAATACTAAAATTACTTATTGATGGTGGACAGACACATTATTTCTAAAATCATAACTGGTGATGAAATGTACACACCGTATTTTGACGTTCCAACACATCAAGAAAGTAAATTATGGGTCTTTGAAAATGCCACCAAACCAACAATGGTGGAAAGACAACGATTAATAAAAAAATACTCTATGTCGTGTTTTTCAGAAGTTCAGATCTGGTCAAAGCCATAAAGCTAGAGGGAAAGAAGACAGTTACATCTAACTGGTACACTACTAAGTGTCTTCCAGAAATGCTTCAGGAAGTGAGTGTAAGGAGACTCATGCTTCACCATGACAATGCATCTTCTCATTCAGCAAGAATGACAGTCGTATTTCTTGAACCTAAAAACATCAAAGTAATAGGACATCCACCCTGTTCTCCTGATCTTGCTATGTGCGACTTTTGACTTTTTATAATCTAAATAAAAATTGCTTGGGCGTCGTTTCCATTCCAAAGATGAGATTGATGAGGCTATAAAAGAAAAGTTTCCACCGATTGTAAGAAATGGGCGGTTTGAAGCATTTAATCTTTGGAAAATTCGCCTACGGAAGTGCATTGACGTTGGAGAGGAGTACTTTGAACACTTCTAAGAGTTGGTAAGTTTAACTTGCACCATATAGTCGTATCTCAAACATTTTAGTGTGTCTTTCGTATTTTGTCATATACACCCCATTTCCGTAGATTTTAAATATGGATAGGTGCACCAAATTGAAAAAAACAAATAATTTAAATATCCTAGCAAGCCATCGTGTACGATTAATTTGCTTCCAAGAGCCTGTTGGTAGCATGGAGACTTTTTCTCATTTAAAATGGCTAGATAAGTTTGTCTTGTAAATCCAAATCCACCTTATACCAGATACATAACCGTGTTGTCTACTAAAATAACTATAAGCTCTTTGTAAGTCATGCCAATATGATGTCCAGTCATCAAAGCTATCAATAGTCCCCATTTTTTCGTCACTAATTATTACATATAGCTATTTGTCACTGCAATATTCATGCTTTCGAGCCCATTTCAATCTTTTATATTCTATCGAGATCTTAATTCTAATTTCAGTGTCAATTTCTGATAAAACAATATTCTATGTTTTGTACTGTGTTTATGATTTTTTTAAACTCGGAAATCCACTGTTTATGCTTGAATTTGATTTAAAGGTATATTCTGGGAAGATACCAGTTGGAAAATTCGCATCTCATTGAGTGCAGATGCAACACGTGGCGCTCAAGAACGACTTTTTGGCATCCAGTCATCGTCATCCACTAATACCCATAGATATTTTGTTGAGATCTAGTTTATTCTGTTGCAATTTACACTACGATCTTTCTATTTGACTTCAATATATTCCTTATTTGACTATTACCCATTATCAGTTAAGTTTATATAGTATTCACTTAATGACGTCATCTAGTTCAGTTCGGTTTAAAAAAATTGATATGTTTGCGATTTATGCCTATATTTTTGGGATAATATTAAAATGTTGACGAACTAGTTCAGTTCGGTTTAAAAATATTGATATGTTTGCGATTTATGCCTATATTTTTGGGATAATTTAAAATGTTGACAAAATTAAATCTTATTTTAGCAATTATATTCGTATTTAAGGAAAACTTGACCAAAGTATATAAGAACAAATAAAATGATAATACAGATTTTATCCATCATCATTGTATTTGCGCTTATATTCTTATATGCGTTGTTTTTACTTACGTTGTTTATACGTGTTTATACTTGTTTTAAAGTTGTTAATACGCTGTTTATACTTATATACACGTTTTCCTTATCCTTCGCAAAAAGTGCATTTTACTTATTAATTATATTAACATTTACTTGCTTTCAAATATCACTCTTGAACACTTTACAACATAGTTGAAAAGTGCATATGTCTTTGTTCATTCTGTCTGTCTATCTATCTGTCCGTCCGCATGATAACTACCGTGAGAATGAATTTTTCAAAATGAAATTTTAGTATGTTGTGTAAACGGTCTATGGGATCTATGGGAATATAAATAAATAGTAACAACTAATTAGTTTTGAACTGAACCGGGGTTGAAAAAATGAAATACATTGAACCCTATGGGACCCAATATTTCAAACATTTTACGAACTTACAATTCAAAAATTTCTTCTAAAGTTTTAGGAAATATTCAAATTATCCCTTAAGAAATCTGAAAAAAATTTGAGCAAAGTATATTCGGTAGTTTTGTAGATAAAAATCAAAATAATAATTACACCTATATTATATGAAGAGATCACGTGAGCCACTTCAAAATAAAATATGGCATCCATCCTGTGTCATAATTGTAATTTTTAAAGTTCTTTTTAATTTATATTTAGTGTTTTATGCGTCCTGAAACCGCTTTATATTTGTTTAATTTCTGTGCATCTACAATTTACAACAACGAAATTACATCTATGATTTTTAAATGATATTTATTTGAGTTTTAAATCATCAAACTGTGATTATTTCTATAACGAAGCCTAATTTTCTTTTATGGAGAATTTAAACACATAATGATGTAGAATGAGTTGTATAAGAATTGCTGATTTTCTTAAAACACAAAATTATTTTGCTCCGGAGTCTGCAATATAGCTGATATGAATGAAACATTCATTGATTTTACATGAAGAACAAACACGATTTTATAGCAGACTTTTTAGATGAAGTTTTAAGCAGAGTTAACTTACATTTACCTCAATGGTTGTAAGCTTTTAAATATAATAAATTATTGTAATATTATGATGAATAAAAGGAATGGAATAAAAGTATATGAATGAAATATTTACATTTTTTACATAGAGAGCCAGACGATTTAATTTTCAATGATATGCATTTTCAAAATTATTGCATTAGGTTTATATACAAAAGTCTTGAATTCGAAATGTTTTGGGGAAAATATATCCATATAATATTTTGTGTATGTATCAGTGCATAAAAGCAAAATATGGACACCACTTTGAAAATCACTTAACTCTTCTTTCGGCATATGCTACATAACAATCATAGATCAAAACGGAATAGTTTAAGGGGTAATGCACAATTTTTAAAACATTTAGCAATTATTTATACATAATATCGATTTTAATATTGCACATTAAGAATCTAATTTCTAATGTATTTTTCAAGTTCGATATGTATAACCTTGATTAATGATTAAAATTATGAAATTCTACTTTAAATACTTTAAATTATATATATATATATATATATATATATATATATATATATATATATATATATATATATATATATATATATATATATATATATATATTAATATATTAATTTATTATTATTTTTAGGCCTAGTGCTTTTCCACGTGTATGACTTGGTTATTTTTTGCTTTTACATTTTAGAATCCACACCATTGATATTTGTTGATTATCTTAAGCTCGATGGCGAGAAATAAGCATTTAATTTTTCTGATGATGGTTGATTCTCTATTTAATACTTCTTTTTAATTTGTTGACATATTTTAAGTTAGGGGTTTTGAGTTACAACTTATCTCTATCATTGGATTTTCATATTATATTTTTAATATATATATATATATATATACATATATATATATATATATATATATATATATATATATATATATATATATATAAATATGTAATAATAAAAAAAAATCAAGCAATATTAACATCACCACAGAAGCAAATTCGCGACCATAATGCCGATAAAAGAAGAGAACAATATATATTCAGTAAAATAAGATATTCATGCTATCGGTGTATATAAAAATTAAAAATTCTTCAATTGTTTAGTGTAGTGACATTTTTAGTTTTTCAGATTTAATTGTTATTTCACAGGGTTACTGACATTCGCAAGACTACATTGAAATTCGAATACTTTGTCAAAACTCCAGCGTGCATAATCTATTTTTTCACACATAAAACAAATGCATAAAATTGCGCGCATAGTAAATTTTTTTGAATTCTTTAAATAGTTCTGTTTTTTCTCACATATACACTTTCATGCACATACAGAGTGATTAAGATAAGATGGACCAAACTTTACGAGGTAGTAATATACACCAAACCAAGTATTTTTCGTCATAGCTTACCGGTTTGAAAATGAAACGTAGAGGTGTTACAGGACGCTTACTCGTTGGGAAGCTGCTACTCCACAAACTTAAAAATGACATTCTGTTTGTTATTTTCTGGTTGAAGATAAACACCCCGTATATAAATTTGATCTGGGGAAGAAGAAGAAGAAGAAGAAATCTTATGCAAATTTTCATAACACCGAATGTACGGCCTTATCAGTTTGCAGCAGCTATTCGCAGCTCCAACTTTTGAGACGATGGAGGAATTACAAATAGGGAAAATACCGGTATGTCTTCCATCTATGGAGCTTCAAATGGGAATGGCAGGGAGGCATAAGGATTGTACGGCGAACGGTTTCCCCCATAGGCGGTTGCCCAATCGTAAAACATTCGAACGCTTGCATCCACAGCTCTGTGAATCGGGATTATTTCTAGCTACCAGGTCGGATGCAGGTTGTGCAAGGAGTTCTGGAATGTCAAGTGTGAAATGGACGATTCTGGACACAGTAGTAGTTCGGCTAGTCACATGAACAAGAACAACGAGGCATACTCTTGATGTGTCTCAACCCACCGTATGGCAGATTCTGCATAGGGAACAGTTACACCCATACCATCTCCAGCGAATCCAATCAATGACACCAGCGAATTATCGTCGTCGCATAGAGTTCGCCCGCTGGTTCCAGGGACAGAGTGCGGCTCAGCCAGATTTTTCGGACAATTTGCCTTTCACGCATAACGCCTCCTTCGGACATGATGTCACATTTAACATCCGCAGTGAACATGTGTGGGCGAGTCTAAATCCACATGCACCATATTCACATTCGCATCATGACGATTATCCTTCAATGTGTGGGCAGGAAGCATCAACGGCCGCCTAAGAGGGCCGTATCTTATGCCGGAACTAGTGGATGGAAGAATATAGCGTATTTTCCTACATGAAGTCTTGCTAGAATTTCTGGAGGATGTTCCATCAGACATCCGGCGGCGTATGTGGTTTCAGGACGATGGAGCACTGGCCCATTACTATCTAGACGTCAGGAACTATCTAGACGTCATTTTCTCGGGCCGGTGGATTGGAAGAGGTGGTCCCATAGCTTGGCCCCGCGATCGCATGATCTGTCGTGTCTTGACTTCTGTTGTGTGAATATCTAAAGTATCTTGTCTATGATACTCTCCCTGAATCTGAAGAGGAACTCGTTGCCAAAATTTCAGCCGCTGCTACAGAAGAACTTGACATATCTGGTCTGTTCGAGAGGGTTCGCCAATCTCTCAATTGCCGCCGTGATACGTGCATTGAGATTGACGATCTCTCTTTTGATTCATTAATGTTATTATTGTTTATTAAATGCCATTTTATTACTTCTAAATTATTCTTGTGTTTTCACCTCACCTCATCGGATTCACCATTAAACGCCCACTGGTCGCCTTTACATTTCATTTCCGACCCAGTAAACTATGGCGAAAAATGCTAGATTTGGTGCGTACTACCACCTCGTAAAGTTTGACCCATCTTTTTTTTAATCACCCTGTATACACACAGATATAATAACACCAACTCGTAAAAGGCCAAATCAAGTTCAAGACGTATAAAAATACCGGAAATATATTTGTTTTTAATTTTTGTCCTGTTTGTAGTTCATTTCTTATATATTTCATCTTGATTGAAAGAAACATAATGAACATAAATAATTAGGAAACTAATATTATATATTTATATCAGTATTGGCTGCGTGAAGTGGATAATCAATTCTTGTTTCTGCAGTAGAATCGGTATTTCAAGGTTCGGTAACACTCTATGAAGGCGGGGTTTATAACTACCTGTCTTGGACGTATTCTTGTCGCGCTTAATCAATTAGCATGCATGGTTTTGAACATACTAGAGAAAACCCTGAGCGGTCTATATCAGTTTGCTATGCTTAGTTCTCATATACAGGTGAACCTCAATATGTCAAACCTCGGTATCTCGAAATTTTCGATATCTCGAAAAATTTTCATCTCCCTTCAAGAACGGTATAAAACTAATGTAAAAAAAACTCTTTAACTCGAATTTTTTCTGATCAAACTCTCGATATCTCGAATTTTTTTTATCTTACCATTTGGATCATCTTATCATTTTCATCTTTTCATTTGGAAAAATTAGATCCAAAAAATGTGCTTAATGCAGATGAAACTGGACTATATTTTAAGCGTATGCCTGATAAAACTATGACCATTAAAGGTGGAAGCCTGTCATGACTGGAAAAGGAGCAAAGAAAGATTAACTGTGCTATTTTGCACTAATATGGATCGATCAGAAAGGCTCAAACCTCTTATGATAGGTAAATCTTCTAAACCCAGATGTTTTTCAGGAAAGAAATATTTTCCAATGACTTATTTTGCAACCAATAAAGCTTGGATGACTGCCGAAATTTTTATAAATTGGTTGAAGGAACTAGACAAAATGTTCCGTGAAAATCGCGGTATTGTTTTCTCTTCTTGGACAATTGTACAGCGCATAATAGCGTGCCGAAATTAAAATCCGCGAAAGTTCATTTCATGCCACCAAACACAACTTCTAAGTTATAGCCTTTGGACTAAGGTATTATTCCGAGTTTTAATGTAAACTATCACCACAAAATTAAACTCATTTGGATCCGCCTTGCTCATTTGGAAAATGTGATAGACATTGAAGGATTCAGTAAGCAGTAACCAAACTGTCATAGATGACTATTTTGTACAGTGAAGAAAAGCAAGAATAAATTTTAATAATGCATGTACGTACATAGTATTACATTAAATGTTTATCCAATCATTTCAAGCTTCGCTTTATTTGTTATCGTCATTTTCTTGGGTAATACCCAATTCTCTGTCGGCAAAAAAAGGTAAGTGTTTTTTTTTTAAATGCGCAAAGTATAGAACTAGTATGTATATATTTTTTTTGAATTCCTTAAATTTTTTTAAATTTTCGATATCTCGAACTTTTTTTCTACTCCCTTCAAATTCGACATATCGAGGTTCGACTGTATTTTGTCTTAAATCATAGTGAATACAATTTTAAGATATCTTTACAATTAATTTCATTTGTGGTATTATTTATCTATGCTTTATTTTATTACAGCTTGTTTGAATTTCAGATTTTATGTTTCGGGTAAGTCCAATCCTTCTTCAATGATTCCAACTCATTTTCGATCATTAATTGAGTGTGGAGATTTAAAATTTTAAATTTTAATTTCTGAATTTATTTTATAAATGTGTTTTTCCATTTGGAATGGGTGATTTCTTTAACTATTAATTTTTATATCGTCACTAATTATACATGTCGATTTGTTTTTATAACGTTCAATTTTTATTAGTTATTCTATTATTTTAATAACCGTTTGCAATATGGATTTGTTTTAAATTAAACTATCAAAATTAATTTGTGTTGTATATGACTTTATGCCCATTGCGAACACCAAGAAATAAAGTACCATGTATGTACATATCTCATTTATTTATCTGTTATTTGCCTATAAACCATTATACATGAATATACAATTTATTGATCAGAAATCTCTATGCATTTTAAAATTCAATCCCACTTATGTTGCTTTTGTATCGTGAAAATAAATATGCGGATCCTTAAAGATATTTGAAAGAAACTTTTAATAAAAGTTTTCGGAAGAATAAAAAAAGCTTTCCAGCGAGCAATTTTCTAGAAACAAATTGGATTTTCTATGAAAAAGATATTTCAAAAAATTGGTGCCAAGCGTTCGTTTTAAACTTTTCAATAAACGATTAAAGGTGGGGAACGTTGTTACGTAATTCTTTTGGTACGGAATTCGATATTTTAGATTATCGATACATTTAAAAAAGTTATACGCGTGTGTGCAGATAAGTATTAAGCCTTGGCGAGGTATAGTAAAATTTCCATGCCAAGTATGGATAGCCACACTTCACTATACAGTATCGACCATTTCACATATGCTTATACCACTTTGGGTATTTAATAATACTCGTCTGAATAATTATTTTTATGTAATGAAGAACTACATGCACTCTGAAGGTTAATTTACTTCTCAGTGAGACGAGTTTATGTAACTGCCTACATCCTTGTGTTCACTGATTGCATTGTTTTGGCGCCTATACGAACGAAGCAGTACGTTTAGTACTATAGTACTATACTATAGTGCCTCTATTAAACTCTATGGACAATTAAATGCTGGAACTGTTGAACATCGTTCGGTTAAACAATTGCTGTCTCTTTCGGGAAACCTAACACCATCATCGGTCTTCAATTTGTATAATGTTATCATAATGAATCTCATAAATTAAAGATGGGTCAAAAAATAGTTAATATTTCATTCAGCAAAAATTTATATCATGCAAATTAAATATATAGTAGTTTCATCATGATGATTCTGTGCATACAAAGGGTACGAGTCACTTACAATAGAAAGTATATTCCAAATCCCTCATTGTAAAACACTTGAAAGCATGTTACTGACAGTTTCAGAGGAATCAGATGCCCTTAACTTTGAGTAATGTGCCTGATAGTTATAATAATATCTATATAAAATATAAAAACACAAAAATAACGCTTCGGCGGGTGATAATTAGTTAAATATTTCAGAAATAAAGATGACATTTCCATGAATGCCTGTAATCATCGCCTTTTTTATCAGTTTACTGAAATTATCAACACGTAGCTAAAAAATTGAGCAGAGGTTGCAAAATGTTTTGCAGTGTACGAACGTTCAGGCCTATGCACGCCAATCAAGCCCTCTCCAAATTAACACTTATAGATGCGGAAACCAATGCACTCAATTTTTGTCTCCAAGTGATCCTTATAGATGGTGGACAGTCTGCAATTCTGTACTTGAGACAGTATATAAAAATTATTACTTTATATGATTATTGGGTCAGGCAAACTGTGTTTACGGGCCCAAACTTTCACTGTGTAACAAAGAAAATTAAATGAATGGCTAGCAGTGTATAAAATATTAAAGGTATACGTATCCGGGATCCACACGTATCTGGGATTACTGATGAAAGTCGAAGGGGGAAAATAATCAGAATATTTTTTGTAAGAGTGATCTGGACCACTTATTCCTCTTGAATCTCTAGCTCAAAAATTACCTTTATCATTGTTAATGTAGTTATTGTCGTACTTGTGGTTAGTGTTTTTGAATTTATAGCATTGTTAGATATCCTTCTAAAATTGTTGTAGGATGCCATTTTCTACAAGGAATTTCTACTACATATTAATAACTACAACAAATTATTATACATTTAACGATGAATAGGTTTACCATATTTCGCATAAAAGAAAAAAACCACAAAATGTATGCAATTTTGAACATATTTATACTTACAACGATGCTTTAGCTTCTAAACAATTGTATCTTTTTGACAATATTTTCAACTTGACAAATAATTTTAATAAAATATTTCTGATTTCTTACTTCTTTTGTGTGCTGTAATCATCCTTCAAGTAGAAGGAGAGAAATTTAATTATTTAATTTTTTTAAATAGAGAAATATATGCTGTTTCTACATTTTTACTTTCCTTATATACATAATGTATAAGGAAAGTATTGTGACGGGGTCGAAAATTCGAATTCGAGTTTTCGACGGGAGAGCACGTTTCAAGCATCCCTGATCACGAATCAAACATTTTTGAAGTGATTGTGTGCGTGTGTGTGTGTGTGTGTGAAAGTATGTGTGTGTGTGTGTGTGTGTCAGTGAGTCCGTGGAGACGATAACTGACGAACGAATGGACCGATTCGAACGAAATTTGGTACAAAAATCTCAATCCGTAAACACTGGAAGCCTATTGTTTTAAAACGTAATCGAATATTCAGAACCCTCTAAATTTTCAAATGAAATTTTGAAAAAATCGTCAAAAAATTAAAACCACTAATAAAGTTACGCAAATAGACATTTCTTATGTAATTTTTTATTAGAAAACGATTGACGTAAATTTTAGAACGCTAACATGAACCGTTCTCGAGATATTGTACATTTTTCAAAAAAATTATCAGAAAGCCATATAAAATAAAAAAAAATATTTCTTATTGAGAAATATGTTCTCCTTTCATATGTAATACCATGCGATAAATTGAGTGACATCATTCTCGTGGATCTAGCTCGTTCCATTCCTGAAAAAAGATATTTGAATAATACTTTTGTATTTGAACGCCAATAGTCATTTATCTGCTGTAAGAATAACTTATTTCTTTGTGCATAACCCTTGATGAGATTTTGGCGACGAATTTGGCGGAATGTCGCCAACTTGGCGACTTTTTTAAAATGTTGCCAAATTAACGAAAATCTCGCCAAATGGATAAAAATGACTCTAAATCAATGAAAATGACAACTAATTGTCGAAAATTCACTATCTTGGAAAGAATATTAGTATCTATTATAAGAAAAATCTATTTTTTTTACTGAAAATATAGTAAATTCATTACATTATATAAGGAAAGTCATGTGTTGCCCACATCAGATTTTTAATATGGTGATTACATACATAAGTTTAATACAGATTTTCAGCAATATTTTACTATTTTATTTCATTTAATGCTTATTCAATTAAGTAAAATAATGAATTTTATTTACCTTTCATTCCATTTTTAATAAACTATATTTTCTTTTACAGGTAAGACCACAATTATTTATATGGGATTTTACAACAATGTATGGTGTTATTACGGTAAGCCAATTTACACTTACTGAATCTATAAACAATTATTAAATTGTAGCATATATTCGTGATTGAAAATTTACTATTAGAAGCATTCTTATAACAAAAGATTAATCACACTTTCTCATCACATTTGGTGAATAGCCCCGGGAAGATGAATACTTAACAAAAGTCTTTCATTCCAAATTAACAGCCTTAAGTACGATTTCATGACATAAAATTATTTTTAATTTAGCATTATTTTTTACTCAGGGGAATTACGGATAATTTTTTACTCTCATATTCTTACACGGTGGCAACGAAAATGTCTTTAAATATTCGAAATATATAAAAAAAACTTAATATAAAAAAGAAAAATAATAGAATATTCGTGTATCCAACAACCATTTTACGCAAGTAGAATTTGGTGTTACATAAATTATCCATAATCTATGATCATTTTCTCATAATTTATATTCTGTGAAACTGGTTTAAGTCAATAAATTCCCTTTAGAGATATACGTAAGTCTCATACCAAATACTTTTCTCAATGAGATAAATATATATTCTTCAAAAGCCCGTATAAATATTTGCAAATTTACTGAAAATGAATACTTAACAAAAGTCTTTCATTCCAAATTATACGCCACAGCCTTAAGTACGATTTCATGATATAAAAATATTTTTAGCATTATTTTTTACTCACGCAAAATTACGGAGAATTTTTTACTCTCATATTCTTACACTGTGGCAACGAAAATGATACATCAATATAACGTAGGAGTCAACATTTTTTAAGCAATACCGCTGATTATAAATGCAACTAGAAATACTGTTGTTTAAGATTTAAATAAGGTTGTTACTTATTATTGTTCTAATTACCTAATGCTGTGACACGCATATAGTATAAGTTTCATGCAATATTCTACCAGATATATGAACATAACTTTGATTGCATATTCAACAAAACACTTTCTGCAGAAAACTTTTATTTTATTGACTTAATTACTCAGAGAACAATTAAAATTAAATCCACCGCACCCATATTTATATATTAAGATATCGAATATTTGTTATGAAATTCTAAATCTTACATAATAAAGGAACATGTTTGTATGTGTGTGTGTGTGTGTGTGTGTGTGTGTGTGTGTGTGTATGTGTCGTTTGTAGCGGGAAATATAAGCTTCAAACAGCGACAAAATTTAGTACTGAAGTACTTCAGGTCTCTGAGAAAATCGGTTAGATGTTTTTAAAATTCCAACTAGTTTTTTAGTTAATGTATGTTGAAGCATGATTCTGTGCGATATTCAAACAAATAGGTTTCTTTGAGATCGAAAATATTATTACAGAGCGTCATTTCAACATTATCAGAATGTTCCAAGAACCTTTTTTCTAACCCTTTTTTAATTAAATAGGTATGGAAAATCCTTCATATTTAATTATTTTTTTTTTAATGTATCGAAATATCCATTTTTCAAGTCCTTCGATTTCTATGTTGTCGCATCCGAAAATGGAACATTAGCACATTCCATATATTAAACAAAATATGGATGCATATCTTTGCATTTTAACAAAATAATATGTTTAATTAGAGTGCCATTTGATTTTTATTGGATTTAAAATTAAAATTGAATTAAATTGTATACAAATGACAAATTATGGAGGGCATTTAAGTATTTTGCCTCATGTGCAATAATAGAGTCATGTGTCAGTGAAAGCATATAACTATAAATGAACAAAGTGTGCAATGTACGAACTTTATGGGCAAATTACAAACTTTATGGGCAAATTACGAACTTCATGGGCAAATAACGAACTTGACAATAAAATGTGCAGTTGATGAACTTGTCTATATGGCAGAGGTTGTGTTTATAGATTTTCTGCAATAAGGACATTGTCTGTAAATTTCTGGTTGCGGAGGGTGATGTGAGGATACATAACGCCGCATTTAAACATAACTTAAAAGTTCTACTCATTACTAAGGAATATATCATAACCGCTACTGTTGTTAATGACTAACGCTTGTGACAGTGGTATAAAATTAATTCTTTAGAATCTAACTTTCTAAAGACATCGAACATTTAATACAGTCAAACCCCTCTCAACGGTCACCCCTGAGATATGGTCACCCGTTTTTACGGTCAGTTATAAATTCCCCGGCAGGAAACTCATTAACAATATGCACTTTGAACCCCTGATTAGCGGTCACCCTCAGATACGGACGCGGACACTATTTTAATGATTCATGCCATTAGACTAAAACCTCTGTACGGATACAATCAAATTTTGAAATTTCTATACCAAAGATAGATTCCCAGAAAAAATTGCAACTCACCAGAGTAAGAAAAACACCTGTGCCTACAACAATGGTCATTCTTTAGGGACATTAAGAGCAAGCAATTCAAAAGGGAGATAAGAAGTAACGGAATATAGCTCAGTCACAAAGGACCCTCAGTCACAAAGGAGTGAGATCCACTTCAAGGGAAGAACTCGACAAAGAGCACAGACATGGAGTGCGCATGGTCGTTAAATTAACATTTAATGCATTGTTTTTCGAGAATTCGAAGTCACATCGGCGTTGAGGTCGTAGAGGTCATACGTGTATGTATAGTCACCCTTCTTTCGAAATGACCAGCATTAGTAATCGTCGTGCTCTGTCTCTGAAAGATAAAATTAATGTTATTGAGTATGATGCAAACATAAAGTCGGAGTTCGTACCCTCGCGACTAAATTTAATGTAGGAAGAACCCAAATATGCTGTATTTTGAAAAAGAAAGAATATTGGCGAAACCAATGGCTGAAAAACGGAAATCAAGAAATGAAAAATAAATTTCCTAAAACACCTGGACTTTCTGTAGGTACAGTTGTTTACGACTGGTTTGTTTCTGCAAGAAACAAAAATCTCCCTATTTCCGGGCCAATTCTCCAAAAGAACGCGAGAGAAGCCGCAGAAGAGTTAGGATGCATAGACTTAAAAGCCTCCAATGGTTGGCTGGATCGATTGCGCGTTCGACATGAAATCGCGTTCAGGAAACTGGTCGGCGAATCCGCTGATGTCGACAACGGTGTGTGTGAAGATTGGGTTGAAAAAATACCAAGAATTATTGAAGGATATTCAGCAAGGGATATCTATAACATCGATGAAACTGAACTGTTCTATCGAGCTCTTCCTGATAAAACGCTTTCCTTAAAAGAAGAACGTTGCAATGGAGGAAAAATTTCTAAAGAGCGATTGACAATACTGCTGGGAGCAAACATGTAAGGTGAAAAGTTAACCCCTTTGGTGATTGGAAAAGCAGCAAAGCCTCGCTGCTTCAAGGGACTGGATATACGTGGCTTACCCGTCGAATTTTCACTCTAATAGGAAAGCATGGATGACTTTTGATATCATGTTGAAATATTTGATAAACTTAGAGAAGAACTTCGTGAAGGAAAAAAGAAAAGTCCTTCTGTTTATGGATAATGCCACATCCAACAGACGTTCGCCTGAAAAACATAAAGGTAATTTTCCTTTCCTCTAACACATCAAAGTGTCAACCACTGGATCTCGGTGCAATGAAATCTTTTAAAGTTTAATACCGCAAGCTGCTTTTAAAGCATTTGATCTGCAAAATGGAAGAAGTTAAATCAGCCACAGAACTATCTAAGTCGATCAACGTTTTGGATGCAGTTGGATGGATAAAATCCGCATGGAATAGTGTAAAAGAAGAAATGATTTCTAACTGTTATCAAAAACCTGGTTTTAGGGAGTTTGCAACGCTGAAGTTTTTAAAGTGTTAGACGCACTAAAGATATTTTCCTGTTAGCATAATGATGGAAAGGCAATAAATTTAGTCTCACAACTTAAAATACACTTCGAAGGAGAAAGACTGGTGGCTAAAACCCACCAAACAACAATTGATCTGTTCCTTTCCCGAAGGTAAATAAATTCAATGTATACTACTGTACGTTTTTTGCATATGAACTTACATGTTGTGAATTTAATTGTTTTTATGAAACAAATGTGCACGTTCGTCACCAAGATCGCAGTTGGGGGGGGGGGGTAAACCCCGATGAAGGAAAAATTTAACACTGAAAAGGTACAAGGTAAAGATCCAATCAGGTATAGTATCAAAAACAATGTTCAACCTCGCCCCCCCCCCCCCGAAATCAAATTTCGGCTACGGGTTTGTCCGTTACCTTAAAATTGTTTCATGTTCTCAAAAATAGGTATGTTTTAATATGAGGAACTTAAAACGATTAAAATGTAATATTTGATCTAATTTAGAACGATCCTCTCTTTTACGGTCACCCCTCGTTTACGGACAAATTTTTCTGTCCGGAAAGTGACCGTAAATGAGAGGTTCCACTGTATAACATTCTTGAACAAAATGTGACTGACATTAAAAAAAATAATTTTGATTTAATGCAGAATTTGTTAATTTCTTAATTCACTAAAATGCACAACTCAATATATTTTTAATTTTCTTACGATGAATAATTATTGGTTATAAAAGTTCACGAGACAGATAAATATCGGATTACTTTAATGGTCGGGAAAAAAGTTGGTTTAAAGAGAGAATTAACCGAAGGTACATTGAAAAACATCAATAATGCAAATATTGGAAAACCGATCATATTTATTGTCTTTCCTGAAGCATAAAAATTACTAATGCTTCTTTTTACTTGTGGGCAAATTTATTTAAAAAATTTTCGAACAATATAAGAACAATTCTGAAACTTGTTTCTTTAAATCCATGCATAGTTGTAACTGCTAATACTGTTCGTGTATGCCCACTGAGTCCCAAATTATAGATAACGTGTATCGAGGTTTCAGAGTTTTGAAGCATTAAAGTGATGAATAGAAGTATGTTGGTTCCGATACAATCAGTGTTCAGCTTTGAATGCTTGACACCTGCTATTTCAGTATATATTCTATGTAATTCAATATACAAGTGACTAATATTTGTTTTCTTAATAAATCTCCTATTTAAATATATTAAAATACACAGTTCATTATTTTAATCATTTTTTGATATTTTTAATTGCTGAAAAATTATTGGTTATAAAAGTTCACTAGACAGATAAATATCGGTTTACTTTAATGGTCGAGAAAAAAGTTGGTTTAAAGAGAGCGTTAACCAAAGGTGCATTGAAAAATATCAATATTGCAAATATTGGAAAACCGATTATATTTATTGCCTATCGTGAAGCAAAAAATTACTAATGCTTCGTTTTACTTCTGGGCATATTTATATAAAAAAATTTCGAACAATATAAGAACAATTCAGAAACTTGTTTTATTACATCCAGACGTAGTTGCAACTGCTAATACTATCAGTGTATGTCTAATTGAGTCCAAAATTATAAAGATAACGTGTATTGTGGTTTCAAAGTCAGCATGAAAGTGATGAATCGAAACATGCTGGTTCCAATACAATCAATGTTCATTTCTGAATGCTTGACACCTGCTATTTTAGTCTTCTATTTAATTCAACATACAAGTTATTAATACTTATTTTCTTATTAAATCTCCTATTTAATTATAGTAAAATAGACAACTAATTATTTCCATCATGTTTTTGTATTTTTAAGAGATGAATAATAATTATTTATAAAAGTTTACTAGACAAATATATATCGGATGATTTATTATGAATTAAATTAAATATTAATTATTAATTATATCTTAAAAAGTTTTTCTATCTCTATAAGGTGTTTTATCTTTATATCAATAAACATTTTAAACTAAATTTAGCAGGTGAGATAATTGTTTGTTATATTGCTGGTTATTATAAGACATGACATATACCCAACCTATTTTAAATAATTATTTATCGAGTTACAAATTCTAATACATTGTATTTACCCTACATTGAAAGTTCAGTGATATTTATACAGTGTAACACTATGAAATATCTTTATCTTAAACTGTTTTGTGTTTTCACATCCAATTTTAAAGAAGTTTATTTCGAATCATCAGTTTAGCTTGTGAATTGTGTGTAATCACATATTGACATATCTACAAAAAAAATTTACAAAGATTTAAATATGTTTATTCAAATATATAAATCCTCTATTTGATTATGTGGAAATATTACTGATTATAGAATCACAGAGAATCGAGTGAATCCAACCATCTCCTCATATGTTGCCATTGTCAGGCTGGTTGTGCAAAGGATAGTTAGTATTTTTAAATTTTTATATAATATTATGTCAGTAATGCTTGTTATATAAGCATAATAAATTAATAAATTCAAACGTTTATCATTTAAAGGAACAAAAACATGAAGCTCAATTTATTAATTAATCCGTAAAACTAGAGTTCAATATATTTTGAATTAAAAGGTTTAGCACGAAAACATGCACGGGCAATTACATAATATGTGATTCATGTTTTGTACATTGGTCTTGCAGATAATAATGATTCCAAAGAAGTAACAAGGGATAAAATTATATTATTGGCAATAGCATTGTACATTTAGGCTAATTAGAAATTTCAGGAAAATCTATATAGTTTGCATTGTGAGGTATATATAGGCTTCGACTATTATTTCTCTCAGTTTTATCATAATGTATGTTGTCTTCATATTAACAACTTCTGATTGGTTCGGTAATATAGACCAATCGCTGAGCCCAATAACAACTGATGTTTACCAAGCCGACAGGATAATTTTCAAATCGTGATTGAGAAAGAGAGCAAGAGGAGATTGGTAATCGTGTACACTGGCGTACAGTCAGGGTAGTTGGCTGGTGGATAATTCTGCTGAAGTTCAGTTGAAAGTGGGAAGTATCTAGAAATCGAGTCGACGTGTGAGTGAGAAGGGGGAAGCGCAAGTCGGTGGAGCAAGCACTAGGATTCATACCACTATGATCACAAGGATCCAGTATGACTGGGTGACCAAGACAAGGTTCAGCTGTCCTAGGGAGAAGTTAGGCAAGCATCGATTTATAGCTCTTCCACTGATTATTTAAAAAAAGTATACCACCAGGCCCGTAAAAGTCCATTTGTGTTAATGGGTAAGTGGATTACTGCCTGTTCGGTAACTGTCTATATTTAGTTAAGTAATCATCTGCTGTATTCTGAGTGAGTGCACACTAAATTTGTTTAATTTAACTTCCTGCATCAGTGTGTTATTACCCCTGGCCGTAAGGCCCCTTTTGTATCCATTACTACCAAAAGTTTGAGTTATATCACTTGGTATATCTTAGAGTTACACAACCAGAAATAGATCTGACCTTTACAATGGTGCTCGTTCAAAGGTTAGAACTCTACAATAGCACTCGATCAGGGTAGTAGCATGACCAAATCCATCTGAGTTGAAATCACATCCTCTAGAGAATATAAAATACTGTATCAGGTCACAATACCCTATTTATCAGTAGTTACCCCCCTTTTTGTTACGTTATGTTTTACCTGTAAACTAATAGCCTATTAGCGATTCAAGCTGCGTTTCAGGTATTAACGCTTTAGCTAATGCATGTTGTTTAACCATTCAAGAAAAGTCAAACAAATCTCATACAGGTCGTTATACACAACTATACGGATATACCAATCTATACAATGTAAATCTGAATCTTGTATAGATTGTGCATGATAGTAGGATTAAATCCTATCTTAGTCTGCAATGCTTGAGCTTAAAATTTCTTAATAGAACTTATAGAGGAAATATGGCTTTTAACTAAACTAATGTATTTCTTTTTCAGAGATATATAGATATTTTATGCACAAACATTTAAACAGAATGTATTACCATAAAAACATTCCATGGAATAATATATCCATAAAGACACTTTAAATTATTCCTCTGATCGTACATGTGCGTTTTCAAAAAACAAGTTTTTTGTTTTAATTTCCGTTCGAAAAGGATTTTTTTTTTCATAATATTCCAAAGCTAGCTTCTATTTTATCAGATATCAGGATTATTGAAGAGATAAAAATATTTTCAAGGAAAGCTGATCTAATCCTCTTTTAAATTACATCAGAGAAGAATAAAAAACATATTTTTGAAGTTATTATCTTGCATCCTACGCTCCGGATCTGTTTAAAGTATACAGGATGTGGTCTGCAGCCAACGAACAAAAATATTTGTGATTACCGGAAATTTGTCTCTCAGTTATGGCAAAATAAACAGTTTTTCATATATTTAAGCTTGTGTTATGCGGAAGGCACAAGTTTGTTATTCACCAAATAGTGTAATTTAAGAATGCATATTTTTTTTTACTAACTGCAGAAAAGTAGAAATTTAAAACATTTCTGAAATAGAAATTTGAATTCACTGAATTCAGCGAGTGCATTGGTATTAACTTCCATATTTATTTTTACACCGATTTCAAAGTATATGGTACATAAGGGCAATGCTGTAAAATATGAGAAATTTGGAAATTAATTTTGAGGTATTTCTTACGTGTAAACTTCAATAAAATGGGATTGAAATGCATTACAAATTTCCATTCCATAGTGAACGATCCATATATCTAGTTAAAAATAATGTTTGTATGTTTGTATCCGCATGATTTTATGTCTGCAGGAAAATAAACAAGAAATAACAATCATGCATAAAGCATGCATTATGAAATACTTTCCAACTGAAATGCAATTTTATTTAAACAACTCTAAAATGTGATACCTTCAGCGGTGATATTTTTAAAATTATCACAGTACTACAATAATTTATTATATTTGAAAACTTCATCGAAAACAAATGAACTTTCTTGAAATAACGTCATCAAAATGTAAATCGCCCTAGCTCTGTATATAAAAGGAGTGAATATTTCATTCATAATTTTTTCCATTCCTTTCATTCAACGGCGATATTTTTAAAATTATCGCAATGCTAGAATAATTTATTTTACTTAAAATCGTGAAACCATGGAGGTAAAATTACTTTCTAACTCCATGCTTAAAACTGCATCAAAAAAGCAATAATGTGGAATCGTCTGCTTCTCTATGTAAAATCAATGAATGTTTTATTCTTATCAGCTTTATTGCAGACTCCAAAGTTAGATAATGTTGCGTTAAAGAAATTCTTATACAACTCATCATACATCTTGATGTGTTTACATTCGCCATACGTGAAAGTTAGGTTTCGCTGTAGAAATGATCAAAGTTTGATGATCATTTAAACTCCAAAATATTGTAATTGCGTTGGTGCAGTATATAGATGCACAAAAATAAAATAAAAAATAAATCAGTTTTAGGAGGGATGAAACACTAAATATAAATTAGAAAGAACTTTAAAAATCGCGATTTTGACACATGATGAAAGCCACATTTTATTTTGAAGTGGATCACGTGATATTTTCGTATAATATGGGTGCAATTATTATTTTAATTTTTATATAAAATATTTCCGAACATATTTTGCTGATTTTTTTTTATATATTTTATGGGATAATTTGAATATTTCCTAAAATTTTCGATGCAATTTGTGAATTTTAATTTCGCTTAAAAAATGTTTGAAAAATTAGGTCCTATAGGGTTCAATGTATTTTATTTTTTTCACCCTGGGTTCAATCCAAAACTGATTGAGTGATATTAGTCATTTACATTCCCATATGTCCCACAGACCGTCTCAACAACATACAAAAATTTCATTTTGAAAAAGTCATTTTTACGGCAGTTATCGTGCGAACGGACTAACAGACATACAGACAGACAGAAAAACAAACAGACAGGCTGAATGAGCAAAGGCATAAACACTTTTAAACTATGCTGTAATGTATTAAAAAAACCCGAAAGTTACAGAATTCAATGTAAATATATTTCCAGACGAATCCCAGAACCTTTCGTAGCGGTTTTTTATGTTCAATCCAATTTATATTTTCTTATCCAATTACAGTTTAAATGAAAATTTGCACCATTTCACATAATTCCGTTAGTAGAGACCGAAACATTTTTTGTAGATTTTAAACGGTAAAATCACCAAAACGTATAAGCATCCGAATATACTGTAACACTTGAATATCATATCTCAAATATTTTAATCCTGTTTCTTTTCAAAAACAGCGAAATTCATTTTTATATTTCGCCAATATTTAGACAATAATACGATTATGAAATCTGACGTGTATAACTTTGTAAGGTTTCACTCTCCGTAAAAGGAAAATAGATACAGATGTGCATATGTTGAATGTAGATGGCGTATTGTTGGGGCAATTTGAGCAATATTTGTCATTTTCGTTAGCGCTTCCTTTCTGTTGTAGCTGCCGGCATCTATCGGGACGCATAAGTCACTGTGGAATAGGCCAGTTTACTTTATCTGTGTTATAGGTTTAATGAGTCTGACAACAACCATTGTGGCCCGTGAGTATGTGGGTAACTTGGAATTTATTGAAGTCACGTCTGAGCTTATTGATTGAAATATTTAAGCTTTTTAAAATGAAATAGAGCTGGTAGATGAAGTTAGCTAGTGCATATTATACGTATCGCAACAAATACAAAAATATAATTGTGATGCACAAAACATACGGTACTTAAAGTTGGACTTAAAGTTGGAATTTTAGATTAATTATCATTAACATATATTAACATGGCCGTAAATTGATCGTATTAGTGGAACTCATTATTAATTTATACATTGCACTGTTTTGCCGCTGATAACCCTCCAATTATTTATCTTTCGCGCGAGTTCTGTAAAAGAATATTAATTAATATAATAATACATTGATTGCACCATTTTAACTTTAACAATAAAACATTTATCAACAACATAACCTACTTATTAAATTAATTACACAGATATTCATATTATTTCGTCGGAGAGAGACAATGTGAGACCATTATTAAAAATACCTAAAATGAATTTAAGACCTGGTACTATTTGAGGAACACATACCTTGGACTTTATCGAACACTTCTGGACTAATTGTACTCAGGACTTTGTCGTTTACATTCTGCAATTGTCGTGCAGAAGTCATTGTGAATTTCGATACTACCTCTGGTAGAAATCATGCTGCCCTCTCTCTGTCGAAATCATTCTCTGTATGTATCGTATTTATGTCATTCTCTTAGTCTACATATCTAGTATCTCCGTTCTGTATCTCCGTTCTTATGTCATTCTAGTAGTCGGTTCTTTCTCATCGTTCTTAGGTCATTCTAGTAGTCGGTTCTTTCTCATCGTTCTTAGGTCATTCTATCTCTATATCTTTCTAAGTATCGTACCTCTTAGTGTCGCGCTGTAAGTCTTTTTCTAGCTAGATCTGTTTTTATCGTTGTTCCTATGTCATAGTTTGTGGCTCCTTTTGCTCAGGACGAACACTCCTCCTTTGCTCTCATTTGCAGCCTTCAGGCTGGCGCTACAAGCTTCTTCTCAATTGATCAGTCTTTTTATCCAATGTCGTTCATACATTTTCTTAACAGTCCTTTGAACCATTCTTGTCGTGACACAACAAATTTATGATTTTAGTTGCCCTTTCGGTCAGCGTGTCGTAAACACTGGCGTCATTCAGACTGGAGGTATTGTCTGATGTTTCAGACACAATAAATAATGTACATAAAACTGTCTCACAATAACTAGTATGAGATATATTTCTGGTCTCACACATCCCCCGCGGACAAAGAAAGAAAAAAATCATCACCAATAAAGTTCTATAAGATTTCGTGTCACTGCTAACTCTGTAATTGGTATTTTACACTGAAAAAATTTCGTCATAGAACTGCAGTCTAAACAAAGTCTTGTTGAAACACCAACAGTTTTTAGCACGCATTATACATTATATATACATATCAGTTATGTACTCATCAAATTTATATCAGGTCAAGTTTTCAACTGAAGCGAAATTAAATTTTGACTATTTTATAGGATATTAAACTTATACACATTCACCTGGCGATGTTACGTACTTAAATACAAATACTGATATCTTTAACAAAATTATACTTTTTTGTTTTATAAATTACACAGCATATTTATTTTCATGTTATATTTTAACCAATTCCTTATTCATTGATTTACAAATTTTCATTATTGATACTTTCATAACATATAGTACAAATATATCGTATTTGCTTAATCTTTAACATCATAGTACATAATTATTAACATATTTTTTTTAAATTCAGCCATTTAAAATACACTTTTAACATCAGAATTATATAAATACCTTTAACACTGCATATGGGATTGGCAACACTGGCCTGACATTTTCCCTTTTAAATGCCTTTTTTAGCACTGAACGTAAACAACAGCAAACATCCCTGGACTGGTGATAGTTAATTGATTGATCGACTTACAAAATGATCATTACAGGACCCTTTGTCCTCCTCGGCGGAAGTTTTAACAAAAGCAGGTAGTGTGCGTAAACTATGACCCCATTGATATTGACTGCATTCAATTTGATTTATTTTTTAATTCGTTTCTGCTAATCGACTTTTTTCGAGCTAAGAGATTTCTCAACTTTACTTTGAAGAATGACCGGGTATTTTCAAGACGTTCTGCTGTGTATGCGCTCGTCTCCCCAGTTTGTACAACTTGAATCTCATTGGTGAAACGTTTATCAACAACTGACTATGTCTGCACATATGTCAGTATATTTCTAAATAATAAAACTTTCTATACTAATCTTGTAGAATTTAATTCTAAGTGATCTACATATTACCATGTTTTTGACTATATTGTATTGGAAATATTAGCAATCTAGGAAATTTAGCAGAGTTAGCTAAGCGAGTTCTAGAGTTAGTGAATGTATGTTAACAAAGGCGGTATCTATTTGCGTATTACGCCTGCGTAACAGGTGGCGAAGCCTCCCGACTCGCGAAACAAGTTACGGGAGCTAGTGAGCGTAGCGATCAGGGAACAGAGCCCCCTAGTGTTTCATAAAAAAATTAAATGGTATATGAAATAAGAAAAAGTTTTCAAGTTCCTTATTGAACCCTTTTCTTTAACCCCTTTTCTCCCAGTAATATAATAGTACTTGAAAGTCCATGACAATGATATATTAACATAAATTTGGAACATTATTTTTCAGCTATTATTTACGAATACTTGGGGTTACGTCTCATGATCACTAACGATCGCCAACCCCAATATTTCGCTTCGTTGTGTTGACCCACTAGTAAGAGCTTTAATTGGAACTTGATTTCTACCCTCACTGCTGACGTGCTTATCTTGGAAGTAATTTCGTATAATAATCGATCTCCACTTGTAGTGATAAGAGGGAAATGGATAGCACAGTGGTACGTTCAGAAAGTCATATGGCCTGATATGTTACCTCTTATGGCGGATCTGCAAAGAGTCAATTCCAGAAAGATAATGCACGTCAATACACAGTCATGGTTTCTTGAGAATTATTTCTTTATATTGTTATACTTGTTTGGCTTTTGCAGTCCCTGTTTTTCGACCAATGAATATAAGATACCATTATAAGATCAGATATAAGACCCATATATATACCACTAATAATACCAGATATAAGACCCAGATATATACCATTTATAAGATGGGATGGCGGTTTCGGCCATATGCTGGTGTGCGAGGTCTCGATTGACAGATTCAAAAACCTGCAGCATGATAGCTTGCCATATTTAAATAACTCTATACCCATCCATATTGCTGCATGCATCTAAGCCTGAGAAAGTCCTACAAGTTATTAAATATGACTTTAAATTATATTGTTATCCCGACCGAAATTGTCCTTTCTATATGATAGTGTGATCACTTATCTATATATGTGATAGTCATCATGATCATATATGAAGTTCTATTCGACTCTAACTTATCTTACGACTCCAACTTATCCAACTATTTTAAAAATTCTAATTCAATGCAATTCTAAATAATTATTCATTCCATGTACTATTTTGTGCGATGAATCTCAAACCAATGGGTGAAAAACAGAGAAATAGAGAAAGCCATGTATTTTTGGACAGTAGAGGAAGATATATATTTTGAGTCTGTAGAGAAATACACGTACTGTCCACGTCAAATATTTGAACTTAGTATTACTTTATGAGCATGCATTAAACTTTATTGAAAAGCACTTTAGTACAAAAAAAACCCCAATAAATTACTTGTGCATATTAGTTAGTTTTGTTAAAAATATTTTTATGATTGAAATGCAAATTTATTTTAAGACATTTACATAGCTTGCGTATAAGGAGTGTTCCTAAAAATGTGAAATACGCTCCTATTACAGATAATATCATCAATGAACCGTTTTTGTCATCAGCATGGCATAGCCGATAACCGTTTTGACAACAATAAAATTACGATCAGCCACATTTATGCGCATTTCTATATGAACTGACAAATTTATTTCTAGCTGGCGTCAAATTGAAATATCCGCTCAGGCAATGAATAGCAGCAAAATTGTGGCTCATAGAGTGTGTCATTGCAGATAGTTGCTATACCTTGCTGGCGCGCGCATAATAAAGGCGAAACCGGTCAATGCATGTTTTTATTGGCAATGGGAGCGTATTCAATATGTGTTATAAAATATTGTGAACATAAGAAAATTAATTTTACATTTAAAAGCGAGCGTTCTATTGTTTCACCTACTATTTCTCTTTACTATTCAAATTTGTTGAAAACACTTACTGGGATATATTTAAAATATGTGTGGTATGTTAAAACATTTATGGTAAATTGGTATGCAGAACGCTTATTCTGGTATATCCAAAGTACTTCCTATATACTGTAATTTTATTTTTCGTCTACTGAAAATTGCTGAATTGAATTTTACAAAAAATCAATTTTTCATGTTACTATAACTTTGTCAAGTATCAAGTTTACGTAATCCAAAAAAATTCACCTTCACAAATTGCATTATGGTTTAGTATAATGAGATAAAAATATTGCCCGAAGCAATATATTGGCTGGTAGAAATGGATATGCGAATTATGTATAAATTTCGCAAGCTAGTATAAATTTATGTATAAAATGTAAAGAGTGAATAAAACCCCTAAATATTTTTGCGAAACAATTTTGTCTCCAGCTGCAATTTCTGTAAAAATGTAAAGTTATAGAAAATTTCGCATAGTTCAAGATATTTCAATGATTTTCAGTAGCACTATTGTGTAGCTTAAATTGTAAAAGCGAGAGACAGTGCAAAAGAGAGATTGAACTAATTTTGTTTAAATATTTTCTTCTTGAAGAAAGGGGGATTATCATCCGGTATATCCTAAGCAGTTTTATTCACAGTATTAAGGAAATATGATATATGGTATACACTCAAACCTGTTTTGTGCGGTCCTTTTTGCGCGATATTTTATTTGTGCGATTTTTTTGTACAATTTTTTTGTGCGGTATATGAAAATTTCAATCAAATTGGAACATAATTGACGAAGTTATTAATAAAATAAAATTAGTAGGTTTGATCGGCCATTTAGTTTTTTCGATTTTTGATATGTATTTCATCACATTACATAAGTATTGCGTCAGCCAATTACATTACATATGTATTGAAATCTATAATCGCATAATTTAATTGTTGAACCCACAAGAATTTCCATGCAAATAAATGAAATGTGCTATAGCATATTGCGATGGAATTCTTCCATAGCAAAGCAAAAATGCATTGATCGCAAATAAACATTGAAGGACATCTGCATCGTGTTAGTTCGGGTTTTCCTGAAACGGACTGTGTGTCTCGTTAGGTCGCTGAGTTGATTTTTTGCTAATGAGATAGTCTATTTGAGTCTATTGCTAATGAGATAGTCTATTATGAGATAGTCTATGAGATTTGCTAATGAGGTCCTCTTACAGAGAATAAACAATTCTGTACTCATAATTAATTTTGCATCCATATGGTAATGCTAAATTCACCTTCAGGATGAGCAACGCAGTTTAAAATCTAAAATCTCCTTAATGACTATTACTTAAAATATTTTACATCCCTGATGCTCAAACTAGCCTTTAAAATTATATAAAACTTCTTGAAATTACCTACAATATTTCGTATAGATCTGATGAAAAATAATTATTTTGAAAAATTATGTGCATTCTCCGAATTATGGCTCAAGAGAATATTTTTCCTAAAAATGCTTGTTTTATTTTTCTCAAGTCAACCAATGTATATATTGTTGCGAAATGGATAATTTTCTCTTTCTTTTGGACTCTTTCGTATTTTCCGAAGACCAGGAGGGGAATACACGAGTACAAACATCCTTTCCCATGACGGCATTCTAAAGTTGCCACTTTGGGAACTTCGAAGACGAGTTGCAAGATTTTTCGAAGTCTCGAAGGTTCGTGAAAAACTCCGAAATAACGATTATTCTACGAGGTATGAGAGATTTCCAGAAGTTTCTATGGGGAGTTTTAAAATAAGGAGTCATCCCCTGAGTCGGAGAGCAATTGGCAAGATACGAGCTACATTAAACTGTGATTTTTGTTGATGTTTTAAGAATAATAGTGGTTGTTTTATGAAATTACTTTCTACAATGTTTGTGAATGAAATCGGCCATTTTATGAAATTAATGGAGTTTTTAAATACGGTTTCACTGTATATTGTTCCTGTTTGCTCTGTTTTTCTGATCAAACCTGTTAGTCATCCAGAGATTTGGACTCATTCATGTATCCTAAGTGCACAGCACGATTCCAAAGTAGTGACTAATTAGTAACAATATATAGGATAAGAAGAACATCATAACGACCAGTTGGAGGGAAAATATTCTCTTTCATTTTTAAGTGGTGAATATTGAGGACAACAAAAAATACACCCTTATAGAACAAAATATATAAGCAGATGAACTAATGATGTAAAACTTTTAAAGGAAAGTGCAAAATTCTATATGTAGATAATTATTGCCATTTAGCGGTAATTTTTTCAGAATTGTTGTATTTAGTATAACTAATAACTACGATCGAAATAATGTTTTGCTTATTAAATACATCAACAACATGCAACGGGGCATGCTGTACATCATAATTTTAAAGCTAAAATATTAGCGACAATTATTAGAAGTTTGAACAATCTATAACAAAAAAAAATCGACGCGCCAAGAAGGATTTGTCCGATTGAGATAAAAATTGGTGGATGCAAAGAACATACATAGAAAAGAAACGATTAAAATTTCAAAACAATTTAATGATTTAGAGTTTGACGGTATACAAAGGGAGGAAGTCAATAAGGCGTTGGTCCATCTCATGCCTGGATGCGAGATGTCACCCGGCGTGGCATAGACTGATAAAGTTCACGGATGGTGTCCTGCGGAAGATAATGCCAAATTTT
This sequence comes from Amaurobius ferox, assembly GCA_951213105.1. Taxonomy (NCBI): domain Eukaryota; kingdom Metazoa; phylum Arthropoda; class Arachnida; order Araneae; family Amaurobiidae; genus Amaurobius; species Amaurobius ferox. The sequence goes on along the minus strand of OX578144.1, from coordinate 35,331,337 downwards.
CTCCAACTGTCGGGCTAAATCGTCAACATTCCGGGATGGTTGCAATCGCCTCCCCATAACGTCACAATGTGGTCTATGGGAGAGCGATCAGGAGACCTAGCTGGCCAAGGAAGTGTTGGGCAAGCTTGAAGACAATTCATAGCAACACGTACCGTGTGCGGCCGGGCATTATCTTGTTGAACAGTAAGTCCGGGGTGTCGCAAAAGGTACTGTAACACGACCGGTCGTAGAATGTTGTCTACGTACCGCTGTGCTGTCAGTTTGCCAAAAATGACTACCAAAGGAGGCACCCCAGACCACACCCACCTGCAGATATACATCTGCCGAGAAATACACCTGCTGAATGCGCAGTTCCGATGAGCAGGAATCCCAATATGTATTCATTAGGCATCAAATTTTATTCATTTGCATGTTCGTTCAAAATGTCTTTGTTTACGAAATTTCTTTACAATCGGACAACTCCTTCTTGGTGCGTCGATTTTTTTGTTAAAGAGTATATATAAATAATTAATTATGAGATCCGGGACTTCACTCTTGAATTATTATTTTAACTGCAAGTTTTGACACTTCTTTATTTTTCTTTTAGTATCAATGATTTACTAATGTGATTGGAAAGTAAAAATGTGCCAAGATAATTTCAATTATTTTTTAAATCCTTGTGTATATACTGCATATTAATCAAAACTCATTTGCTGTGGTTTTCTCTCTACCTATCCAACTCTACTTACCCAACTAATGTTTCTCCTCTAAATTGCATCATGCTTTCTTTCAGCACATGGTACAGGAACATGCTGACGGGTTTAGCAGTATACGTAGTATGCTACTTGTATTCCATATTTATGCATATATATCTATTTATTAATCATATTTTTGATATTTGCGTATTTTATTTTTGATATTTTAATATTGCTATTATTGTCAATTATTTCCTGATATCGTTCGTTTTAGTCTGAATATGCTTTTCATCAGTTGATTGGAACACATTGTATAAATTTCTAACCATGTAATCATAGAAGCAACGAAATTTAGTGTATCTGTTAGACTGTACCTTTGACGTCGTAGTCGTTTACATTCTGCATGCTATAGTTAAGCGTTAAAATTTGGCTTCGTTGTAGGAATGAAGCACATTCATTAATCATTAAAAATAAAAAATATTATAATTGCATTCGCACATAATTTAGATAATACACCAAAAATAATACCGTTTTATGTCAGATGCAACACTAAATATAAATTTAAACGATTTTTAAACATCTACGGTAACACCGGGAATGCTATAATACTTTCTTTATATACATAAAATATAAGGAAAGTATTGTGAAGAGGTCGAAAATTCGAATTCGAGTTTTCGACGGGAGAGTACGTTTCAAGCATCCCTGATCACGAATCAAACATTTTTGCAGTGATGTCTGTGTGTGTGGGTGTGTGAAAGTATGTGTGTGTGTCAGTGAGCCTGTGGAGTTGGTACAAAAATCACAATCCGTGAACACTGGAAGTCTATTGTTTTTATACGCAATCGAATGTTCAGAACCCCCTAAATTTTCGAGTGAAATTTTGAAAAAATCGTCAGAAAATCAAAATTGCTAATAAAGTTACGCAAATAAACATTTCTTATGTAATTTTTCATTAGAAAACGATTGACATAAATTTTGGAACGCTAACATGATCTGTTCTCGATATATTGCACATTTTTAAAAAAAATGTCAAAAAGTTATAAAAAAAAAAAAAAATATTTCCTATAGGGAAACATGTTCACTTTTCATATGTAATACCATGCGATGAATTGGGTGACATCATTCTCGTGGATCTAGCTCGTTCCATTCATGAAAAAAGATACTTTGAGTAATACTTTTGTATTTGAACGTCAATACTCATTTATCGGCTGTAAGAATAACTTATTTCTTAGTGCATAACTCTTGGAGAGATTTTGGCGACGAATTTGGCGGAATATCGCCAACTTGGCGATATTTTTAATTGTTGCCAAATTAACAAAAATTTCGCTAAATGGATAAAAATGACGCTAAATCAATGGAAATGACGACTAACTGAAGAAAATCCAATATCTGGGAAAGAATATAAGTATCTACTATAAGAATAACACTTTTTTAACTGTAAAAGTAGTATATTAATTGCATTATATAAGGAAAGTCATGTGTTGTCCACATCAGATTTTTTTTGTTTGAAAAGAGCCATGTGATTTTTTTATATATCGGTTCATATAATATGGTTGTAATTATTACTTCTATTTTTATTTAAAAAACCATCCAGTATTTTACTGTTTTTTTTTTCACATGTTATGCTATAATTTAATGGTTGGAAAAGTTATCCTGCGAATGGACAGACAGACACACAAACTTAAAATCCAAGACTTTTTATATATAACGAAATAATAGTATACAAAATACCACGTTTTGAATTTAGATTTATAAATTCAAACTAAGTATTGTCGTTTGTGGACATACATTATAGGAATTAAGTAAGATATCCTCAAAATATCCAAACAATCCTTCCTTCTCGCACAATATTATATCATAATATTGTAAATCTGAATTTTTTTAGCAATTTGCACGGATGTCCTGACATATGTTGAATATTTTTCAGTATTTCAAATATGTGTCAGTATTATATGTCAAATGTATGTCAGTATTTTAAGTATATGTCAGTATTTCAAATAAAATATAAGGTTATTTTAGAATGCATTTAAGAAAATAAAATACAGCTATTTGAAAACAAACATTAGTTAAAAATAACCACCACCCTATTCCAACACATTCTTTAAATCTGCCTCTCATATTCTTATAAATATTGCTTGGTTCAATTTCCGCTGAGAAATTTATTTTAGAATAACTTTTAAAGTTATCCTTTATCGCATATACGGATTTTTGATGCGATAAAATATTTTCAGCGAAATCGGATTTAACGTTGCTTAAATCACGGCAGGGATAAATGAAAAATTCCTTCTTTGTTATTATTTAACAACCTGCGCTCCAGATCTTTTTAAAATATACAGGAAGTATTTTCCTACGAGCACGAAAATTGTAGATTACGCGAATTTCTCGACCTAAAATATGCCAAAGTAAACGTTTCTATGCTTGTTTAAGCCTACTTTATGCAGAAGATCCAGTATACTTTATCGTCAGGCAATTTAATCTTTTAAAAATATCCACGACTACGGTAAATACCTGTTAATATATTTTTGTTGAATTCAGAAGAAGAAAAATTATTAGAAAATATCTCTAAAGGTAATTCAAATAATTCTTCGAGTAATTGTGATTACTTGTAATTCTAATTACATGGTGTAAAATGTTACCACTAAAGTGCAGAAATCAGTTATTCTACAGATTATCTAGATAATGTGCAGATGTTAGGGTGATCCGTTAGAGTGCCGAAAAGTGTTTCATTTTTCTAATTACCCAGGTAATCTGCAAATTACCTAGATAATCATAAAATTACCTACTAGGCACTCGTTAAAGTGAAAATAAGATCTTTGCTGGAACAACAGCAACGTTTCTAAGGACTCAAGTTAATACAATTTGGTGCTTACTTGCATACTAGGAGCTGAATTTATTTGCTTTAAAAAATCACGACACAAATTCATGCGCTAACAGGCAGAACCGAATTTGAAAACAGAATTAGCTATGCTACGCACTGGCAGCCGACGCAAATTATGAGAAATAAAAACAACCGGCAACGACAAGACGCTGGCGAAACCGAACTAAAAGTGGACGGAGAGGGGGAAGCAGTAGCCTGGTACGGAGGCCGTTATTGTGCACATTACCTAAGTAAAATGCGGAAAACTCTTGATTCCGCACGTTAACGGAGCAAATCAGTTAATCTGCAGATTAGCTAGATAATTTGCACATTAATGGCTTTCGAGCTTTAGCGGTAACATAAATACTGTGTGGGTCCATTTCTAGGAAATTGTTATAAATTATCGCTCTTATTGCAGACATTGAAAGCTAGAATTAATATATTCGCTGACAAAAAGAATGACTATCCTCGACAACAATTAATAAGGATGGCAATGTTGAAATGGTGCATCGAGTTTTTTAAGCTACAGAAGGAATTTAGAAACATTGCAAGAGGGAGTACAGTCTGAATTATAATGAAATGTTTGTAAACTTAATGTTACGTAAAACATAAAAAATATAAAGATACATTTGATGCCTTCACTAAACTTTATCAAAAAATTATTTACACCCTGTAATATATACACTAATAATTACATTAGTTGCAGTGCTCTCAGCTTGTGGTCATTAAATTTGACAATCACTTTTTATAGCAATCACATTTTAGCAATCACGTAATTTTGTAAATTAAAAAAACGATATATAACAATCATGCATAAAGCATTGATTATGAAACAATTTCCAACTGCAATGCAATTTTATTAAGACATCCCTACAATGCGTTACATTCAGCGGTGATACTTTTAAAATTATCACGATATTTCCAGAATTTATTATATTTGAAAACTTCATCGAAAACAAATTAAGTTTATTCAAATAATGTCATCAAAATATAAATCACATGGCTCTCTATATAAAAGCAGTGAATATTTCATTCATAAACATTTTTTCATTCCTTTCATTCAGCGGCGATTTTTTAAAATTATCACAATAGTACAATAATTTATTTTACTTAAAAACTTAAGCCATGGGGGTAAAAGTCCTTTCTAACTACATGCATAAAACGTCAGCGAAAAATGCAATATAGAATCGTCTGCTTTTCATTGTAAAATCAATGAATGTTTCATTCATATCAGCTATATTTAAGTACCCAGAGCTAAATAATTTTGCATTAAAAATTCAGCAGTTCTTTGAAATAATCAAAGTTTGATAATCATTTAAACGCAAAAATGTTGCAATTGCTTTGGCACAGAATATAGATGCACAGAAAAGAAAAGTAAAACGGTTTTAAGACGGATACAACACCAAATATAATTTGACAAGAAGGATCAATCATTCATAAAGCAATGATTATGGAAGACTTTCCAACTAGAATGCAAATTTATTTAAAAATCTCTATAATGCGATACAGTAAGCGGTTATATTTTAAAAATTACACTACAATAATTTATTATATTTGAAATCTTAAAATATAATCGAAAGGTGAACTTTATTCAAATGACGTGATTGAAATATAAATCGCCTCGCTGTCTATGTAAAAGCAGTAATTATTTCATTTCTACACTTTTATTCCATTCCTTTTATTCATCACAATATTACAATAATTTATTTTACTTAAAAACTTAAAACCATGTGGGTAAAAGTAATTTATATCTATGCTTAAAACTTCATCGAAAAAGTCTCCTATAAAATCGTGTGCTTCTCTACGTAAAATCAATGAATATTTCATTCATATCAGCTATACTGTAGGCTCCAGACCTACATAATTTTACGATAAAGATATTCAGCAATTCTTATACAACTCATAGCTGGATGTGTTTACATTCTCCATAAATGAATATTAGGCGTCGTTGTAGAAAGTTTAATGATCATTTAAAGTCAAATATATTGTAATTGCGTTGTTCAGAATATAGATGCACAGAAATTATGTAAAAATAAACCGGATTTAGGACGGATACAACACTAGATATAAATTAAAAAAACTTTAAAAATCACGATTTTGTCACAAGATGAATGCCATATTTTATTTTGAAGTGGGTCACGTGATCCCTGCATATAATATGTGTGCAATTATTATTTTAATTCTCATTTTAAAAACTATATATATATATATATATATATATATATATATATATATATATATATATGTATATATATATATATGTAACTGTATATATATATATATATATATATATATATATATATATATATATATATATATATATATATATATATATATATATATATATATATATATATGTATATATATATGTAACTATATATATATATAGATATAGATATATATATCTATAATAGCTCAAAAGTCACATCCAAACATCCATAAAAATCGAAGTTCAATGAAGTGAGAGTTATATTTACTTGTCTACTATCTCTGCCAATAAGAATCTCAGTAATAGGAAATAATCTCTGTCAATATGATTTTGACATGTTCCCAGCAGACTTGGATTTATCCTGACAGTTGTCCCAGAACAATTTTTGTATTGAAACGGAATTGTTGTTTTCAATCACTTTATGAAACATTTTGCGAAGAAGTTTGATTTTGACAGTACTTTGCTGACAACAGTGGAATTTTATTAGATCAAAAATTTGCTGAAGCACATTTTTAGTAAAAACATGCAAAAATTGAATTATAAGTATCCGTAATGATCAATTTCTGAGATTCTCAGAATGAAATCGAGCTGCATAAAACATTATCTAACTTTTTTAATGTAGTTGTTTCGTCGTAATTTATGAGTTACGAAATTTCTAATTTACAAACTGTTAATTAAATGAAATTAGCTTTGCCCGTTAGCTATCATTAAATATAACAACAATCAGTTTTTAGCAAGTTCTGCCCCGCCATGTGAACAGCCCCACCTCTTGCTTGTGTGAACAAAATGCCATCTCCCCCCCCCTCCCCCTATATGTGAGCCCGACATAAAATTACAAAGTCCCTATATTGGGTCTAAGTGTTACACTAGTAGGTCAGGTGTGTCTATTATAGAGTCGAAATCTGCTACGTAAAAATTGCATCAAAATCAAAACAAACGTCGCTAAACAAATAACATTTTTTTAAAACGGTAATTTTAAAATTCTCCACTCTCCCGCAATTTCATCATGGATTGAATCTTATTTAAGTAGAATTTAAATCTTAATTAGTAACTTATGAATTTTCATAGTAGAAACGTGATTTAAAAAAAAATGCTTAGAATTACGTTAAAAAATTATAATTAAAAATAACAAATATCTATCTGTTTAATTAAGAAATTTGGATAATTTTTATTTTAATCGCTACTAAAGCAAGTGACTCGAAATTCTGACTGTGATGCCATCGTGTTTACGCCCTACCCCTTACTAGGAAATGGGAAATATTCAAAATTAACAGCGAATTGGTTGAAATTTTGGGGATAGAACTGTAATAACCCCACTTAAAATTTAGTCGATGTTTTGAGTTTATAGTTCCAGAGGTGGTCTATTCATTAATTAACAAGAAATATCAATTATACATAAAGCATTGATTATGAAACACCTTCCAAATGCAAAATGCAATATATTAAGCGGTGATGATTTTTTAATTATCACAGAACTACGATAAATTATTTTACTTAATATCTTTAAACTTGATCGAAAAAAATGAACTTCATTCAAAAAACGTCATCGAAATATAAATCTTCTGATTCCCTATGTAAAAGCAGTGAATATTCTATCCATACACTTTTATTCCAGACTCCAGACATAAATAATTTTACGTGAAAAAAATACTCCATTCTTATACGACTCATCTTTAAAATCACTTGTTTACATTCTGCAGGCATTAAACTTATATTTCGTTGTAGAAATAATCAAAATTTGCTGATCCTTTAAACTCAATATTATAATTGCTTTGGCGCGGGATAAAGATGCACAAGAATTACGCAAAATAAAGCGATGGCTGCAGCACAAAATATAAGTTTAAAGAAATTTTAAAAACACGATTTTTAATCTGAGAAAAAATATGGATGCCATATTCCATTTTTGAAGTGACTCACGTGATCACTTCATATTATATGGGTGTAATTATTATTTTAATTTTTATTTAAAAAACTACCGAATATATGTTGCTGCACTTTTGCAATAATTGTTAAATTAAGTCCCATATAGTTCAATGTGTGTCGAAAAATTAGGTCCCGTAGGTGTCAATGAATTTCGATTCTTCAACCCGGGTACAATTCAAAACAAATCAGGTGATATTATTCATTTACATTCCCATATGTCCCACAAACCGTCTGAACAACATATTACTTTTTTATTTTGATAAAGTCGTTTTAACGGCAGTTATCGCCTAAACGGACAGACAGACAGACAGAACAAAACCATGAACGCTTTTCAACTATATTGTAATGTGTTAGAAACGCACAGCTAAACCGTCCATAGACATTATGCAGATATTCTACCCTCAAACTTATTTGAAAAAAATTATATCATGTCTCTTAGCGACGGTTTTAAATACATTGTGCTTACGCAAGAGAAGATTTTTATTAAATATTTTCCGATTTAAATAATAAATATTATATAATTATAATAATTTAAATAATAAAATCTGTCTGTCTCTCTCTGTATATCTGTCTGCCTATTTGTGCCATCATCACGGGAGAACGGCTGAACCGAATGTTATGAAATTTTGTGGGTAGCCTAGAAATTTCCCCTCTTAAAATGTAGTCTATGTTTGATGTTTCTATGATCAATGGTTCTCGAGATATTAGTAAATAACTAAACTTTTGTTTGTCGCATCATCACGGGAGAATAGTTGAACCGAATTTAATGAAATTTTGTGTATAGCCTTGAAATAGCCTCCCATAAGTTTACTCCAAGTTTCGAACAGGAGTTCTCGAGATATTACTGAAAAACGAAACTTTTTCCTAGGAGTTCTACTCTAACTCTGTGGTTTATCCAAACGAAAAGATTAAAAATCGTTTGAAAGTGAATTAAAACTTTATTTCTGAGTTTAGTGAGAGATTTTTTGCGCTAATTAGTCACTTTCTGAAAACATTAATTTAAATGGAAAATCTATATCCATGGTTTATTTTTCACAAACTTTTACTCAACAATGAAAGTATAAAGAAATCAAAATGGTTATTTAATTTCGCAATTTATGGAGTGAATGGATATAAAAATATATTTCAGAATATAACGGTTTGATTTTTTTAATTATATTAATTGTGAACTGCATATATCACTTTCATTTATTTTGGCAAAGAGTTTTTAAGCTTCTATATTGTGTTTAGCTAATACATTAATATATTGTGTTTTCCCAATAAATTCATTTATCCGTTTGTTGAAACAGGAAAAGATTAGAACGGGTATATCTCCTAATACAATTTTAGTGTTTCATTTAGTATATACGAACGGGATCAGGATGTTTTTTTTCTTCAGATCAGCAAATTCTGAGCTATGGATTTGGCGAAATATCGCTAACTTGGAAACTTTTTTTGAACTTTGCGAAATTGACGAAAACGTTATCAAATGGATAAGAACGGCACAACTCAATGAAATTAAATTTGTTTTTTTAGAAGATAGTACTGTATTGATGTTTCTGTAGCATTTGTCGGTCAGTCCATCCATCGTACTTAGTAACTCATTTAGCGAATTTCTAAAATATCGCCATATTGATAAAAATGTTTGTAAATCCATAAAAATATCATGAAATTGATAAAATTGCTCTTAATATATAAAATTAATTGTGTTTTGTTAGGGGATAGTATTGTGATGATATTTCTTCAATTTGTCGCAAAACGGGACTCTCAGTTCTATAGTCCCACTTGCCGATAAATTTTGCGATTATTTAAAATATCGCTACATTGACGAAAATTGCGCCAAACCTTCCATTGAAATAGCGTTATTCAGACGATATGATTTCCATCAATTTATTTCCAGCAAATTATATCATATCGCTTAACAAGTGATGTAAATCCAATGTGTTTTAGCGGCATACAATTTTTAATAAATGTTTTCCGATTTGAATAAGAAAGATATGTATCTATATATATAAAATTGAAAATCTGTCTGTCTGTCTGTCTGTCCCATCATCACGAGAGAACGGCTGAACCGAATTTGATGAAATTTTGTGGGTAGCCTGGAAATAGCCCCACTTAAAATTTAGTCTATGTTTGGAGTTTCTACGTCCAGTGGTTCTCGAGATATTAGTAAAAAAATAAACTTTGGTTTGTCTCATCATCACGAGAGAACGGCTGAACCGAATTTAATGAATTTTTGTGGATAGCCTTGAAAAAACTCCCCATAAATTTTGTCCACATTTAGGATTTCTAAGACCAGGGGTTGTTGATATATTAATGAAAAACGGAACTTTCCCCTAGGAGTTCTACTCTCTAACTCCGTGGTTTATCATCCAAACGGAAAGGATGAAAATCGTTTGTTTAAAACGTCAAAGAGAAATAAAACTTTATTTCTGAGTTTGGTGGAGAGTTTTTGCTCTAATTAGTCACTATCTGAAAGCATGAATTGTTTGAAACATGAATTTAAATGGAAAAATCTATCTCCATGGCTTATATTTTTCACAAGCTTTTACTCAACGATGAAAAGTATAAAGAAATCAAAGTGGTTATTTTATTTCGCATTTTATGAGGAAGATTCCATCTTATATCATGTTGCTCGGCAACGCAATAAAATTAAATGTGTTTGTTAATGATTATTAGTATTATTTCGATTTGAATAATAAATAAATGGATATAAAAATATATTTTAGAAAAAAACGGCTTGATTTTTCTTTTAATTATATTAATTGCGAACTGCGTACATAACTTTCATTTATTTTGGCAAAGAGGTTTCAAGCTTATATATTGTGTTTAGATAATGATCTCATGTATTCTGTCTACCCAATAAATTCATTTATCCGATTGTTGAAACAGAAAAAGAGTAGAACGGGTACATCTTCTAATAATATTTTAGTGTTTTCATTTAGTATATATGAACTGGATTATGATATTTTATTCAAATCTGCAAATTTAGAGCTACGAATTTGGCTAGATATCGCTAACTTGGAAAAGTTCTTAAAAGTTGTCAAATTGATTGAAATGTCCCCAAATTGATAACAACGAAGTAAATCAATGAAATTAATTTTGTTTTGCTAGGAGAAAGTACTGAACTGTTGTTTCGTTAGCATTTGTCTGTCAGTCCAACCTGTTAGCATTTGTCTGTCAGTCCAACCTGTTAGCATTTGTCTGTCAGTCCTGTATATACAAACTGGATCACGATATTTTATTCAAATCTGCAAATTTAGAGCTACGGATTTGGCTGAATATCGCTAACTTGGAAAATTCCTTAAAAGTTGCCAAATTGATTGAAATGTCTCCAAATTGATGAAAACGATGTAAATCAATGAAATTAATTTTGTTTTGCTAGAAGAAAGTACTGAACTGGTATTTCGTTAGCATTTGTCTGTCATTCCAACCTGTGAGCATTTGTCTGTCAGTCCTGTATATACAAACTGGATCACGATATTTTATTCAAATCTGCAAATTTAGAGCTACGGATTTGGCTGAATATCGCTAACTTGGAAAATTTCTTAAAAGTTGCCAAATTGATTGAAATGTCTCCAAGTTGATAAAAACGATGTAAATCAATGAAATTAATTTTGTTTTGCTAGAAGAAAGTACTGAACTGGTATTTCGTTAGCATTTGTCTGTCAGTCCAACCTGTTAGCATTTGTCTGTCAGTCCTGTATATACAAACTGGATCACGATATTTTATTCAAATCTGCAAATTTAGAGCTACGGATTTGGCTGAATATCGCTAACTTGGAAAATTTCTTAAAAGTTGCCAAATTGATTGAAATGTCTCCAAGTTGATAAAAACGATGTAAATCAATGAAATTAATTTTGTTTTGCTAGAAGAAAGTACTGAACTGGTATTTCGTTAGCATTTGTCTGTCATTCCAACCTGTTAGCATTTGTCTGTCAGTCCTGTATATACAAACTGGATCACGATATTTTATTCAAATCTGCAAATTTAGAGCTACGGATTTGGCTGAATATCGCTAACTTGGAAAATTTCTTAAAAGTTGCCAAATTGATTGAAATGTCTCCAAGTTGATAAAAACGATGTAAATCAATGAAATTAATTTTGTTTTGCTAGAAGAAAGTACTGAACTGGTATTTCGTTAGCATTTGTCTGTCAGTCCAACCTGTTAGCATTTGTCTGTCAGTCCTGTATATACAAACTGGATCACGATATTTTATTCAAATCTGCAAATTTAGAGCTACGGATTTGGCTGAATATCGCTAACTTGGAAAATTTCTTAAAAGTTGCCAAATTGATTGAAATGTCTCCAAGTTGATAAAAACGATGTAAATCAATGAAATTAATTTTGTTTTGCTAGAAGAAAGTACTGAACTGGTATTTCGTTAGCATTTATCTGTCAGTCCAACCTGTTAGCATTTGTCTGTCAGTCCTGTATATACAAACTGGATCACGATATTTTATTCAAATCTGCAAATTTAGAGCTACGGATTTGGCTGAATATCGCTAACTTGGAAAATTTCTTAAAAGTTGCCAAATTGATTGAAATGTCTCCAAATTGATGAAAACGATGTAAATCAATGAAATTAATTTTGTTTTGCTAGAAGAAAGTACTGAACTGGTATTTCGTTAGCATTTGTCTGTCAGTCCAACCTGTTAGCATTTGTCTGTCAGTCCTGTATATACAAACTGGATCACGATATTTTATTCAAATCTGCAAATTTAGAGCTACGGATTTGGCTGAATATCGCTAACTTGGAAAATTTCTTAAAAGTTGCCAAATTGATTGAAATGTCTCCAAGTTGATAAAAACGATGTAAATCAATGAAATTAATTTTGTTTTGCTAGAAGAAAGTACTGAACTGGTATTTCGTTAGCATTTGTCTGTCAGTCCAACCGTCTTACTTAGTAACACATTTAGTGAATTTTTAAAATATCACCAAATTCATAAAAATGTTTGTAAATCCATAAAAATATCATGAAATTGATAAAACTGCGCTAAATAAATGAAATTGTGTTTTTTTAGAGGATAATATTTTGATGATGGTTCGTCAATTTATCGCCAAGTGGGACTGTCAGTTCTATAGTCCCACTTGCCGATAAATTTTGGCGATTTTTTAAAATGCCGCCAAACCTTCATTAGAGATCGCATTATTCAGACGATATATTGACCACCAATTTATTTGAAGCAAATCATAACATGTCGCTTAGCAACGGATTTAAATCCAGTGTGTTGATGAGGAAGAAGATTTTTATTAAATACTAGCAGCATACCCGTTCTTCGTACGGAGTATATAATATAAAGAAACTTGAAATTCATAATCATGCCCAAATTCTTATAGTATACTAAATGACATGTTTAATCAAAATATTCTATTAAAATATTTAATATAATGCTCCTAAAAAGAAGTTTAAGAATCTCTGTTCTCGCTATATAAAATTATCTTCATGGACATATCTGAAGAATAAAACATCTTGGACCCCTTATGTAAGCAAATATAAAAAAAATATAGAATTGAATCAATATATGCAAAATAAAAGCGTTAAAATTGTATGGGACCCGTACTAATTATATACGCGAATATTAGAAAATATAACCTGTATTAGTAGATTACATGTATAAATTTAAAATACCAATAAACCCGTAATCTTTAACTCTGAAGACAGTCATTTATTCCAATATATGTCAAAATTAAAGTGCTAAAATTATATGGGAAGATATACACGTACTACTTATAATGTCCGATTATTAGTAGAAGATTACCCGTTTTGCAATATGAGTCACAAATGTTTTTTGGTAAAATACAACAGACGACGTAATAAATTGAATATATAATTAATCCCCTTAATCTTCATACCAGAAGACTGTACTTGATTCCAATATATATGCCTATATATGTCAAAATATATGCCAATATACCTGTACTACTTATATTATCGCAGGTTAGAAGATATACCCGTGCATTCCTAGAAGATTACTCGCACAACGTACAATATGCGTGTGTCAGCAATTTTTGCCGCAATAAAACAATGGCGTAATAACTTAAAAATATCAATAATCCCTGGATCAATAATTCCGGAAAATATCAATAATAATAATGTTTAAACCTGAAGAGTATAATTGATATTATCCAGTCCAAAATGAAATGGCAATGAAATTTATTTTATATACATATCTTCATTATTCAAATCGGAAAGGATTTAATAAAAATCGTCTGCCGCATAAACATATTGGATTTAAATCCGTTGCTAAGCGACATGATATCATTTGCTTCAAATAAATTGGCAGAAAAAATATCGTCTAAATAGTTATATTTCTATGGAACATTTGGCGACAGTTTCGTCAAATTAGCGACATTTTAAAAAATCGCCAAATTTATCGCCAAGTGAGACTGTAGAACTGACAGTTCCACTTTGCGACAAATTGACGAAATATCATCACAATACTATCCCCTAACAAAAAACAATTAATATCATTTATGTAGCGCAGTTTTATCAATTTCAAGATATTTTTATAGATTTGAAAACATTTTTATCAATTTGGTGACATTTTAAAAATTCGCTAAATGTATTACTAAGTAGGATGGTTGGTCTGACAGAGAAATGCTAACCAAACATCATTTCAGTACTCTCTTCTAACAAAAAAAAAAAAAAGTTCATTGATATGTAGAAGACACAAGCCACACGACCAACCCGAAGGTTTATGACAGCTGTTTGTGTGTCGTTTATATCAATTTGGCGACATTTCCGTCAATTTGGCGACATTTCCGTCAATTTGGCAAAGTTTAAGAAAAGTTGTCAAATTAGCGATATCCCTCCAAATTCGTAGCATTGAATTTGCAGATCTGAATGAAACATTCTTATCCCGTTTCAATATACTAAATGAAAACACTACAATTGTATTAGAAGATATACCCGCTCTACTCTTTTTCTGTTTCAACAATCGGCTATATGAATTTATTGGCTAAACACAATATATGAGTTTAGTAGCTAAATACGATATAAGCTTGAAAACTCTTTGCCAAAATAAATGAAATTGATGTACGCAGTCAGCAATTAATATAATTAAAAGAAAAATCAAACCGTCCATTCATAAGATATACTTTTATATCCATTTATCCATTTATTTATTATTTAAATCTAAAAAAAATAATAAAAACATTAACACACACATTTAATTTAATTGCGATGCCGAGCAACATGATATATCCTCCTAAAATGTTAAAATTTATTAACCACTAACAGCACACCCGTTATTCGTACGGAGTGTATAATTTAAAGAAACTTAAATTTCGCAATCATGTGCAAATTCTGTTAAAATATTAAATTTATTGCTCCTAAAGAGAAGTTTAAGAATATATGTTCTCACTATGCAAAGTTATCTTCACGATCAGATCTGAAGAATAAAACATCCTGTCCCCTTTTGTAAGAAAATTTACAGAAGAAAAAATAGGAATTGAATGAATATATGCAACCCCGTACTAATTATATTGTCGCAGATCAGAAAATATGCCAATGTGTTAGTAGAAGATTACCCGTATTACAATATGCGTTTCAAAAATATTTGCCAAAATAAAAGAGATGACGTAATAAATTGAAAACATCAATAATATCCGTACTCTTTATACCAGAAGGTCGTAATTGATTCCAATATATGCCAATATACATCAAAACATATGTCAATATACCTGTACTACTTATATTCTCGTAGATTAAAAAATATACACGTGTATTTGTAGAAGATTCGTACAACATACAATATATGAGTTTAAACAATTTTTGTCATAATAAAATAATTGCATAATAACTTAAAAATATCAATAATCCTTGAATCAATAATCCCCGAAAATATAAATAATAATAATTTTTAAACCTGAAGACCGTAATTGATATTATCCAGTCAAAAATGCTATAAGAAAAATCAAATCGTTCTTTTCTAAAATATATTTTTATATCCATTTATTTATTATTCAAATCGAAAAAATAATTATTAAAATTAACAGACAGATTTAATTTAATTGCGTTTCTGAGTAACATGATATAAGATAGAATCTTATAACATGTTAAATATGTCATGTCTTATAACATAAACTGCGAAATTAAATAACGATTTTGATTTCTCTATACTTCTCATTGTTCCGTAAAAGCTTGTTTTAAATAAACCATGAACCATGGAGATAGATTTTCCCTTTAAATTATGTTTCAAACAATTCATGTTTTCAGAAAGTGACTAATTAACGCAAAAAATCTCCCATCAAACTCAGAGATTAAATTTTAATTCACTTTCAAACGATTTTCAAGCTTTTCGTTTGGATAAACCACGGAGTTAGGGAGTAGAACTCCTAGGAAAAAGTTCCGTTTTTCATTAATATCTCGACAACCCCAGGTCTTAGAAACTCGAAACTTGGACAAAATTTATGGGGGGATATTTCAAGGCTATTCACCAAATTTCATTAAATTCGGTTCAGCCGTTTTTCCGTGATGATGAGACAAACGAAAATTTCGTTTTTTATTAACATCTCGAGAACCACTGGTCATAGAAACTCAAAACACGGATATAATTTTAAGTGGGGCTATTTCTGGGCTACCCACAAAATTTCATCAAATTCGGTTCAGCCGTTCTCCCGTGATGGTGTGACAAACAGACAGACAGACAGATTTTCATTTTTATTTATATAGATTTTCCGATCTTAATAATGAAGATGTATGTAAAATAAATTTCATTGACATCGTATTTTTGACTGGAAAATACCAAATTATGATCTTCAGATTTAAACATTATTATTATTGATGATTTCGGGGACTATTGATTCAGAGATTATTGGTATTTTCAATTTTTTATGTCATTGTTTTATTGCGGCAAAAATTTTTGAAACTCATATATTGTACGTTGTACGAGTAATCTACTACAAATGCACGGCTATATCTTCTAATCTATGAGAATAAAAATTATACAGGTTTATTGGCATTTATTTTGATATATATTGGCATATATTGGAATAAAGTACGGCCTTCTGGTATGAAGATTACAGGGATTACTGATATTTTTAATTTATTAATTAATCTGTTTTATTTTGGCAAAGATTTTTATGACTCATATTATAATATGGGTAATATTTTACTAACACTAGGACATATCTTCTAATCTACGACATTATAAGTAGTACGAATATATTCCCATGTAATTTTAGCACTTTCATTTCGGCACATATTGGAATTAATTACTGCCTTCTGATTTAAAGATTACGGATTAATTGATATTTTTAATTTATACATGTAATCTACTAATACAGGTTATATCTTCTAATATTCGCGTATATAAGTAGTATGGATCCCATACAATTTCAAGGCTGTTATTTTGCATGTATTGATTCAATTCTATATTTTTGGTAAATTTTCTTATAAAAGAGACCAGGATGTATAATTCTTCAGATCTGCCCGTGAAGATAATTTTGAATAACGAGAACAGACATTCCTTAATTTCTTTTTAGGAGCATTATGTTAAATATTTTAGCAGAATATTTTGATTAAAAATGTCATTTAGTATACTATAGAAATTTGCACATGATTGTGAATTTTGAGTTTCTTTATGTTATATACTCCGTACGAAGAACGGGTATGCTGCTAGTATCAAATAAATTTCATTGTCATTGCATTTATATCTGGCTAATATCAATTACGGTCTTCATGTTTAAATATTATTATTTTTGATATTTTCGGGGATCATTGATTCAGAGATTATCGATATTTTCATGTTATTATGTCATTGTTTTATTGTGGCAAAAACTATTGAAACTGATATATTGTACATTGTACGAGAAATCTTCTACAAATGCACGGGTATATCTTCCAATCTACGAGAATATAAGTAGTACAGGTATATTAGCATGTATTTTGGAATATATTGGCATAAATTTGACTTAAGTTTGACCTTCTGGTATAAAGATAACGGAGATTATTGATATTTTCAAAATATTACGTCATCTGTTTTGTTTTGGCAAAGATTTTTGAGTCTCATATTGTTATACGGGTATTCTTCTATAACACTCGGACATGTCTTCTAATCTACGACATTATAAGTAGAACATATATATCTTCCCATATAATTTCAGCACTTTCATTTTGTCACATATAGGAATCAATTACTGCCTCCAGGTTTAAAGATTACGAGTTTATTGATATTTCAATTTATACATGTAATCCACTAATACGGATTATATCTTCCTTGCGCGTATTCTATTCGCGTATATAAGTAGTACGGGTCCCACACAATTTTAACTCTTTTATTTTACATATATTGATTCAATTCCATATTTTTTGTAAATTTGCTAACAAAAGGGGTCAGGATGTTTTATTCTTCAGATCTGCCCTGAAGATTATTTTCTATAGCGAGAATCGAGATCCTTAAACTTCTTTTAAGAGCATTAAATTAAATATTTTGACGGAATATTTTGATTAAAAATGTCATTTAGTTTACTATAAGAATTTGCACATGGTTTTGAATTTCATGTTTCTTTATATTATATACTCCGTACGAAGAACAGGTATACTGCTAGTATTTATTAAGAATGCGTTGAACAATAGTGTCGTTTAAAATACTATAGAAATTTGCACATAATTTTGAAATATAAGTTCTTTATTTCATACATTCAGTACGAAGAACGGACATACTGCTTGCATAACATAAAATTCAAGATATAGACGCTAAAATAGCTTTCGATTCAAATTAAACTCTAATCAGCGCTAGAATAATTCATGATTTAATTAACTGCCACAATTCATAGATATCAAACTAAAAGCTTTGGGACTATAAGGAATTATTTGTGGATATTTAGTAATGGCATAGATTACTGACTATTTTAATCTACCATAGTTGAACGTAATATAATATTAAGCGTAATAGAACATTAAATAGATAAGACCGGATTACACGTAACATCATCGCCATGATATTTCTAAGGTGGACTTTTCGCATGGTAAAGCAGCGTATGTAGTACGGTTAAACCCAATACACATTCCATACTAGACCCGTTGTCAGCCATGTCTAGCTATTGTTGTAGTATTAAAGCAGGGCTATCTAATTTCATGCCCTAGTCACGCAAGCTCATACTGCTAGTCCAACGAACACTGCAACTAGGCAACCTACGCGGGAAACCCACCTCTCCCGTTCTAGTCGGCGTTGCCCAGTGGTTAAGGCAAGAGATTGCATTCGGCGTACACGAGATCGATTTCCAGAACTGTTCAAATTATACCGGTGTCTATGCGAAGTATGAGCTTATAAAATACGTGCGAGCGAAAGTCTTTCAGAGAGGTTGCTGACAAGGAAAGGATGTACGGTCCTGTGGATGTAAACCCGTTGGGTTACGATTTAAATTGGATGGCCGTCCGGTCCAAGCAGTTACCTTACACCTTCGAGTAGGTCAGAAAGCCATAGTCGAAAAAATAACGGACTATCGTTCACATACATCCGGTAAAATCGAAGGCTGAAAATGACAATGATTTGTAAAGTACCTTGCTGCTCTAACTGGAAATCTAACCCTGGATCTCCGAATTGGCCAGCCGACACTCTACGGTTGACGAACTACAGGGACGAAATTGCAAACTTTTATCGTCGAACGGGACTCTGCAGAGTAAACAGTTTTCATTGAATCTGTATAACATTGTGCAATCGCCAGTTCTCCCCATGTATTACACCAAGAAATACTTCGCCACATCAGGTGATATGAACCACTATGTTAAATAAGGAAAGAAAGGAAAACTTGTCCGAGCAAATTTATTTTAAATGATCCATTAGTAAACATATAAATGGTGGATGACATAGAAATGTTTTTGATTGTAATACGAGCTTAACAGGTGTTGCTTCCTTTTACGAAAGTCCACTTCAGAAAGCACATAGAAAAGTTGTTACGTATAATGCAGTCCTAAGCATATATGTACACAGACATCCTGTCAAAGTTATTGATTCGTGTTTTCGCATGACACATATTGTAAATCTATTGAAAAGCTAAACTCGAATTTTTTATTCTATTCTATAACATCACTTTTTCAATGCTCATGTATGATAACAAAAGTAAAAAGTCCTACTCTAAAACCTTACAAAAAGGTGGATATGAGTATTGAAAAATAAATGTTGCCCATTTTCCAGGTTTATTTAAATTAGCCATATCCATCTACTCTTCATGAGGACAAAATGGTTAGAAGTCACTAATTATTTTAGTCTGTGACGCTTACACACTTAATGACAGTTATAAATGCTAATAAACATTTCACGTTTCATTATACAAATGGCGCACATTTTATAGTTCTGTTACCATAGTTCTGTCACCATGGTGTATGTGAAAAAATCTGATGTGGGCAGCGTATGACTTTCCTTATATAATGCAATGGATTTACTACTTTTACAGTAAAAAAATAGATTGTTTTTATAGTAGATATTTATATTCTTTCCAAGATATTGAATTTTCGTCAATGAGTCGTAATTTTCATTGATTTAGCGTCATTTTTATCCATTTGGCGAGTTTTTCGTTATTTTAGCAACATTTAAAAAGTCCCCAAGTTGGCGACATACCACCAAATTCGTCGCCAAAATCTCGCCAAGCGTTATGGACAGTGAAATAAGTTATTCTTAGAGCAGATAAATGACTCTTGACTTTCAAATACAAAAGTATTTCTCAAAGTATCTCTTTCAGGAATGGAACGAGCTAGATTCACGAAAATGATGCCATCAAATTTATCGCATGGTATTACATATGAAAAGTGAACATGTTACTCAATATGAATTTTTTTTTTTTTTTATATGGTTTTTTGTTAATTTTTTTAAAAATGTGCAATGTATCGAGAACGGCTCATGTTAGAGTTCTAAATTTTATGTCAATATTTTTCTAATAAAAATTTAGATAAGAAATGTCTGCGTAACTTTATTAGAGGTTTTGATTTTGTGATGATTTTTTTAAAATTTCACTCGAGAATTTAGGGGGATAAACCAATAGATCAAATTAATAAAATTTGGATTCTTTTTCTGCAGATGATAGTATAAAAACTAATTTCGCGTGCCCTACAGTTCTTGAATTATAGAAGAATTGCAGAGCTCACTTCGACGATGAGACCTTGCAATTCCGTTCTCATAGCTCAACGGTAGTGTACGTCGGCTAACCAGTTCGGAGATCCAGGGTTCGATTCCCGGTTTTAGCCGCAAGGTTCTTTACAGAATGTTGGAATAAAAAATTCGATATTTATAAGTTTTTCAAATCTAATATTTTAAATTTTTGATTTTTCTCTGTATTTTCCCACCATATAGCAAATTTTAAAGTTTCTACCCTCAGCAGTTATGTGTGTGAATTTATATCTGAGTCATTCAGTTTCACTTAGCTACATGGTATAAATTTGTGTAGGTTTACCAACCGGTAATATCGGTTTGTAGGTATTAGATTGTTATTGTTGAAAATATAGACATATCGTTTATTTTGCTTACATTATGCGTACAAGTGCAGGTGTATAATGTCGACAACTATTTGTCTTACCCCAGCACCACCTGAATTATTGACTCAAACTGTACTGGCGCTTTCTTAATATGAAATTTTATCTCTTTAACTTTACCTCTATGTTTGTATCCCTAATAACGCTTTTCAAATTACGCGACAAATACCAAAATCGTGCACTTAATAATACTTATGTGTACTTACATTTGGGTTTAGTTAAAGCCTTGCAGAAAAGTTGCTATCATATTGGTTCTAAATATGATTAGTACAATTATTTTCAAATCAATAAATGCCAGTTTCTTCCAAACAAATTAAATAAAATAATATAGTAATTAATGTCACTTAAATTCCACTTTAAGAGTTAAAAATGAAAAGTGTAAATATGAGAACAAAATTTAAACATTGTATTTAAATACTAGAACACGAATTGAAGCTTAAAATATAAATTTATATAGCAAGTTGATTAAAAGTGTTTGTAATATCTTCTCATTCGCAAGCTTTGAAAATGTGCGAAATTTCAGATTTACTATATTTCATTTATAATGAAGGTTTTTTGTTTAATATATGTTATTCATATTCAAATAAATACGGACTGTTGTTATAAATTTCTGAACTTTTTTTTATTCTTTATATTGAAATGTTTAAATAGCATGAGCTATAATACTATCATTGAAAAATAACATTTTAGTTTTACTTATACAAAAAAAATGGATTTTCATTGCTTTTCTATAAATAAAACCTTTTTCTGCTATTATCAGTTCTGTGTGACAAAAAAGTTACTTGGTAAAATATTGTACATGACTAATAAAAACATCATTTTCGTCTCAATGCGAACGGTTTTCTGTGACAAGAACTGTCAGGATAAATCCAAACATGCTAGACGCTAGTCAAACTAATATTGACAGTGTTAGTGGCTTTTACGGAGTTTCTTATTGACGCAGATAGTGAACAAACAAATATATAGACTTTACTACAATATATTTTGATTTGTTTAGATCTCCGTACATAGATGTTTTTATGGTCAGTTGATCTAGATTCAGAGGTTAATGCATGAGATTGATTAAAATATATGGTTGTATTAAGACGTGACATATACAACTGAGAAGAAATATATACTTTGATATTGAGTATTTGCGGATTATTGATTTCATGTTTTGAAAAATTAATTTAAATAGTTTACATTTTAAATTAAATTTAAATAGTTTACAATTTAAATAATCATAATTTAAATTATTGCACAACTACGGCGATATATTTCATCTTAATTTTTCAATAAATATAAATAACAAGGAAAATGACATATTTCATTGAGAAGCAGCAAATACCTTGGTATTTATAATTTTAGATTGGTGGTGATTAAAACACAAATTCGATAATTGTAATTAAATAGTTTGCATTTTAAATGTTCATAATTTAAACTATTTGCTTCATTATAGCGATATATTTCGACTAGATATTTGAATGACTGGAAAGGACAAGATAAATGACCTAACCTAATGAGAATTAATAGAAATTTTGGCGTTGGTAACTATCGAAATAATGACTATTAATTGTATTATGGAAATGTATATCTATATACCTAACATTTTAAAATACCATAATTTAATTTGTTTGCACAATTACAATTATATGGCAGTATATACTTTAATATTGCTATATATTATATTAGTGATTATAAATTTGAACGTGGAATAATACTCCGGTAAAATTGATCAATGAGCATGTGGTCTGTTGACAATAGATGAAGTCAGCCTGACCTTTCGGCCTTGCACCCTCCGCATCAATTCCGGGTCAAATGCCATGAGGGTCACCTGAGCAGTTCATAAGTCACCCATCAATGAAGGAAAGCCTTCATTGAATTAGCCTTCATTGGCTAAACGACATCTGTATCAGTGACGTATCGTAATTAAATCCGCAACATACGTCACTCACAAGACGCGTTTGGCGTCAGCCATCATCGTGAAAGGCGAAGATTCATACAAACTTGCCTGTTCTCTATGTTATTCGACAAGAACAAAACTAGAAACAGAAAATATGTCGATAAAATGACTCTAAAATGCAAGAACTTGATATGGTGTTCCAAAAGTCGATACGACACACCATAGGACAAAAGTTGACATATTCATACATAAAAGGGTTTATTTGTGGCTAAATGACCAATAGACTTTCTAGTTTCAATTATTATTGTAATAAATAGCCGCGATAATTTTTTTTTGGTTCGTAACGTCATAAGCTTCGCTCGAGGGAAAGTTACCCGCCCCCTGGGAGGTACATTATTAAGTATGGTATCAATCGAAGGATAAACCCTTTAAAGTGAACGGTAACACGCTCTACTTGCAATATTTTTTGTACCCATAATACTAATTTTTCAAAAAAGAAAATTGTAAAATTAGAAAATGAAATATATAACAAAAACGGATTCTGGTACGAAAAACTCGAGTTGAGCTTCATTTAAGTTACTTTATGATATGTATTGACATCAGTCTTAAGAAAGGGCAAATACTATTAAAAACAAGAACTGAAGACTATTATTTGAAATTAAAAAGCTTTAGCATTGTCTAGGAAATCGAAAATTAAACTTAAAAGTTTGAGAGATAAAATAAAAAGTTTTCTGAAGGCCAAAATGCAAATCGCAACACAATCTGCATACTTTGAAGGAAAATATTAAATGTATGTAAACAATGCATGTAAACTTCAGAAACTTATTAACAACATAATATAAAATACAGACATTGATATGACATAACATACCGCAGAAAATTATATGACATGGAGATTAAAATTGTTGCGTGACATCAACTTTAGTCGCCTGCTTTTGAAAGGTTTGAAATTTCGCATTCGCGGTATTTTCCTCACCAATATTGTATTTGTATATAAATGTATTCATATCTCTTTAGGCTTATAAAAGAGGTGGTAATAAATTATTTATTTTATTTTTATGTTTGAATATGATCTGTTAAAGTTTAAACAATGCTGTAAAACATAAATTCAACAACCGTACTTTTTAGTAATATAAAATAATTTAGGTTTCCAAAACTCATTTCATTTTGATATAATCTATTCTCATAATCATTTATAAATGTGATAATATTAATTACTTAACGCGCAGTATTTAATTTATATCCATTATATTTGATAATTTTATTAATATTTTCACTTTCCCTGTAATACATATTAATGTATAGGAAAAATATTGGAATGGGGTCGAAAATCGCTACGGGAGTTTTCAAAGGATTTACAAGTTTGGGGACCTCTAGAATGCGAAAAAAAAACTACATTTAGCGTGACTCCTGTGTAGGTGTGTGTATGAGTGTCTGTATATGTGTGTCTGTATGTTTGTCTGTGCAATGAATTTATCCACTCTCTTAAAATCCAATTGACCAAATTTCATCAAATTTTACATGAAAGTGACTTGTAGGTTACCCTGGTGCTTATTGGATTTTGGTACGATTCAGTATAAAAGAACCTTTTTTTTGCGAAATGGCCGACAACATTGCCTGTCACTATTCTATCGAAAAACCTAATTGGTCGAATTTCACAAAATGTGGTACATAAGTCACTTGTGGGTTACCCTTGTGCTGATTAGATTTTGGTATGTTTCGGAAAAACAGAAACTGCCGTTTTTTGCGAGAGTCTGCAAAAAATCGCCAAAATATAAAATAAAAAACTACGTATGTTCATATATATTAATTAAATGTTGTTTTAAACACGTAATTTTTATCGATGAAATAAAACTAATTCTAATACTCTAGGACAAGCCTTTCTCGAGATATTTTATTTTCTTTCGAATTTTCGCTACGCCACATTTAAAGGTAAGTCCAGTTATCAAATGAAAACGAAACTTGAATTAAAAGTTCAAATTCAGTGTAATTTAACATAATTATGCACGTTATTTTGTGCAATTAAACTCAATTTAATGAATTACTAAAAAAAGAAAGATAAAGTA
Organism: Amaurobius ferox; assembly: GCA_951213105.1. Taxonomy (NCBI): domain Eukaryota; kingdom Metazoa; phylum Arthropoda; class Arachnida; order Araneae; family Amaurobiidae; genus Amaurobius; species Amaurobius ferox. Next base: position 35,306,270 of record OX578144.1, on the reverse strand, counting down.
TTCATGAGTCTGTGGCGAAAGACATGTGCTGTCCACATCAAATTTTACAATATACTTTTATACATGCATTCTACGAGCAAAAACACCCGCGTTGGCCTGGATTTGAAAAACAAACGTTTGATTAAAATTAAAACACAACCTATGGAAAAATCTCAAAAAATACTTTAAAGACACGTCTGCTTAAAATAGAAAATCATTAACTTGTTGCGTCTAAAATAAGTTGTACTACGGCTTGAATAAGTTCTTAAACACGTTTAGCACTCTGTGTAGATGCAATACACCATAAATAAGCGTATGGAGCTCAAGCAATTTGAATAATCATGCTTTGCTAGCTAAAGTTCAAAATATATTCGGTAGAGCTGTGGCATAATAAGAATTTGATATATGATTTAATTAGCAAAAGAAGAACAATATATTTATACGGCACACTAAGAAATCTACAAATAGTTTTTCGAATAAAAGCTAGCATTGGCATTGAAAATTAAGCTTTAAAATCATTTTTATAGAGAAAACTGATAAATGAGCTACTAGGTACCTCATTATTGTATCACCATTTGCTAAAGAAATTATTTCTACTAACAGAGAAATGCTACTTTTTGAAAGAGAAGTAAAATTCTAATTTTAAATGCTACCTTCAAAAGTTTAATCCCGATTTAACTAAATTACATATATAGCCCACGTGTAACAATGCATTTTGGAGATATTTTAAAATTTTACATTTTGCTGCGCACGAATATATGCAGCATTTTGTCCATACCTAATATATATCAATGACTTTATAACTAATATGAATGAGCGTGAATGTTTGTATGTGTAATGTTTTCAGGCACAGCAATATAGTATAGATTACACTTATAGCCTAGTTTTAATTTATTTTATTCAGGTATTCATTCCTTCATTAAAAAGCATAAAAATCAAGAAAATAACAACGAACTCATAAAAGTGTGATATTTTAAAAGGTTCAGATTCTCAATTTAACCGAATATGTACAGTCCCTAATTTCGTGTATTTTTTGTATTGTGTTCAATCGAAAAGTCAAAATTAAACTACTGATGTTTGTATAAAATATTTTTCAACACACCCTTTCCTCAGGAATATGAAACATGAAAATACCTGATTCAAATTGAGGTGAAATCTTTTTTAATGACAACATTGTAATTGTACGACAGTCACCTCAAAAAGTTAATTAAATCATAAAAATATTAGTGAAGTACAAGGCCTTTAAATATTTAAGTCAAATGATTATCTCTCTGAAAGAACTTTAATCGCGAAACTTATGCTATACTAAATCTTGGTGATTAGGATATTGTCATTAAAAAGTTGAGACTTTGAAATTAAACAAGAGTTTTGAAGTCGCGCTGAAGATTCAGATAAAAAATTAATTAGAATTTCTCAAAGATGTTTTCTTAACCTTGTTACATTTTCTAATTATATTTTCTGAAATATAAAATTGACAAATCCTGAAACTAGAAATTTAATATGGGTAGAGAAGATGCATTTTCTTAGATTCAAGTTAATGTTTAATGCATTGATTTCCATTTTATTACAAAAAATCTGATGTGGGCAAAACATGACTTTCCTTATATAATGCAATGAATTTACAACTTTTACAGTTAAAAAAAATGTTATTCTTATAGTAGATACTTATGTTCTTTCCATGATATTAAATTTTCTTCAATTAGCCGTCATTTTCATTGATTTAGCGTCATTTTTATCAATTTGGCGAGATTTTTGTTAATTTGGCAACAATTAAAAATGTCGCCAAGTTGGCGACATTCCGTCAAATTCGTCGCCTAAATCTCGCCAAGCGTTATGGACAGAGAAATAAGTTATTATTATAGCGGATAAATGACTATTGGCGTTCAAATACAAAAGTATTACTCCAAGTATCTTTTTTCAAGAATTGAACGAGCTAAATCCACGAGAATGATGTCACCACATTTATCGCATGGTATTACATATGAAAAGTGAACAAGTTACTCAATAGGAAATATTTTTTTTTATTTTATATAACTTTTTGAAAATTTTTTTGAAAAATGTGCAATATCTCGAGAACGGTTTATGTTAGCGTTCTAAAATTTATGTCAATCGTTTTCTAATGAAAAATTGCATAAGAAATGTCTATTTGCGTAACTTTATTAGCGGTTTTGATTTTTGACGATTTTTTCAAAATTTTACTCGAAAATTTAGGGAGGTTTTGAACTATCAATTGCGTATAAAAACTATAGGTTTCCAGTGTTTACGGATTGTGATTTTTGTACCAAATTTCGTTCGAATCGGTCCATTCGTTCGTCAGTTATCATCTCCACAGACTCACTGACACTCACACACACACACACACAGACATCACTTCGAAAATATTTGATTTGTGATCAGGGATGCTTGAAACGTGCTCTCCCGTCGAAAACTCGAATTCGAATTTTCGACCCAGTCACAATACTTTCCTTATACATTATGCATTTAAGGAAAGTAAAAATAACGCATAAATTAGATGTCAGTTTGTAGACACATCATATTGTAGTTTTAGAACATATTATGTCTTAGATAGGGCGTTTTTTTGCAACGTCACATTTGAAAGTAAATCCAGTGTACCTAATGAAAATAAATTAAAAATCCAAATTTAGTGTAATTTAAAATAAGTATGAGTGTTATTGTGTGCAATTCAATTTAATATAATGAATTATTGAACTAATAAAGAAAAATTTAATACAAGTCTCTAGAGGATGCCATGTGCTGCCCACATCAGCTTTTAAAATATACTTCAATACATACATTCTGCAAGCAAAAACACCCGCGTTGGCCGGGATTTATAAAACAAGCGCCTGATTATCTGATTAAATTTAAAATGGAACCCATGACAAAATATCGAAAAATATTTTTACGACACGTCTGTCTAACATAAAAAATAATAAACTTGCTGAGCTGCCCAAATACGTCTTACATAAGTGCTTAAACATGCTTCGCATCCTGAGTAGATGTAATACATCATAAATAAGCGTGTGATGAACATGCATCTCGAGTAATCATATTTTGTTAGCTAAACTATACACTGCCCTCCAACAAGTTAGCAGGAAAGTGAAAAACGGGCACAAGTCAGAAAAGACTGCAACAATTTATTCCACATTTTTCTGTAACATAGAATATGACTCTACTTATTTATTCGCATACAAATGAAATGAGTTTCGAATTTATACTTCTTAAAGATTCAAGTATTTTTTGTACATTAAAAAGAAGTACAAAAATGGAGAAAATTGCAGGTCATAGTTTTCAATGTGAAATAATAAGGAATATGACCCCTTCTCCCACTAATGCAGGCTTGGCAACGACGATTTATACCACCGATTATGTGCTGAATGGTTGTTCGGCAGGGACATGGTTTGTCGGGAAGGTTCGGCTCTCCTAAGAGCATCCCATACATGTTCTATTAGGTGTAGGTCAGGGTAATACGCTGGCCAATCTATTCGCTGGATTCCCTCTGCCATCCGGTAATCGCTTACGATACGAGCTCTATGTAGCCAGGCACTGTAGTCCATAAGGACAAACTCAGAACCTTTTGCATTCGCATAGGGATCAAGGGTTTCTTCGCGATATCTTTGACCAGTTACAGTACCGTTAAGAAAGAAATAGAGATCAGTAAGTCCACCGAGGGAAATCGCAGCCCGTGCAAGGATACCACCACCAGAAAACGAGTGGCGCTGGACGATGTTAATCGCTAAATGCCGTGTACAATCCTCTCTCCACACAAAAATTTGTCGATCGTCCGACTGCAAAACGAATATGGACCCATTGGGAACAGGACATTGCTCCAGTCGTCTACAGTCCAACTGACGTGTTCCTGACACCATTGGAGACAGGTTGCTCTGTTCCTCTCAGACAATGGAACACAAATGTTTTGCCTGCGCGCATAAAGGTCACGTGCGTGCAATCTCATTTTCACAGTTATAGCGGACTACAGCGAGGCCAGCACGTAAAGCCGTGCTTGCGTCTGACCAATAACGCTAAATAGCGACCATCGGAAGGTGTTGTAACTAGAGGACGACCGGTATCTGGCCACCTGCTTATTGTTCCTCGGTTTTGGCATTAGGTCCATAAGCGTGAAATCATAGAATGGTGGACTCTGAAAAATTTAGCAACTTCTCCAATAGATTGGCCGGATTCTAACTTGCTCACAGCTCGCCACCGCGGACCATCATCTAAACGCATTCTTTGGGATATATCGAATGAAATTGCTCGGATTTTCACTCTAACGTTCATAGTAGAAGTAAGGACGCACAGAAATAAACACCTGCGATTACCAAGGCACTGATTTACATATTTGGCACGGAGCCAATTGCTATTATGCACGAGTTTCTATATTTGTATAGTGTAGTCGAAGTATACAGCAAGTTTCTTCCGATAAAATTTTTCGCTCGTCATCTGATAATTTGAATTTCCTGCTTAATTTTTGGAAGATAGTGTATATTTTTAAAAGCAAAGCTTCAGTGTAATCATAAATCTGACATATGATTCAATTCGTGGAAGAACAATATTTTTATACGGCACACTATGGAGACCCCAGACATTTTTACAAGAAAAGTTATCATGTGCATTATATTTTAAGCTTTAAAAGTTTAATATAGAAAACTGATGTATAAGTTACTAAGTTCCTCATTATTGGATCACAATTTGCCAAAAAAAAATTCCAAACAGAAAATTGCTACGTTTGCTAGAGAAGTAAAATTGGAATTGCGAATGTTATCTTTGGAAGTTTAAGTCCGATTCAAATAATTTACATATATTTCACGCATAGCAATGTATTTTGGTGTATTGTAGAATTTTGTATTTTGTCTCGAAATGCTATATGCATTTTGTCCCGAAATGCTATATGCATTTTGTCCTCCAATATCGAAACTATATCAATGCCTTTTTAACTAATTTCTAGGTGTATGATTATTTGTATGATGTTCCAAGCCAGAATAATATAATATCGGTTACACTTACACCGAGTATTAATTTAATTTATTCATGAATAGATAACGCATTCATTGAAAAGTATAAAAACTAAACAATATCAACGAAAACATAAAAGTGCGCAATTTTAAAATATTTGGTTTCTCAGATTGTCTGATTCTGTACGATTCACATTTTCGACCGTTTTAGGTAGTGTGTACAATCTGAATTCACAATTAAATTACTGCCCCTATTTTAAAATGTTTTTCAATACACCTTTTGCACCAGGAAATCGAAACCTGAAAATACCTGATTTAAATTGCGATGAAATCTTTTTCAATGACAACTTTTTAATTGTACGAAAGTCACCCCAAGAAGTTAATTAAGTCATAAAAATCTTAGTGAAGTACAAGTGGTTAAAATGTTTCAGTTGACCGATTATTTCTCTGAAAGAATTTTAGTCGCGAAACTTATGCTAGACTAAATCTTTGTGATTAGGATACTGTTTCCCAACATCATTAAAAAGTTGAGCCTTTTGAATTAAGCGAGAGTTTTGAAGTCGCGCTGAAGATTGTTCAGATAAAAAAATTAATTAGAATTTCTCGAAGTTGTTTTCTTAACATTGTTTTACTTTCTAATTATATTTTCCGAAATATAAAATTGACAAATACTGAAACTAGAGATTTAATATGGGTAGCACATGAATTTTCTTAAAGATTCAAATTAATGTTTAATGTATTCATTTCTATTTTATTACACAAAATAACACACAAAACATGTGCCAGTTTGAAAATACATCACATTTCTAGTTTTAACGCATTTTATATTTTAGATAACGATATTTTGAAACAAAGCCAAGTCAATAAAATTACTATAAAGAACATAACACTGAGACATCTCATTAGCGGTTTATTCTTGTGGTATGGAAGTGGCTTTATTCTCCTGATACAAATTCCCGTTTAAGACAGGTATCTGCTTAGTTCCTAAAACATATTTATTCCTTTATCTTCATTCTTGTCAATATTTTAACTACATCCCCCTTTTTTTCCAATCCAACCACGAAATCAACTATTTTGTTTACACCAACAACCCTATAACCTGTTGTTGGTCCCCCCCCCCCCCCAATTTGACCTGCGCCATTGACCGCGCTTGAGGGTTTTTCTCGCACATCTGTTTACGTTGTTCTAAATAATCTACTTAAAAACAACTCTTCCGAATTATTTATTTGAAAGAAATACAGTTAATATGTAGATATTATAAACAAGAAAATTGTAGTAAAAATAAGTTTTCACAAATAGTATGCAGGACATTTATTGGCGAAATAAAACGTTTGTATTATTAAACCAAGATAAAAGACACAATTTAAAACTCTAAATATAAATGAAATATATTATTTATGTATAAGAAGTTGAGAGTCAATATAACCCAAAAGCTAAGGCGTCGGAATCACATACGGACTAATATGAGGAGTACATTTTTTTCGAATTTTTACACTGTAGATCCTTAAATACGCTATATTTTCACTGTAAAAAATTGAGTAGTTCCATGGTTAAAAATACGATATTTTAAAAACATTATATATTACTTTCCTTATATACATAATGTATAAGGAAAGTATTGTGAAGGGGTCGAAAATTCGAATTCGAGTTTTCGACGGGAGAGCACATTTCAAGCATCCCTGATCACGAATCAAACACTTTTGAGGTGATGTGTGTGTGTGTGTGTGTGAGAGAGAGAGAGAGAGTGTGTATGTGTGTGAAATTATGTGTGTGTGTGTCAGTGAGTCTGTGGAGACGATATCTCACGCACGAATGGAGCGATTCGAATGAAATTTGGTACAAAAATCACAATCTGTGAATATTGGAAGCCTATTGTTTTTAAACGCAATTGAATGTTCAGAACCCCCCCTGCATTTCGAGTAAAATTTTGAAAAAATCATCAAAAATTCAAAACCTTAAATATATTTACCCAAATTGACATTTCTTATGTAATTTTTCCTTAGAAAATGATTGACATAAACTTTAAAACGCTAGCATGAACCGTTCTCGAGATATTACACATTTTTCAAATACATTTATCAAAAAATCCCATAAATTAAAAAAAATATATTAACTATTGAGTAACATGTTCACTTTTCATATATAATAGCATGCGATCAATTTGTTGACATCATTTTCGTGGATCTAGTTCGTTCCATTCATGAGAAAAGATACTTTGTGTAATACTTTTGTATTTGAACGCCAATAGTCATTTATCTGCTATAAGAATAACTTATTTCTCCTTCCATAACGCTTAGCGATATTTTGGCGACGAATTTGGCGGAATATCGCCAACTTGGCGACTTTCTTTAAACATTGCCAAATTAATGAAAATCTTGCCAAATGGATAAAATGGCGCTAAATCAATGAAAATGACGGCTAATTGACGAAAATTCAATGCCTTGGAAATAATATAAGTATCTACTAGAAGAAAACCTATTTTGTTTACTGTAAAAGTAGTAAATTCATTGCATTATGTTAGGAAAGTCATGTGATGCCCACATCATTTTTTTTATATTGTTATTCTCTAGGAATTAATAATCTAATCAGATCTTAGTTAAAAAAATTCTTTCAAAAATTAGTTAAATAATATAACTGTAAGTTAAGGAAAACCCACATTAAATCTTAAAATAAAAGATTCAGTATTTAAAGAAGTTTAGTTGAGACTGGTGAAGACTAATCCCAGTGATTAAGAGGACGCTTTTGTTTATCGTCATCGAAAAAGTTTAAAACTTCGAATTGCTGAAGAAAATGTTCTTTAAATACTGAAGAAACTGAAGTTCTTCCGAGTAGTTAAAATGAAAAGATAATAACAGTAACTGCTTTCACATCCTTGAAAATGTTCCACAATTTTTAAAGATACAAAAAGTAATGGACATGTGTGAATGCATACAACGCAGAAATGTTCGATTGTTTATTGTTTCAGTAAGCGTCTTTATATGTTTAACTATAATTAATTATCTATCGTTACACATATCATAAATAAACAACCGATACTTAAATAAATTTATAGGTAACACACTACGCAATATTCTTTAAATCCTAAACCGTCGCCAACCCCTCCCCCCCTAAAAATACCCTCTCCGCATAAATAAAAATAAAACAATATAAACGATCAAAACCTCTAGGAGATGAATGGGTCAGATGATCATGATTGGATCTGTTAGATCTTATGGATAGTTGTTTGATCGTGACAGTATCTGTTAGGATGTGTCTGTAGCTAGAAGGCCTGTAGCTGTTAGATAGTGACGGTGGCTGTTAGATCGAATCGGTAGCTGCGGATTGGCTAATTTTAGACGTTAAATTAAATTCGTTAAAACTATAATTAAAATTTTGATAAAAGGCGATGCATTAGTTCAGGTATAGATGCTACTATGTTGAAGTCCTAGAACACTCGACTGACCAAGGGTTTTCAGTAACCGTTTGAGTGGCCGGGAAGATGCTACTATATTGTTGTTGTTCAAACCCAGACCGTCCGACCTACCAGGAAGGTATAAGGTAACTGTTTAGACGGTCGGGAAGAAGATGTTACTATGTGGAAAATCTCAGATCTGTGAGTACGGTTGGTACCGCACAGATACGAGGACAAACAAATGGGCATGCAAACAAACAGTTAGATTCTTCCTGTCATTATTATATATGAATCTACATATACTAATCCTGACTACATTTATAATAGTGAATTTGTAATTTTTACTTTTTGTTAATTTGTGCTATATAAAAAGTAAAGTTATGGTAAAGGAATAAGAATGCAACAGTCAGATATTGATGGATTTAAACGTTTGGGTTACCTCTATGTAAATGTTCATTTCTCTATGTATGCGCTCGTCTGTGTGTGTGAGAGTCTGGTTACGAGACCCGATACCTCTCGAGCAAATGAGTTTATTCGAACAATAATATTTTTTATATCAGTCGCTGGACCTAAGAGGCTTACTGAATTTCTACAAGATCGATGAATAGAACAACCTTTAAGTATATTTTTTATTATAATTCAAACGTATAGTTGCGGGAAGTAAATAACTGGTAATCGAATGACATTTTATATGAGGTATTGTAATGAAAATGATAACCAATGATGATTGTAACATTATAGCAAGTGACAATTTCCTGTAGCACAATAAGCCAATGTAAAAATATTTTTAGTAACTTGTAGAAACTTCTCTTTCTTGTATGCGTGCGGCATTACGGTCGATAATGAAGTCAAGGATATGTCTTACTCTATTTACGATTTGCCAATACGATATGCCAATACGATTTGCCAATACTACGATTTGCCAATTGGTATTTGGTTTTTTTCCACTCCCACACGCGTTGATGGCCAATAATGTTATTTAATCTTGTCCCACAAATTCCACGATACGCGACTAATATGGAGCTCTTGACATGGGCAAGGAAGTGTGACAATATGATAAATACAATCCCGTAAAACCCTAGCTGTCTGCTGGTTAGAATTTAATAAAATGGTTGTTTGTAAACTCTATCCATGAACAAACTATCAGTATTTCGCAGTATTTCCAACGCAGTATTTCCCACATTTATTTGGGAACCATGCGTTCCCAAATAAATGTGGGATTCATCGCTAAACACGACATACTGTTAGTCTGTAGCAGTCCATATTTAACCATTACGGTACTAGGGCAAATGGAGTCGACGATGTTGGGATGTTAATGGGAAACAGTAAAGAATGCTGCAGATGCAAATTTGTCTCTGCTGATCACCTGGCAATGATACGGAAAGAGAGGAGGCTCTCTTGCAAAGCAGTAGTGAAAAATACTCAATTGAAACGGTTTGTGCTTATTTCAAGAATCATACATTACATCTGGATGTTTGTCTGGGTCATTCATAGTATGTGCGCCGGGTACAGGTATTATTACATATAAATTGTTCCAAACCCCTTTTTACATTCTTAGGCTCAGAAAGATGGCAGCTCGACTTGCTGATCACCTTTTCTCTCTCGCAGACTATTGATACGACCACTTTCATATTTTGTTACTTGTTCATAGTGATGTAGCTTTCTTATACGTCGAAGTGATTGCGACTGCAGCATCCTCATGTAACATCCTTTCTTGTTCCAAACTATTTCAATTTGCATATATGTCAACTATTTACTAACATTCGAGGTTATATGTTGGACCGGCCAGTGGTCTGTTGTTGAGACCCATACTGTCTAACCTACCAGGAAGGTGTAAGGTAACAGTTTGGACAGCTGGGAAATGCCACCCAATTTAGACCGGAACCCAGTTGGGAAGACATCCACAGGCACCGTGCAGCCCCGTTCTCTTACCACCGACCTTTCGGAAGGAATTACGGACCCACATGTTTAACGTGATCGTACTCCGCGTGAACACGGCGGCAGTTTTGGCAGCGGAGGGAATCTAACCCAGGCTTAGACAGTGCAATTCCCGCGCGCAAACCACTGGGCTATCGCGCCCCTCCAGCCAATGTCTGCAGTATTTCATTAAATCAGTAAGTGTACTGTAAAAATCATCTCTGCTGCTAATCATATATCTAAATAAAATTGTCTAGTATCGCCAAAATAGTTATTATGTGAGAAAAATAATTAAGTGCATTGCATAGAATATGATAGGACATTTTAATATGTGTAATGGAATTAATGGGGATTTTAAATATTAACAGCGACATGTGTTTCATATAATTATTATAGGTTACAGTAATTTGAATGTATAGTTATAAAAATAATAAAAAAACTATTAATTATACTTTCGATTTTTATTTAAGACAAATATAAAAGTTAATTTTACGCTACAGATGGTGCCATAAATTAAGTATGTATGTAATGTGAAAACCTTATCTGCAGAGTGGTTTAAGATCAAACTTTATAGCATTTTTTTTTCAACCAGATGACTCATATTAATTTTACTGATCTATTTACTGACACTATGGTCAATAAATAAATATGCATATATATATATATATATATATGGATTCTACAATAATTTGCATCCTCAGCATAACAGCTTAAGCTTCTACAGACGGGATCTTCCAAATATAAAGTAAAAAGTAGAATATTGTAAAAAAATATTAGTGGTCTACGTTCAAAGTAGGCCACTTTTGATTAATTCACGAAATTAATCCAGCAAATTAATTCACCAATCACGTGATCAGTGACAAAACTGCAATAGGTGTTTATTTATCTTTAATTGAATTGTCTATGTCGGCGTGGTGAGAAGTATAAAAGTTAGTGATCAATTACCAGTAATTTTAAGAGAAAAGATAACGTATGTTTATCTATTTTTGCTAATGTATATATCAAACAGTGTAAGCAAGCTTAAAAATTAAAATTTTACAGAAAAACAGCTGTGACTTTTTATAAATATAACATTACTAGCATTGACTTTTTGGCATGGTATCTATAAGAAAATGAATTGATTTCGTTATTGGTGACAGCCCGCTCTATCATCACTATACATAATATTACATCTCATCTCCGTTTCCAGCGTAAACTGCTGCTGCTCATTTTTTGCATTGCAGACATTAATAACTATATTGGTCTTCTCTACCCTCCTGCATATCAGACTTCTACCGTTGTGTCATTATGTATCATTTCGTTTTTACTTTCCTTATATACATAATGTATAAGGAAAGTATTGTGACGGGGTCGAAAATTCGAATTCGAGTTTTCGACGGGAGAGCACGTTTCAAGCATCCCTGATCACGAATCAAACATTTTTGGAGTGATGTCTGTGTGTGTGTGTGTGTGTGTGTGTGTGTGAAAGTATGTGTGTATATGTGTGTGTCAGTGAGTCTGTGGAGACGATAACAGACGAACGAATGGACCGATTCGAACCAAATTTGGTACAAAAATCACAATCCGTAAACACTGGAAGCCTATTGTTTTTATACGTAATCGAATGTTCAGAACCTGCCTAAATTTTCGAATGAAATTTTGAAAAAATCGTCAAAAAATCAAAACCGCTAATAAAGTTACGCAAATAGACATTTCTTATGTAATTTTTCATTAGAAAACGATTGGCATAAATTTTAGAAGGCTAACATGAACCGTTCTCGAGTACATTTTTCAAAAAAATTATGAAAAAGTCACATAAAAAAAATTCCTTTTGAGAAACATGTTCACTTTTCATATGTAATACCATGCGATAAATTGAGTGACATCATTCTCGTGGATCTAGCTCGTTCCATTCATGAAAAAATATACTTTGAATAATACTTTTGTATTTGAACGCCAATAGTCATTTATCTGCTGTAAGAATAACTTTTTTCTTAGTGCATAACTCTTGGCGAGATTTTGGCGACGAATGTGGCGAAATGTCGCCAACTCGGCGACTTTTTGAAATGTTGCCAAATTACCGTAAATCTCGTCAAATGGATAAAAATGACGCTAAATCAATGAAAATGACAACTAATTGTCGAAAATTCAATATCTTGGAAAGAATATTAGTATCTACTATAAGAAAAACCAATTTTTTTACTGTAAAAGTAGTAAATTCATTACATTATATAAGTAAAGTCATGTGTTGCCCACATCAGATTTTTTTATCACAGACCCGGGTTCAATTTACCATTCCGACCGTTTGAGAACGTTGAATGAAATGAATTCGAATAATAACGAATATGAACTATATAAAAAAATATATTTTTGATTTACTTTATTTCAAGAACGCAGTTTTATCTCAGAAACCACAAATTTAATTTACTTACTTTTCAATTTGCATCGCAAACTATTTATGTATCCGCAAAATGAAAGTATTAAAATCAGACACTGTATTGCATTTTGGAATGCATACAACAAAATGAATACGTGATTGGAATAACAGGTAAAGGGAATCAATTGAAATAAATTTAATCCCTAACGAGTAAATTAATTTTGTCAGCATCCAGATTTTTCAAGTTAAATTCACTAATTTTCTAGTACAGCTCTATGTAGATACACATTCACATTCATTCTTATTCACAAAAGAAAGTAATAATGCAAGACATATATATATATATATATATATATATATATATATATATATATATATATATATATACGAGAAAAATAATTTACTTCGTATTTGTTTCATTATGAAGAGATTTCAGATAGAACTATTTAGGGCTTATGGGGGCAATATTTTTAGGGCAATTTAGGGCAACTTTTCTTATATTTTGTTTATTGAAGCAAAGCTACAACTTTGTGACATATACACCATTGTTACGACAACGAATTGTTAAATTCCACTCCATGCTAATATTAAACACAAATACTGCGGTATTCCAAGATTTATTCTGCGGAGTCTTTTGATGAGCGCTTGGTAAAATAGTTTTATACAGTCACATGCTATGGCAGATATAATATAATCACATGATTCACTAAGCTAATACTTGGCCTAGACCATGTTCATTTTTCGTGTAGAGTTTTAATCTAGGAATTTGTCTAGAGACTTTAGAAAACTCAATAATAATGGATTTGTAATGCAAAAACCTATAAAATAGTCCCCAAACAACACTTTTTAAAACGATATATTATCGTCTAATTTTTGCACTACAACCTAGTTTTTTTAAAATCAAATCTAAATATGCGGGAAATCACATCAAACGTCTCAATCGAAAATAAAAAAAGGACTATATTCCATATAGTTAAAGCCGACTCGGTGGTTGAGAGGTCAAGGCATGAGCTTCTTTGTGCTCACTCGGTTGTGCTTTCGAGTCCCAGCTGTGGGGATGGATAACGGGCGCTGTGTGCTCCGTCCCCAACTGATAACCCGGACAACGTCATGTGACGGTTAAATGGTTCATTTAACGGTCATTTAACCGTCTAATGACGGTGGCGAATGATTGAATGTCAAGTGCCTGGTCATTCGTAATAAATAATATAGATTTTTAACAATTGTAAAGAAAACACGAAAGATCAGTCATGCATAAATCATTGCTTATGAAATGCTCTCCAACTGCAATACAATTTTATTTAAATATATCTAAATTGCGATACATTCAGCGGCAATATTTTTAAAATTATCACAATCTACAATAATTTGTTATATTTGAAAACTTAAAAATTCATCGAAAAAAAAGGAACTTTATTCAAATGACGTCATTGAAATATAACTCGCCTGGATCTCCATGTAAAAGCAGTTAATATTTCATTCATTCACTTTATTCCATTCCTTTCATTCATCACAATATTCCAAAATGTATTTTACTTAAAAACTTAAAACCATGGATATAAAGTAATTTAATTCTATGCTTAAAACTTCACCGGTAACATCTGTTATTATATCGTTTGTTTCTCTATGTAAAATCAATGAATGTTTTATTCATATCAGCTATATTGCAGACACAAGAGCTAAATAATTTTGCCATAAAGAAATTCAGCAATTCCTTTACAACTCATCTCACAGCTTGATGTGTTTACATTCTCCATGAGTGAAAATTAGGCGTCGTTGTAGAAACAATCAAAGTTTGGTGATCATTTAAACTAAAATATATTATAATTGCGTTGTTTCAGAATATAAATGCACATGAATTAAGCAAAAATAAAGCGTTTTTAGGACGGATATAACAGTAAATATAAATTAAAACGAACTTTAACAATCACGATTTTGACACAAGGGAAGACATTGTCATTTAAACTCAAACTTATTGAAACTGTGTTGTTTCAGGATATATATTCACAGAAATTAAACCAAAATGAAATGGTTTTAGGACGGATACAACACTAAATATAAATTAAAAATAACTTTAAAAATCATGATTTTGACACAAGATGGATCTCATATTTTATTTTATCACATGATCTCTTCATATCATGTGGGTAATTATTATATTAATTTTTATTTAAAACGCTAACGACTATTTTTTGCTGAATTTTTTTCATATTTTTATGAGATAGTATGAATATTTCCGAAAACATTCGAAGTAATTTGTCAATTTTAAATGTGTTAAAAAATGTTTGAAGAATTAGGTCCCAATGTATTTCATTTTCACAACCCGGGTCAGTCCAAAACTAATTGGATGACATTATTCATTTACATTTACATATGTTCCACAGATCGTCTGAAAAACATACTAAAATTTCATTTTGATAAAGTAATTTTTACGGTAGTTATCGTACGAACGGAATGACAAACAGGCAGAAAGAACAAAGTCATAAACAATTTTTAACTATGTTGTAAAGTGTTAACAAGAAAGATAAATCCTGCATAAATCATTGATTATGAAACACTTTTCAAATGCAATGCAATTTTATTTAAACATCTCTAAAATGCAATATATTCAGAAGTTTTATTTTTTTTAAATTATCACAATAATACAATAATTTATTTTATTTGAAAACTTCATCAAATACAAATGAACTGTATTCAAATAACATCATCGAAATATAAATCGTCTGGCTCTCTATATAAAAGCCGTGTATGTTTCATTCATTAACTTTCTTTCCATTCCTTTCATTCACCAGCAATATTTTTAAAATTATAACAAAATCATAATAATTTATTTTACTTAAAAACTTCAAACCATGGAGGTAAAAGTGTCTCCTAACTCTATGCTTAAAACTTCGTCGAAAAACGCAACACTGAAGAATAGTCTGCGTCTCTGTGTAAAACCAATGACTGTTCATATCAGGTATGACATTCATATCAGGTATATTGCAGACTACAGAGCTAAATTATTTTTCGTTAAAGAAATTCAGCAATTCTTATAGAACTCATCTTACAGATTGATGTAATTTAATTTTCCATAAGTGAAAATTAGGCTTCGTTGTAGAAATAATCAAAGTTTGATGATCATTTAAACTCCAAAATATTGAAATTGCTTTGGCGCAGTATATAGTTGCACAGAAAAAAATAAAAAATAACACTAAATATGAATTAAAAAGAACTTTAATTATCAGGATTTTTACTCTAGGAAAAAATTATGGATGAAATATTTTATTTTAAAGAGGGTCATGTGATATTTTCATATAATATGGGTGCAATTATTATTTTAAATTTTATTTAAAAATTGCCGAACATATTTTGCTGAGATTTTTTTTTATATATTGTACAAGATAATTTGAATATTTCCTAAAGTTTTCGAAGCAATTTGTGAATTTTAAATTCGCTTAAAAAATTTTTGAAGAATTAGGTCCCATACGGTTCAATATTTTTCATTTTTTCAACCCGGGTTCAATCCAAAACTGATTGGGTGATATTATTCATTTCCATTTCCATATGTCCCACGGACCGTCTGAACAACATACTAAAATTTCAATGCGATAAAGTCAGTTTTGCGGTAGTTATCTTGCGAAGATACAGACATACAGACAGACAGACAGAATGAACAAAGTCATAAACACTTTTCAACTATGCTGTAAAGTGTTAAAAACGCATGTCATATTTTAGTTTGCAATGAGACACGTGATCTTTTCTTATATCCTAAATGTAACTATTATTTTTATTTTAAAAACTGCCTAACATATTTTGTTGAAACTTTTTTTATTTATTTTATGGAATAATTTAAATATTTTCGAATATTTTCGAAGTAGTGTGTGAATTTTAAATTTGCTTAAAAAATCCCACGTGGTTCAATGTTCCACTTTTTCAATCAGGGTTCAATCTAAAACTAATTGGGAGATATTCTTCCTTTACATTCCCATATGTCCCTCAAACCGCCTCAACAACATGCTAAAATTTAATTTTTATAAAGTCATTTTCACGGCAGTTATCGAGTGATCAGACAGACAGACAGAATGAACAAAGTCATAAACACTTTTCAACACAGTTGAAAAGTGTTTAAAACCAATTGCGGGAAAATAACTGAAATCCGGAATATTGCAGACAAATAATCTAAATAAAATAAGGAAACAGACCTGAATGGTATGTTAAAATTATGCCAGTAATTTCCAAACGTAAGGGGAAAGGAGACAATGATCGTTAACAAGCGAGTTTAATTAAGAAACAATAGAGAAACTTTCAATAAAGTCCAATTCAATTGACTCTGTCCATAGAACTCTCATCCCAAAAACATAAAATACATGTTTATCTACTTTGAGTTTACAACGCAATCTACTTAAAATTCTGGAATAATAGAAGGATCAAAATCAGATACGGTAATGGATTTTCGAATGTATGCAACGAATTTGATACGTGAGTAGAATTATGGTAAGAGAAAATAAAGCGGAATTACTTTAATCCTCTTTGTGTACATTGAATTATTCAGTTTAGAATGTTCCTTTGTGAAATGTTCTTGTTTTGATTTATCATTTGCAGATGGGCATGCCTCAAATGTTTATTTAAAAGAATTAATATGAGGGAAAATTATTTAGTATATTTACAGTTCCTTTCATGTTATTATGACGTATTTGTATGTAAACACAACCTGTAAACTAAGGTAAACATTTAGGAGAGAATGTCTGATTCCAGTGTGCTGTTCTTTACATATACTAGTGTGCCTCAACAGTAATACGAAGAAGGATTGTAATATATTTCCAGTTCCTTTCATATTGTAAAGGTTGTAGGTAAACAAACTACGCAAACTTAAGTAACATTTTATAAGAAAATATGTGCTTTTAATTTTATTTATTTGCTTTGCAGATACTTCTGTACACCATAACTAACTAGCATTGAATACATTGTAGCATATTTCCAATTCCTTTCATAATAGGATAAAATATTAGTTGGTACATACATCACATAAATTAAGATACAAAATAATGTGTGTTTCGAATTTTATAAATTTACTTTTCCAATAACATGCACAGCGGTAACAATTTTCTAATCCTACAGTGGTATATTATTTTTTCCCGTAATCTATTATTTGTAGTAATAGAACAGCTATTGTTCAACGTCATTTTAGAAATCTGAACTTGATCAGCGATTGGAGATCCATAACACATTTTGATTTGGCATGCTTAATATCGTATGTTGTCAACACATCTAAAATATTTAAACGCAAAAGGAATTACATTTTATCACATTTAACAAAATTTCATAAAATACAGCGTTGATCGATACTATGAGATGTGAACCCCATATTTTTATTATAAATTTTGATAAACATCACAAATATCTAATAGCAACGGGGTTCCAAATTTCATAGCTAATGGGATTAAAACTTTTCAAACTGACTTTAAATGTTTTGATGTATATATCAGGGTATTGGCATCATTTAGAAAACTATTCATGTCCGTGTAATCAAATACTGTCGTGTTTGATCAATATTGGAGCCCGTGTCTGCAAGGAGAAGGATCACTATAAATCTATGGGCTCGAAAGTCCATAAGAGATGTTATGGTTTATCTAGTCTCTAAATTGAACCTTTTGAGTCTGGTCTAAACTGAGTCGTATTTTTCTAGCCTGCCTCTCTCAAACATGTACTTTACACCTTCGCAGAAGTAGAACAGTCTGGATTGAAATAAATATTCATTTAGGAGGTTCGAGGTAGCCAAGTACGAGGAGGGATCCAAAAATAGGTTACAAGGGTAATAAAAATTTATTTATTAACGATAGACAGAAAATACAAAATGGAATTAAGAGGCATACTTGGCGATCATTTTTCCACATAATCATCAAATGTATTTAGGCATTTATCTGAACGCAGGACCAACTTGTTTAACCCGGCTTGGTAGAAATCACGTCCATGTCCATTGAGCTAGTTCTCGGCAGCTGTTTTCACATCACTGTCTGAAGAGAACCTTGTTCCAGATAAGTGTTCCTTCAACTCTGGAAAATGGAAATAGTCGCTGGGTGCCAAATCTGAGCTGTATAGGGGAGTGGCTCCAGACTTCCCACACGAACTTTTGCAGCAATTCTTGAGTTTGCCGAGCAGTATGGGGGCTGGCATTGTCATGCAGAAGGATGACACCATCACTCAACATGCCCATATTCTATGCCCATAAGCAACGAATCACGGACCGCACCACTAAGCGAGACCACTTTTCTAAACATCTTGCTATTTCAATCGCTCTGACGCGTCTGCGAACTTACACTACCTGCCGCACAACAGTTGTAAGACAACTACCGCCATATGTCTCCACTCTGGGGGAAAATATTCCCTCCACAATAATTACTTTCCAAATGATGCTGCTTGTAACCTTTTTTTTATCTACCCTCGTAGTTAAAACGGGATGATCACATGTGGTAGTCCCGAGTTTGATTATCGACGATTCCCAAAACTATCCCTCCCTAGTAGCAATTCAATATTGGCTTATTATTGGCTACAATTTTGGACCAATATGAAAAAGTGAAACTTTGACGGAACTGGCTCAAAATTGGATTAACATATTGGGGCAATAATACACCAATATTTCCTATGTAGCACCAATATTGGCGCAATATTGTAATGAAAATATTAGCCAAAATTGGAGGCCAATGGAACCTCAATATTTACCTAAAATTGAGATTACATTGGAAATATCTCCAATGTAATACCAAGATATAAAATACTGGACCAATGTTAAACGTTCCCAGGGCTTTGTCTTTGAGAACCATTTGCAGGGTGAATCTTTAGGTCCGAAAACTCTTCAAAGGAGTGGTGGGTTAGAGGATGTATGTGTCATCACGATGCATCTATAGGATGTTGAGGATGTAGCCATTCCCATTAGAATCCAGTCTAAATTGACACTTTTTCAACCGGCCTAAATGATACCTCATACCTTCTGGTAAGTTGGGCGATAAGTGTAGAAAAAAATAATTTCGCAAATAACGCGCATTAGACTGTCAAACAGCTAAGTGGGGACCTGTTCTGCCAACTACGGCCTTCAGGTTTTCCCCCCCACCACTGAGAGTCGTCCAAGGACGACCCAGCTGAGGTCCAGAAGAGGCACAGTGGTCTATAAATTGACCGAGAACCCGGGGCAAGACTAACGCCAAAGAAAGGAGCAGTTCTTATGGACCCTTGACCACACACACCACACCTAGAGAGCAGCCAAAGTGTGAACGGGGCCCAGGGCACACCTGCCGAGGATTCCTCGGCATGTGTGACCCAGGCCAAGCCCCCTACTCCCTGAGGAGAAAGTGGGGCACAGAGACGGTGCGTGAACGCACAGTTGCAATGCAGTGACCGCCCAAAAGAAGCCGAGAAAGACCATTAAGGTTAACCAAGGAGGATACGTAGTTTAGCAGAGGATTCCGACTTTCTACCCCTCGGTAGTTATGCAGAGGCAGTATACAACTTAAAGAGGCGCCGTCGTAACCCGGACTTATACCCGTACTGCCGGGTTAACTTAACCTATTAGAAGAAGAAGAAGAGGACGAGGAAAGTGGCAACTATAGCCAGGGCCGGGTGCCGGGCACCAGAGTACTGGTCACACCAAGGAGGAGGAGAATGCACGGGAAGAGTGCAGAGCAGAAGCAGGTGCACAGCAAAAATAGGAGGGGAACAGTTAAAATTACAGAGCTGTTAGCTAGATTATATACTAATTAAAACTAATATAAACTATTAGAACTTAGAAAAATTAAAAAAAAGGGTGCTGGGTTGAAGAACTAAGGCAGGAGCATATGCAATAAAGCACAAACAGGAGAGTAATCTAGGATAATCTAAGCAACTATAAATAACAATAAATAAGATATTCTAAGCTAAAATACTAAAATCCTAAACAAGCCCAAGCATACTGGGCTACTTACCACGGACACGGGCAGTCCGCGCTGGAGCTGAAAGGGAAGGGTTAGCGGCTGATGGCCAAAGATACGCGGGGTATCAAAAGGGCCGACAAACTCACCCACCTCCAACAACCACCTGGGCGAGTCCCGCCGGGAGCCCGGGAAGCAGCCGGGGAGCCTGAAAGGGAAGATATTAGCTTACATACCTGGGAACTGGAATGACCGTAATTTGCATCAGGCAGACGTCCTTAGTGATGCTAGGTCTGTGAAGCTGTAGAAAAAAGCTAAGGAAAAGAATGAACTATTAAACGCTGCAAGGCAAAGGGGTATGTTAGCTGAGGTTGACGTGCTGATTCTGCTAGACGGACGCGCATTAGACTGGTATAATAAAAAATAGTACCGGCATGCATTCTTCACAAACCTTGTAGCAATTTGAATGCGCTCCACTAACAACTCATCTGTCTCGACACATATTTCATAAGAAAATTTTGAAAACATTTTGTGTAAGCTTTGGAAATATTTATTAATCGCAGGATTTCGTTAGAGCCAAACGACTTTTTTGAAGAGTAAACAGCAGTAAATATTATATATGTTGATCATAATAAAAAATCTATATTCAAAGACTTGAAGAAATATCTAGAAATTGAAAGTGAGCTAGATTTAATAGGATCAATCAACGAAACATGCGTAATCAATGTAATAAATAATAATAGTTTAAAAATATACATCAGGGCAAACTCAGCGATAACGAGTAAAAAATGTGTGCTTTCTCAAAGTATAACATATACGTACAGAAACCAGATATTTAAATGTGGAATAGGATTAATAAGTTTTAATCTCTTTCTTGGGTTATTTTTCAAACACGGCACCTTCTTATATAGGATATAATATAGCAAGAACGATCAATCATGCATACAGCATTGATTATGAAACACTTTCCAACTTCAATGCAATTTCATAAAAATATCTCTCAAATGCGATGCATTCCTCGGTAATATTTTTAAAATTATCACAGTACTACAGTAATTTATTATATTTGAAAACTTCATCGAAAACAAATGAATTTTATTCAAATGACGTCATCGAAATATAAATCGCCTCTATATAAAAGCAGCATTTCATTCATAATCATTTTTCCAATCGTTTAATTCATCACAATACTATAATAATTTATTTTATTTAAAAAATTGAAAAATTGTTATCTACAATATTTATTTTAAAATGTCAAACCTTTCTCTTCTATAAAAGAATTAAACTCTTGGAAAGATATTTATTATATAATATATCTCTTTTTTCCTTCAGGAGGATATAACGAGAGTCAGAATTTAATTGAATTTGTTTTTCTAACGATATTAAATAATTTTTATTTAAAAAACTACCTAACATATTTTACTGAATTGTTTTTATATATTTTATGGGATAATTTGAATATTTCCTGAAATTTTTGAAGCTATTTGTGAATTTTAAATTTGCTTAAATATGTTTGAAACATTAGGTCCCATAGGATTCAATGTATTTCATTTTTTCAATCCGGATTCAATATAAAAGTAATTGGGTGGGATGTTATTCATATATATTCCCATATGTCCCACAGACCGTCTGAAAAACATACTAACATTTCATTCTGATAAAGCCATTTTTACGGCAGTTATCGTGCTAACGGACAGACAGACAGACACACAGAATGAACAAATTCATAAACACTTTCAACTATGTTGCAAAGTGTTAATAAAATTTCATTTTGATACAGCCATTTTTACGACAATTATCGTGCTAACGGACAGACAGACAGACAGACAGACACACATAATGAACAAAGTCATAAACACTTTCAAATATTTTGTAAAGTGTTAAAAAGCCCATTCAGCTATGTGGAAGCTGTAATACTACTTAGAGCTAGAATAAACTTTATAGGATATCATCATATGAAAATCCCACTCAGCAATGCAAGGGCTGTAATACTACACACACACACACACACACAGATGCAAGGGCTGTAATACTACAGATGATGTTCTATAATGCTCACATCTAACACGTATTATGACATCCCTTATGTTCCTCAATATTCATTAGAAACTATACGGTGAAAGTGTGTTTAGAAATTGTGTATAATTTGCTATTTTCCGTCACTGATTTAAGCACTAATTTTGTAATTTATACTTTCGAAAGTTTTCTACATAGTTTGGCCGCTATGCCCCAGCCTCTTGTTAAATTTAAAGCACTATTATACTTATGCTCACTATGTACTGTATTGTGGAATTTTATTATATGTGAATTTATATTTATTAATATTATACATCATTTATTTTTCTTCAAAAACTATTCACTTTTATTTACTTTCATTTATTTTTAAATTTACATCGCAATCCACCTATAAAGCTGCATAGTAAAGGAATCAAAAGCGGATTCTAAAAATATTTCCTAATCTATACAAAGAATTTCTTACGTGAGGAGAATACTGGTTAAAAATAATTCGAAGGAAATAGTAACTGCATCCTCCAATATTTATATTGAATTCTTCGGTTTGGATTTTTCTAAATAGAATATGTTTATTTTTATTAGAATTTTGAGAAAGAATGTTTCGAAAAAATGGATTGGTTCAAATTTACAATTCGTGTCATGTTACATTGCAATTCTCATCGAAAACATTTCTTAAAATTGAAGTTTAAATTTTATTGCTGGATTTTTGTATTAAAATTTCTAAATTAAATTCTTGTATATAATTTAGTCGATAAAGTCAAATATATGAGATACATGTTTGGAGATTTTTCATCTCTCTCTCTCTCTCTCTCTCTCTCTATCTTTATATATATATATGTATATATATATATATATATATACAGAGAGAGAAAGAAAGAGGGAGAGAGATACAATAAGTTACAAAGTTGCGTAAAAAAGTTGCAGAATTTTATGGGACCGATTAAAAAAATTTCAAGGGAATTTATATTTTTATACGGCCCCCGTACAAAAACATTTGCAATGAGTAAAAGTGCCCCATACACTAATAAGGTGATGTTCAAAATTTCATCGAAAATTCCCTGAAAATTTCTACCGATTTTATAAAAGTCTGTACCTTGTTTTACGCAACTTTGTAATTTATTATATATGTCTAAGATCTATATTTAAGGAATAAAAGCCGAAGTCAATTTTTAAGACACTCTGTATGTATGAATATATATATATATATATGTGTGTGTGTACGAACCTCAATATTCATTATTAATATACATTGTATCATCATGCATTGTAGAGAAAATAGAAAATGACATAATAT
Source organism: Amaurobius ferox (assembly GCA_951213105.1). Classification (NCBI taxonomy): domain Eukaryota; kingdom Metazoa; phylum Arthropoda; class Arachnida; order Araneae; family Amaurobiidae; genus Amaurobius; species Amaurobius ferox. The sequence goes on along the minus strand of OX578144.1, from coordinate 35,282,488 downwards.
GTGCAGTACATGATTTAACATTTTTAATATCATTAATGTTATATAATTCTAATATTTTTTGAGATTTATTATAAGTTTGCAAACCTTGAAGGGCGAATATCTCATCTTCACAAACTGGGAAACCGTTATTGCATTTATTGCTAAAAATGAAGGATTCTGAATCACTGAATGAAAAGATTATCGAATAAATCCGATTACTACAGATTTTTGAGCCAAAATCATGATGCAACATATTGAGCAGTTATTGAAAATTTTGGCTTTTAAATTGATTTCTTTTCAAAACTAGATATTTTTTTTACTTTGAGTGCATTTCAGTTTAAAAAGAAGAAGATATATAAGAAGGTATATATACAAATCATTAGTATAATTAATTTGGTAACGAATATGCATATCCAGTTGCGATGAGATAAGTTAAGCATAAATATTAACTGTGAATGTTTTATTCCCTTACATGCAAAATATAATGTATAGGGGAGATATTTTAATGGAGTCGAAAATTTAAATTCGTGGTTTCGACGGATAAGCAAGTTTTAAGCTTCCCTGAACTCGAATCGAAAGTTTTTTAGACAATGTCTGTGTGAATGTTTGTATGTGTGTTTTGTGTGTTCGTGTTCGTGAATCTTAGGATGGTATATTTCACGAACGAATATAGCGTTTCGAATGTAGTTTTGTACATTATTATGATGCATGTATACTGAAAGCCTATTGATTGTAAAAGCGATCGAACGTTCTGAAAACCCACAAATTTTCGAATAAATGTTAGAAAAATAATCACAAAAATTTCAGGACATTTAATAATGTTAAACATAACATCATTTTTATGTATTTTTCTATTCTAAAACGTATAACAAAGACATTATAATGCTGTCTTGAACCATTATCGAGATATTGCACAAATAATATTAGACATTTTTTCAAATAACTGTATCTAAGAAAATGCATGAGAATGAACAGTAGTAAGTATTATCAAATATATAACACTTTTCGGAAAATTTGGCGGCAATGGAGACTAATTTGAGGAAATATTGCCAACTTGACGATTTTGTAATGTGTAGCCAAATTGAAGAATATGTCGCCAAATAGACAAATATTACTCTAATGTTACGAAAATGGAGCTAGATTGATAAAATTGCAGTTAACATATCTTTGACTCTATAATAAAATGACAACCAAAATAAAATAAAATAATTTAAATATAATTAGATAAAGTATTATACAGTTTACTAGATCAGTGGATATTAACTTGACATGACGATACAAATAAAATGATTGCTTCGTAATGGCATGCTTCATTATTGCTTTATAATAAAATCTATTGAAATGCTTATATTTATGACAGTTTTAGTATATATGATTACAATGTTTATTTATGCGTATTTTGTCATATATATATGTTGCGAAAACTCATATATATATGTCCCCCTTATTCCGATGCAAATAATTTGCCCTGTACTTCGCGTTTTTTTCTAAATATGTTCGAAAAACCTCTAAAAAGGAAGAAAAACTACTCACTTCTAAAAAAACATATATTTTATCTCAATTTTCTGTGTGTATTCTAGAATTTTATTAAAAGTTAGCTAAATGTGTTTTGCAGAACGCTGATGAGCCATAATTTTGAAAAGGCCGATTGATTGCCCCACATTTTTTCAAAATGCAGATAGATTTTCCCTGAGTTTTTCAAAAGGCCGATAAATTTTCCCACATTTTTCAAAAGGCCGATAGATTTTGCCACATTTTTTCAAAAGCCCGATAGATTTTCCCACATTTTTTCAAAAGGCCCATAAATTTTTCCTCATTTTTTCAAAAGGCCGATAGATTTTCCCACATTTTTTCAAAAGGCCGATAGGTTTCCCACATTTTTTCAAAAGGCAGATAAATTCCAAAGATCTCGGGGAAAAGCCGAAAGCGACAACCATTTTAAAAATCTAACTGTTACCTCAATTTGGCAAAATGTTGCAGGTTTGTTGCTCAAGTGTCGAAAATAAAAAAATTATAGTTTCTTTATTACAGAGTTTATAATTCCGGAAAGATGACGAAATATATTAAAGAGCTAAATAGATACCCACCTAGAAAATCTATCTTCTCACCCAATTTCCGTGATGTGATAGCATTTTTTGCCAAATAATCCGTGATATGATAGCAGTTTTTTGTCATTTTTCCGTGATATGATCTGCATTTTTTGTCAAACTACAGCTAAATATATTTTAAAACGCCCCATGTGCCAAATTTTTGAAAAAAGCGTTGGTTTTTTGTATATGAATTTTCAAATTTTTTTTTCAATGCACTGTTGAAATCGAAATTTTATTTTTTTCACCATTCATTTTCAAAAACCAGCATTTCATGTTTGTAAACGCTGTTGCCATTTCAAAAGAAGTGAAGATATTTGAATTACTTAAGTAATCAAAGATAATTGTATTATCTAGAGCAGTGTTCTTCAGCCTTTGTCATCTCGCGGAACCCTTTTTTGAGATATTTTTTTATGGAACCCTTCGTTCAGTAGCACACACAGATTTGATTTTAGGGGGGATGTGTCATATTACGTATTACATGTTATGAACAAGGTGCGTATCTGCCTTTGTTATGAAAACTTTATATAAGATATAAATTTGCATTAATTCAAACAAGAAGATAAATATTTCATATAAAGTATTTGTATTATACATATATATGTCATATAAAATTGAAAACAAAGAAAAACAAAACAAAAACAACGAATTGTAGTATCGACTCGCGGAACCCCTAAAGCATTTGAGTGGAACCCTAGGGTTCCGCGGAACACAGGTTGAAGAACACTGATCTAGAGCGATCATATTAAACCCACTGAGTTAGAGAGATCTTTACCTCCATTGACTGAATCTATTATTGAGACTTTGGCTAACGTTGGCTCCTGATGTCATGAGCAGTGTTGGTTTGAGACTTTTGGGACAAACATTGCGATTTGGTTCAAAAGAGTATCGCTTCTTTGGGACATTTGCTCCCATGCAAGAAGGGGACGGTGGGAGCGTGAGCCGGGAGCCAGGAGCCAATAGACCTTTTCTTAACAGATTCGTTTTCATCTATATTAGCGACTCTTGCTCTATTTTAGGTCAATTCTTACGCAGTGTTTTCTACTGTCCAATGAACCCACTCGACTTGTTCACGCTGTCCTTTGACCCACTTTTGGTCTTTTGCCATTTTGCGCACGAGTAATGAGTGCAAAACTTACCGAAAAACCAATTGCTATAAAAACATTTTGCTAAATTTAGTGCCGACTGGTGGGCAAACACTGTTAGTTGAATCATAATTCGGAAGTTCTCTTTTGAAATTTATTTTCAGCCATTTCAACAGATTTAATCCATTTTAATGTAGATTATAGCCAGTATAATATATAAATATTGAAGTATTTAATAGGAAATGAACTGTATTTCTGTAATGCATAATTTTAAGATATGGAGATTAATATTTTTATGATTGATTTCAAAACCCACTATAATCTTGGAAATTATTAATTTTGATTGAGTTATTATTATTGTTATAATTATTATTATTATTATTATTATTATTATTTTGAAGAAATATTTTTTTCTATTCAGATAAAATGTTAGAATATTTGCAATAACTTGTATGGTGTGTGCTTAAGGTAGATCTATTTTGTGAATTGTAGTTATTACGATTTATGCATTTTCGGATAGCATTTTTACATTTCGATGTTTCAGTTTCATTAAAACAGTGTTTTACATGTTGATTCTGGGTATAATTACAGTTAGAACTTATATGGCCAAATTATTGACAACTAAAGCATCTAACTAATGAGCAAAATTTTTGATTTAGCATTTAATGGAGATAAAAATTTAAATCTTTTATTATGTATATTTTTTAAGATGAAAATTTGGACAGATTTAGCAAAAATTCGAAAAGAAAAAATTCGCTAGTGCATTGTATTTGTTATTGAAATTGAAAACCAACCATACACATATCAAGCCCGTAAAGGGTGCATTCACTCACCAAGGTATACGGAAATGGACTAACAAACAGTGATTTTATCAGATTTAAAATAAAGCTGACACAGAAACAACTGTTTTCTTTAAAAACGAATTAAAAAGTTATTTTAATCATTAAAAATTTCGCAGAGGTTTCTATATTTCAAGATTATTATCCTGCAATTTTAATATTTACTGTGGAGATATATGAAGTACACTGTTATAAATTATATATTTATTTTAATGTACAATAAATGCTATAACATAAATTTTTACAGTTATAATTCAATAACTCAACTTTCTAAACTTTTAATTTAATTATGTTTCCAAAGTTTATTTTGCCGATAAAATGATATCAATTACCTGTTTATCCCATTTGTCAAATTGCATCTGAATCTACTTACAAATCTACATAATAAAATGATACAAATAAGGAACTTTGATGCATTTTCGAAGCTTGGAAAGAGCATGATACGTGACGTGAATACTGAGTAATAACTGTCGGAATTATCTCTTGCATATTAAATTATTCAATTTAAAGTATTCTTAGACTAAATATGGCATTTCGTTCTGAAGACAACTATAATATTTTATGCACTCATGTTTCGCTAGTTTGTTTTTCCGAAGAAATATAAGGGAAAACGTTCTTAGTAAATTATTCACTTCTTAGCTTTTATGTTGAATTATTTGTCAGTAACAGTATGATTTTAATTATATAAGACATGTCTAGAAATCATTGTCAAATATAGAACGAAAGATTAAACTTATGATTAGCATAATGAAGAGGTTCCAAAAGTGGGGTTCATTTCAACGTCTGAGGGAATCCGCGAATAATACGGAGTTTGCATGTTATAATTAATATTTTTTTTGTTAAATCCTGTTTCCCTTTTAGTTTAAATTTATTGAAAAATCTTTCAAATTAATGCTTATATTGTTCATTAATAAATACATCAAATAGCATTGTTCAGATAAATCTGCTTTTAGTAACGTAACGCTGCTAGCTTAAATTTTTTCTATATTCATATTTAGATGCAAATAGTACTTATGCACCTTTCTTGAACTCATATTTTTTATTTTCGGTATCAATAATATTAATAACTGTATTTCTGCACTACAAACTAAAATTTTAGTTGATTACATCTAACTTGCATTTATTTCAATTATTTTTAAGTTACACATATCAATATAATATCTATACTCCTTGGTATAATATATAGCTCGTGGTCCGGCCAGCCAGAGATTACAAACCAATTTGTCAATGATATATGCATTATTTACAATGGTGATTAGGCAATTTATCTAAAACATATATTTTGACCCGAATAAATCTGTAATAAAAGTATAGGAGGCTCCTTTCAATGCTCGCTTACACACGGCAACGTCCTGAGCTCCTTTCGAGAGCTCATTTGACCGGTTTATTGTTCAGATTCAATACTCCTGTTATCCTCAGCCCGTGGTTAGCTGATGCTCACCAACTCCTCCCTTTTCGAGTACTTTTATCCCGCCCTCGTAAATGATGGGGGGCCTCTGTTCACCACTTAGCAAGTTTACACATGGTTGTCTTCTTCTTCTTCGACTCAGACGGTCCGACCTAGCCGAAAGTGCGAGGTATCTGCTTGGACGGGTAAGAATCGCCACCCAATTTAATCCGTAACTCAGTTGGTGCGCCTTCCGCAGGGATCGTACTCTCCTTTCTCTTACACCAACTACTCAGAAGGACTTAAGAACCCACATATTTAACGTTCCTTTACTTTGAGTGAACAGGGCGACAATTTAGACAGGGCAGGAATCGAATTCGAGTCGTCGGAGTGCTATGCTCGCCCACCAACCACTGGGTTGTTGTTGTTGAAACCCAGACCGTCCGACCTACCAGAGAGGTGTAAGGTAACTGTTTGGACGGTCGGGAAGTGCCACCCAATTTAGACCGGAACCCAGTGGGGGATGCATCCACAGGGACCGTACCCTCCTTCCCCTACCACCAACCTCTCGGAAGGACTTTCGGACCCACATGTTTAACGTGATCGTACTCCGCATGAACACGGCGGCAGTTTTGGCAGTGGCTGGAATCGAACCCGGGCCTACCGAGTGCAACTCCAGCGCGCTAACCAATGGGCTACCGCGCCCCGCTAACCACTGGGTTGTCTTCCCTCTGCTAATTACCTTTTACTGATGTATCCCTGCAATGGAACAAAAAACACCTAATACCATTAATCTGAATATGCCAGATAATTTTATTTAGCCAAATGTACCTGGTGATTATATTTCGCCTTAATTGATGGCTTAATTAATTGATATTTTTTATTAAGTGGTAAAATTAATTTTTATATTTTCATGAAATTACAGTTCCGTGAGGGTGCTCAACTGTCATACCTAAATTCCCCTTTATACGCTGAACATTTTTCATATTTCACTTTACTTCTACGACAAACCTTTGATTTTTCATTCCTTTCGAACAGTATTCGTGAACACAGGCTGTATAAAGTAAAGCTATTTTTGTAAAAAAAAAATGCAGTTAAATTATTTTTACTTTTTCAAAAATGCCCCTACCTTTGATAAATCTTACAGAGCTCAAAACTACAGGAACTCTCCATCATATTTCTATATATAATCCATTTTATTTCAAGTCTCCGAATGATAACCGTTGATGCCCCGAAATTTCGAAAGACACGGCATAGTTGTTAACGGCAGATGTCGGTGATTGATCACGCGCTTAGAACATCAATTGATATTCATGATAAATAGTAGATCCGTGGCTGAAGAAATCCTGCCCATGGCATTTAGTTTAATAAATACTGATCTTCATTGCATTACAAATCCACGAAAGTTTGATGATGAAAATACATTTTTACAAAGAACCCTCCATTGGAATCTATTAAACAATACGTATACAGAAACAGCAAATACATTTCTTAATCTGGAAATTAGAATTCATAAAAATACACTAAATTTTTCGAAGTTATTTTCAACATAAGAAATTTTATATGTTGAAAAATAAGCCGTGTTGACAGGAGGTTAATGTGGGAGGATAGAACACGATCGTCTCGAGTTCAATCCTCAATGAGACTAAAAAGTACCCTGTGTCTATAGGCACGAAAAATCTGTCGGATCTAAAGTCCTTGTGATATGTGAGAGGGTACGGCCTCTGTGGCAGCTAAATTGGGTAGTGTAAGGCCGAAGTCAGACCTGCCATGGAGTTCCTGGGGTGTTTGGACAAATAATGTCTGGAATCTTTCTCTATTCACCATGGACTCTGATCTTAAGGCTTATTCTGGCTTAGTTATATACAAGAGGAATTAGTAAAAACCTGTATACTGTAAACACTCAGTTTCAAGAAGAAATTCAACTGCCAATATTTGCCGAAGGTCATTGAGTTACTCAGACGATTATCATCTTTTCTGTATTTGAAAAATAACCAATACATATATAAATATATTCCAAATTATATGCGAGTTAAATATATTCTACGATATATAATATTTTTATGTATAATGCACAATATACCTGTGTTACTTGATAAGCAAATGTTGTTAGTGTTAAGTAAGTAACGTTATATGGAGTGTCTCACCAAAAGTGAACAGTGGGATATTTTTCGAACGATGTATTGTACACCCATAATTTCAATAGCAAAAATGCTTTAAATAAGGTTAGTTATGAAGTAACAAATTAAATGATGTAGCATACTTTTGTAATACGTTAAGAAAATTAACTTCTTATACAGTAACTCTGTCGAAAAAAAATTAATTACAAAAATGTTACCCATACCGTATTTAGTAAAATTGGAAAGAAAAGTGGACTCTAATGCAATTCAATTTGATATAGTTATCAATGAGTAACATTTTCATTGGGAAAAAAGTAGGTGGCATTCCTAAATCAATGTCGGCTTAAAATAGTTACTGAAATGTTTACTACTTATCCACATTTATTTTATACAGATATTTCAGTAAAGCTAGTACGTCACTATTCTACCGATTCACATTTTGTAATTAAACATCCAAGACTCTGCTACTTAACCAGGGTTTGAATGATGACGTTGTTATGTAATGCAAAATTCTGTGAGATGATTTTGATTTACGGCGAACGTAATCGATCACCTTGGGATATAATGAAGGAATACTGTCATCGCTCGTTCAGCCGGCATCTTTCTAGTGTGTTTCTGCTACCGCGGGTATGTAGACTGCACCCAACAGGTTCGTTTCACCATTGATATGATTCAGAAAGCCAAAGAGTATTAACGGAAAATGATGAAATAGATTTTATCTACACGTGAGTGTCCGGGTCGTAAGTACTGAAAAACGTCCTCCTTCGTCTCCCTGAACCAGTCACCAGGCTACTTGAACCCGCCACCCGTTGTACCGAATACAAGAGTACTATGTAACGCAATATCTTTCGAAAAAATTAAGCGGTTTACATGAAATTTAGTACTCTTTAATCGATAATAACTAAACTTGCACTAATTATTTGATAAATCTGTTTATAAAAGAAAGCTCTTAATTTCTGTTATTGCTGTTTGTCAATAGCATTGGTTAATATGTAGCGGAAGTCATTTTCTGGAAGCAATAAACATGTTCTCCCATTACCAATAATTCTACAGGATAATAATAGGAAGCAGCATTTTAAAACATCAACACCACTCATAATTAAGTAGGTGTTTCAAATTGAAAGCCAAATATATATATATATATATTATGTACTTTGTGAACCATGACATAAATAGCCGTATCAAAACTTTTTGAAATGTTGAGGATCATTTTCGTATAAAAGTAATCATCAGATATGAGACTTTTGAAACAAAATAAAAGCTATTTTTCCAGAGGAAACCTCGCAAATAATTCATTCTATTTATATAGCGTTCGCTATCTCCTATAACATTTTACATACTCAAAAATAAAAGAGCCTCTCAATCACAATTCTATGTTTAATAAAGTTTATCCAAAAACCTTCCAATACAAACCGCTGATGCATCGAAATTTGCAAAGACAGGGCAATGGGTAGTCGTGGCGGACAGATGTCAATGATTGATCACAGCGTTACGCCATCAAATGATATTTATGAAAAATAGTGGATCCGCTGTTGAGGGAAATCTGCTTGTGTCATTTAGGTTATTAAATATTGAATTTATTGTACTGAAAATATATGAAAGCGTGATGCTGAAATTTATTCTTTACAAATTATGACAGCGTTCTCGATGAGTATATGCTTCATAAAAGGTGCAAATTGGAATCCATCATATGGATAATCTACAAATAATGAAGTCATATTTGTAACTATCGATAATGAAAGTGGTACATACAGTGTTATGTTTAAGAAGAAATGTTTCAATCAGTGCTATGTTATTACCCTAACATAAATTTTTAACTGGATATAATTAACTATTATCATTACACACCTTTTATTTATGACACCTTTAGGCACCCCTTATAAAGCGTTATACTACAGTCAAACCTGCCTTAGACGGAATTTCTGGGCACCTACAAAATTTCTCGATAATGAAAGTGGTACATACAGTGTTATGTTTAGGAAGAAATATTTCAATCAATGCTATGTTATTACCCTCACATAAATTTCTAACTGGATATAATTAACTATTATCATTACACACCTTTTATTTATGACACCTTTAGGTACCCCTTATAAAACGTTATACTACAGTCAAACCTGCCATAGACGGAATTTCTGGGCACCTGCAGAATTTCTCGATAATGAAAGTGGTACATACAGTGTTATGTTTAAGAAGAAATGTTTCAATCAGTGCTATGTTATTACCCTGACATAAATTTCTAACTGGATATAATTAACTATTATCATTACACACATTTTATTTATGACACCTTTAGATACCCCTTATAAAGCGATCCCGTCAAACCTGCCTTAGACGGAATTTCTGGGCACCGGGAGAATTTCTGTCTTGAAAAGGTTTCTGTTTCATGCAGGTTATTTTAGGAAAAGTGAAGTTTAAGGTGTAGCTGGAAATGCAGATAGTGCATATGTAATTGGTTGCTTACCTATACATGACTTTAAAAATTGAGAAAAGTTTATTTATATACACTCAATTATACTATGTTAAACCATAATAGCTAAATTAATTATTATAAATACGTACATTTTTGCACACTGCGATTACAGGAGTATATGTTCATATAAAAATAGAATGCACAATATTCTTCACTGTTGATTTATTACCATATCTTAAAAATATATAAATTTACTTACCGTGAAAATATGAATGCTTAAAATGATCCAGCATGCTCTTTTGGAAATATGTCTTACTAATGATACGGTTTCATTCAAAAATCGGACAATAATTAATATATCTTTCATTGTAGACCTCCCCGATAAAATGAAAATTCTTCTGAAATTCCGAAACATATTTCGTCATAGAAAAAAAGAATGTTTAACACTTTAGGACGCTCGCACGAACTATTTTCGTTGAAAATCGCCATAAAAATCTTCATAAAATCGCAATACGACTTAATGGAAATTTTCTGTTTAGTAGTACAGTGTTCATTTACAACTATTGCTCTTGGAAATAAATGGTTGAAACAGTTGGATGGATTTTCCGTTCTTGGTTCGTTGGAACAGTTTATTAACAAATTACTCCAAATGGGCAGTCCGTTTCCGCGTAGTGCAGGTTCCATTTCACATAAGAAAAAGAACATAAATTTCCTATAATTTTGAACGGGGCTGAAAATGTTTTCCGTTTATGACAGTGTTCCGTTTCCTGCAGTTTCCGTTTCAAAAAAATTTTGAATGCATTTATAAATTATATATTGGTGTAAGCACTAAACGGGTTGTTATTAGCATGTGATCAGAATAGTCTCGTGACAGTAAAAACATTTTGCTTTATCCCAAACAGTTCTCAATGAAACTTTTAACCCCCTCCCCACACTCACCTGTATGACAAATCTTTTCTTTTAATCGGTTTTAATAACTTCGGGAATATTTTGCTCTATAAATCAGATTATTAAGTATCTCTATTGAGATTATAATTGAAATAACCATCTGGTTTAAAACTTAGATTCGCTTGGTGTCTAATAGTACTTGATTACATGACGATTCAACCAAAATCTACCTAACTAACCAGTGTTTTCTTTGCCTTATATAAGTGCACGTGTTTGGAATGCTTAATGTTTTAGGTGTGCATTTATATTCATCATATTTGGATTAGTTCTTGCCTTTCGTTGTGGCTCATTGTAATATGTAAATTTTTGTTTGTATTTTGCTTAACGTTGCCTTCACGTTGCCTTCTGATGATATATGTTAGACGTCCAAAACCACTAAAAACTTTTATCTTATACAATTTACGTCTCTGGCCACTCAATTTTTTTACGACTCGTGCCCTAGGGTAAGTCGGGTGGTCTGGGTTTTCGACAATTTACGTCTGAAATGTGAAAAAAAAAAATTTTAATATTTTAGTGCTCATATAAAAAAGAATTATAAAAAAGTTTATATAAAAGTTGAAGTGTTTAGGGATCATAATCCTAAAAATGTTTTACATTATGAATCAGTATTTAATCATCTTTATCGCAATTTTATTTACAATTTTGATCCTCTGCATTCGCTCAGTATCGCTTGGTGTCTTATTCTCGATTTTATGACGTTCGAACCGTTATTTACGTGTTTAAATACCTAAAAATTCTTAAAATGTGGTTGAACATTTGCTTGCCTTTGTATTTCTAATCATTGTGTATCTGTGTTTTGGTTTTCTTCTTTTAAAGTTTCTTCTGGCTGTATGGCAATTGATATTATGAAAATTTTAAATTACGAGTTGTACTGTACGTATATGTCTCACTTGCATTGTGTGTATATATCTCCATTGTACTGTATGTTTATGTCTCCATTGTACTGTATTTATAGGTCTCTGTTATATTGTAAATCGGCATATGTCTCTGATAAAGGGTGTACATACGTCCGAAAGCATTAAGGCGAAAATGTTGTATATTAAAACTCTCAATATAGCTGTGAAAAATCTATGTTTTAAAGTTTTAATATTTGTAGTTTTAGTGTTTGTAATCAATGTTAATAAATATATTGATGTCAAAGAGTTTATTATCTACATATAAACGGACATTTAATAAAATTGGAAATACATATATATGCACACACACACACACACATATATATCTATATATATATATAAAAATATATATATATATATATATATATATATATATATATATATATATATATATATATATATATATATATATATATATATATATATATATATATATATATATATATATATTTATATACATGTCGTCCCAAAAAGATTGAAACACGCTTTAATTCCTTATCTGTTGGAGATAAGTATGCAATGTAAATTGCAAAACTGTTGAAAGTAAGGTAGGGAATAAGACTTCGTTAATGAAACAGTCCTTCCATTAATTTTCAAAAAGTTCCACATTTTAAATTTTATACGACCCCCTTAGACAAATTTGGTCAATCGGAAATTTTTTATTTTTAATGCAACAATATCATTAAGAAAACCACATATTTGTAATTTTAAAATAGAGCGAGTTATATATAATTGAAAATTGAATATTATGAATGGGGACCATATATCGAATTAGAAATGTAAATCTATTACATATCACAAAAAAGATCAATGTATGCATATTTTAATTATATGCCTCAACCGCGTAGTGAGTACCACTGCTTTATATGATCTCTGTATGTGTAATGCTTTATTTAGATGCACTTGTGAAAAAAAAATTTGACACATATTAAATTCTTTTTATCTAAACAATTTCCATCGTCAATCTGTTTATGATCCCTATTTTCACTGATGAAACAGCCTTTCACATGGTACGGAAAAGTGGCAAAAGTCAGTTTTCTTTTATCATAATTCAGTTGATTTTAAAGATACAGATATGCGAATTTTTAGTGATCTGGTTGCAATAAAATTAAAAATTGTCTGATTGACAAAATTTGTATAAGGGGGTCGTATAAAAACTTATAAAGTGTAACTTTTTGAAAATTAAGGGGAGGACTATTTCATTAACGTAGTCTTATACCCTACCTTACTTTCAAAGTTTTTGCAATCTACCTTGCCTACTTATCTCTAACAGGTATCCTCTACTATTCATTAACTTCTGTGCCGTTCGTTTATTGGTAACGCGAGCTAGATATCAGTGTATTTCCTATCGTAATAAATGTAGAGTAATGTTCATTAGATAGCCGTATTTTTAACTTTGCAGTACGAGCATATCTTTATTTATTCCGACTGTCCAACCTCCCTGGAGATTTAAGGTAAGTACGTGCATATCTGACACTTACTGTCAGAATTGAACAAACATTTTTCCTTGTTTCTAACATGCCATGTCAGTACATATAGAACTATATTTAGTACTAACCATTTTCAACCACGCTTAGGGAGTACAAAATGGCTCTCGTGGTCACTAAAATTGACACATACATATTTAATAAAAATTCTGAATATCAAAAATGCGTTTCAAATTTAAACATAAAAATAACGTAAATTTTATAATTCTGTTAACACGGAAATGACTGTATACAAAACAGTATTTCTTCCTAGATCAATGCATGCCATTAATGTTTTGAGACATTATATTCTAAGAATCTTATTATTATTTTATTTATCACTAATTTAAATAGAAAAATATCCAGCAGACGATTTCTATATTTGAAGAGTAACTCTGTTACTACCGTTCCATAAGGAATTAAAAATTGTATAAAAATATAAATTTATAAAATATAATTAAAAAATTGTCTGCTATAATTATAAATTAAATGACTTCAAAAACTTGGCTTTACACCTATAGAAATTATTAAGAAAAGTTGGAATATTTCTTTCTGCGCATGAAGGCATAAGACAGAATTTTTCTGGATAAACGCTGTCGAGTCACAGGTGGGAGAATATTGCAACACAAATTTCAATATTTATAAATTTTTTGAAAAAATTTCAAAATTTTTGATATTGCGCATGTTCAAGTCCAACGTGATAAAGATTCACTTTTCTACTAACATCAGTTTTGGCAGTGAATGTATCACTTAACCATTCAGTCTAACTCAGCTGTAAAAATTATATTTAACTGAAAATATTATAGCTCTAAAAATACTATTTTGTGTAACAGTTATGACGTGCCATATTTATTATTGTCTTTATTTAGTTTCCCCCCATTATTGCATTTTTTATATGCATGAGAATTTATGTATTGAACGCATTGGTTTTTTTATCATAAAATTTACTATATAAATCCATTCGAAATATTTACCAGTAATATCAGCAACACTTCCTGCACAAAAAATATTAATTACTATTTCTATGTAAAAAGCAATACAGCAAATATCTGAAACACAAGTTTATTTATGTAATACAATTAAGTGTCAGAGACTAAAAGGCAGTATTTTATGTCTGCTCTCCCGGTAATGTGTCCTATTGCATAACCAATGGCCAATATTTCATCTCTTTATCTATCTTGGCCACATAGAAAGTTTTTATATCTTCTTATCAAAAGTTATTACGACGTAAATGACTTCCATAGTCACTTTATGTTGAATGATTTATATCTTTTATGTAGTCATGAAATAAATGTAGAAGAATGAAAAGAAGACTGACAGCATCTGTTTCCTTACGAGAAGATTGAAGCCACCTGCCCATTTTAGTTTATTACTGCACTGTTAAAAATGGGTATTAAAAAAATGTAGATCATTTTATAGCACTTTGCATGCTTATAATAGCTCCGAGTAATCATGTTTCAATTTTGAAAAACGCATGTACTCATTTTTGAGTATATCAAAGAATTCAATTTTAAGCATATTTAGTTTCAAATTGTAAATACTACGTACTCATTTATGAGTTTATGAGAATCAATTTTAAGCATAATTGTAAATACTATGTACTCACTTATGAGTATATGGCAGAATCAAATTTAATCATAATTATAAATACTATGCACTCATTTTTGAGTATATGAGAGATTTATTTTTAAGCATATTTGAAGCATATCAATTTTTAAATATTGGAGTACTCATTTTCAATGCAAGTGCGGTTACTTATATTTCAGTATGTCACCAACTCGTTTATGGTGCATTTGTACTCAAATGAAGATGAGTAAGTTGAAGTTTTCTCTTTTAAGTGCTTTATTTTTTACAGTGTGCAAAATACAGAAGTTGATGTGATGATTACGTAGGTAGCTCATTTTGCCAATTTTGGTTTGGTTGCATTACATAGTATAATGCATAGGGAAATACTGTGACGGGGTCGCAAATTTGAAACCTATCCTTGAACGGACGGGATATATATATATATATATATATATATATATATATATATATATATATATATATATATATATATATATATATATATATATATATATATATATATATATATATATATATATATATATATATATATATATATATATATATATATATCACACCACAAGGGTAGAAAAGGAAATGGAAGCAATATACCAAAAAAATGTCAGAAGGGTGTTGTGACTCCCCGGTTAAGCAAGCTTTATGTCTAAACACCACTCCCGGTAGCCGATATATTGCTGAAGATAGGAATACAATGGTATCAAGAAGTCAAAGTGAAAATAAGTTACAAGTTGACACAAAACAATGGATAAACTATTAAATTCTTATTATCAGATATGTGGTGGAATTATGACACGTTATTGGAGGTTTTTGGTTTTATATTTAATTACAACGTATTAACGTATTTTATGGTAATGTCTATCCACTGTTTTGTGTCAGCTTGTAACTTATTTTCACTTTGACTTCTTGATATCATTGTATTCCTATCTTTAACAATATATCGGCTAACGGGAGTGTTGTCTCGACATAAAGCTTGCTTTACCGGGGAGTGGGGGGTCACAACACCCCCCGGCCATTTTTTGGTATATTGCTCTCATTTCCTTTTCTACCTTTGTGGTGTGTAGATGGTATTGTGAATGACATTGATAATTTTATATATAAATGTGCAGTAAAATACAGCCTACCGACTCAAGTATTTGATGAATGGAAATCTTGTGTAATACACAGTGTAGGGTTTGAATATGGAGTTTTAAAAAATATGTTAAATATGGGAAGTGCAGTATAAAAAATTTGGATAAATTACTACAGGATTTTGTGATAACATACGTAGATAAAGTTACTTCAAATTATGCTTTCACTTGCCTGCAATTTTACAATAAAAAGCTCATAGCAAGTTACCTTGATAAAAATGCATATTTAAAGTTAAATCAGTCTAAAACGGAAATTGAAAATCGTATCATGGCGAAATATAAAATTTTGAGTTACAACATAAATTCCATCAAATTCCCATATATAACTCTTATACCTAAACTTCATAAAACTCCCATAAAATTTAGACCTGTCACTAATGGTTATAAAGCCAATGCTAGACTATTAAAACTTCTGAAGAACATATTAAAAGAAATAAAATATTCTGGTGTTTATTTCATAAATAATAGTTGTGAAGTAATTGAGAAACTTAAAAATATTTCTGACGATTTACAGTACAGGAGTTGTGATTTTAATGACCTTTTTTGCAATATCGATATAAATTTTCTGTTTTGCATATTAATGGAGATGTATGAAAAGTATGAGATGCAAAACCTCATTAAAATACATATTTACAAGTGTCTGATCGAAATGGTCTTGTTTGAAACTGTGCTTCATGATGGAACTGAATTTTATAAACAGCGTAATGGCATTCCAATGGGAGGGGCTTGCTCCTCTATTCTTGCTGATATATACTTGAACAAATACGAAGAGGGAACAACATATATTAAATGAGATTGTATATATTCGTTATGTGGATGACATATTATATGCATGCCACGATGACCGGGATCACTTGGATTTTACTTTTTTTCCATCAAATTTGACATTGACAGAAACATCCCGTAACATAGATAATAGTATTAATTTTTTAGATTTAACTATATATAAACAATCTAATGGTAAAGTAGGTTTTAAATTATATGATAAAAGAAATGACTTTAATTTTAAAATAAATTACGTAATTAATTGGCATTCTTGTCTGCTTCGTAATGTTTTTAGAAACATTATTATAATTTTTTTAACAAGAAGCAAACGTTTAAATAGCAGTGCTGAAAATCGTTTTTTAAGTGATCTGGGCTATCTCAATGAAGCAATTGCTATGGGTTACCCTCTACGTTTTCTTCATGACATATTATGTAAATTTTTCAACATAAACGTAACTGAGAGTTACAACATGTATTTAAATGGGACTGCACTTTCAGTCTGATCTGAAGATGCGCAGCATTGCGGATGTCATTGTTTAATAGTCTGATGGAGTTCAATTTGTACAGGGTATGTGTCTATTACTTTTTGGAGGTTAGAGTGGTGAAGCGTATGCGGGGCTTGTTTGTCTTGATATTGGTGTAAGATATTTGATATATTAAATGTATTTTGAGTTTCTGTTTGGATGTTGTAAATCTCGTAATTTAGGTTTAGGTGTAAAGACAGTATGGGTCTTTCAACTTTTATACATTTTTAGTTTTAGTATATGTACTAGGTTTGCGACATTGTATCCGCTTCCGGGAGTGTCGTCATGACATGAAGATGGCTAAACCGGGAAGTGGGGGTCACAATCCTCCCCGGCGAAATTTTGATACATTGTCATCTTTCAATTTTCTATTTTTTTTGTAGTATATAAATGTACTTGTTTGAGCAGCTTAGCGCCTTTGGGTATATTTTCAGTAGATTGTTTTAGATGAGGTTAATAGTTATATATATACGTATATATATATATATATATATATATATATATATATATATATAAATATGTATATATATATATATATATATATATATATATATATATAAATATGTATATATATATATATATATATATATATATATATATATATATATATATGTGTGTGTGTATATATATATATATATATATATATATATATATATATAAACTCATGTTTATAAGAATTGCAAAACCATGAAGGAATCACCCGATTGAGTTGATCAGCACATGAAAATTAGGGTCCTCTATTAAAATGATTAGAATCTCAAATTCACTGCGCAAACGTGGGTTGAGCAGCGCTTTCTGAAAGGCTAATTTTGTCGTATTGAGAGCTGTAGCGTCACGTTGAAAATAGTCTTCGGTTGCCAGCGGTAAACGTATCAAGAGAAGTCACTATGCCTTTACGATGGCAGAGAGCGCCATATGAGCAAGTAACGAACCTTGAACGGGACGAATGATTGACCTTCGTGATGGGAGGTTTTCTTATCCTACAATAGCTGATCGTATGGAGCGGCATGGCAATGATGGACCGTACAGCTTCATCTCAACAGTTTGCAGAACGTTGAAAAACTGCTACAGGTGTGCCATTGTCTGCTCCAATAATTCGTCGGCGAATGATGTACCGTGACCTGCGTGACAGAATCCCTCTGTACAGAATTCCCCTGACGCAAAACCATTGACGTCTAGGACGACAGTGGACTCAACAACATTGACACTGGTTTGCCGATCGGCAACAAGTCGTCGATTCCAATGAATTCCGCTTTAAATTGGAGCACAGTGATGGTCGCATCCACGTTAGACGCTATATCACTGAACGCCTCTTTCCGGAGTGCGTTATCTGAACGCCTCTTTCCGGAGTGCGTTATCAGAACGCCATACAGGACGAAAGCCAAGCAGGATGGTCTGGGGCGTCATTAGGTATTTTGGATGATCTCAGCTGCTAAGAGTTGCGTGTTATCTCAACAGCAACCAGTACATCAGATAAATTCTAGAGCCCGAAGTGGTACCCATCCTTCAACGCAGTCCTGGAACTGTATTTCAACTAGGCAATGTTCGTCCACACGTTGGTTGGAATGTTCGAGTCTACTTTTCAGCCATCATATACAGCTTTTGCCTTGTACTGTCTATTTACCGGATGTATTGTCTATTGAACATGTCTAGAATGTTGTCTGTCGGCGTCTTACTGGTGGCGCTCGCCCCGTAGCTAACTTTATGTTTGGATATAAGCAATAAAGTATGTTCTTCGTCAGGTACAAATTCAAAATATGTCTGATTCGATGCCACGTCGTATAGGAGCACTTATTTCAGCGCGTGGTTGCTCCACCAAATACTGATTTTCGACATATAATATTGTGTTTTTGCTTTGTAACTTTAATCGTTTATTTGTGTCAATGCAGTAATAATTTGACGTCAGCGATTTCACGGCAATAAAAACAATTGATATATAATATCAATAATTGGAAAACTGGAAATTTGAAGCAATTTTACGTAATATACATTGCACTTTATAGTATTGTCCAATCTGAAACATGCATTTGGTTAGATTAATTAGAATTAAATACTCAGACCTGAAGATGAATTTAATTACTTTTAATCTTCGAATTTGGGCCTGTGCTGATCCCTTCTATTATCAGCATTATGGCAGTGGTTTTGCTTCTATGGTAATACAAGGTATTTTTTATATATGTTATGAAAGATATTTACTTTTTAAATTTGAGAATAATTAAAGACAGGTAAATGGCAAAAAATGAAAATACTTACCCAAAATTGTTCAGTTTTATAATATTCCCCTGCACAGAATGATAGCTAGAACATAGTCAAACTACTGACATGGGGAATATGGACTTTAGTAAAAAAGAATAATACTTTATATTTTATTGTCATCTATGAACAGAAAGAGGTGTCAAAATTTAAAGACAGGTGAATGAAAAAAAGCTAGGGAACAATTGAAAAAAATTAATTTAAAATAGTGCTATAATACATAGTGGATATTTTAATACTGTTTGTATTTTAAATTGTTTAATTAAAAATGAAATATCAACTTAAAAGTAAACTAGAAAATGAAGGCTTATAAATGAAGTTGTGATTTTATTAGTTGGCATTTGGAACAACAACATAATAAAACTGATCAGTGTTGAAAATCAGTCTCAAGCCATGCAAATTTTTGCTAAAACACCTGGGACATGTATTTCTTTAGAAATGCGTCACACCCAAATGCACTGTATTAATATCTTTCCTAATATAAGTAAACAGTAAACGCTTCCTTTAAAACATGATTTCACTATTTTATCACGAATATATTAATTTTAAATACTTTTTAACAAACAGTATATGTTCATTTTACTTCCTCATTAATTTCTACTTCTCGATTTTTAGCACACATAATCTAATTCCACATAGCAAATGAAGAGTAATAGATAAATATGAAACTCACCGAAATTGATCATGCCCATCTTCTATTATAAAATATTTGAGTTGAATTAAATTTAGGAACTACATAGTAAGTAATGTAATTTCGTTAATCTTTCTGCACTTAAACGGCCGCTATCAGTTGTCAACTAATTCAACAGCGAAGTAGAAAATAAATCAAACATTGCCCTACATCAGCAAATATGTATTTTGCACCACACTGCTAGCAAAGAAAGCATTATATGCCCATATAGTGAAGAGCAAAATGTATGAAAATTGAAGGAGTTGAATAGACATATTTTTATATTTGCAGCATTTTGAGAGTTCATATAATTAAATTTACGATTTATTATGACAATCAATTTTAATACAATAATAAAATTAAATTTCATATTTTTTTTTTTGTTGCGTTGGGTGTTCTCGAGCATCATTTTATTGTCCATTGAAGAACACTAATTTCCTGCAAGCGAACAACATATGGAGGACTCCTTAGTCTTAACGTACGCCATCTGAAATGAAATTTGCCATGGACTGTTTCTGCTTCTGTTTCTGTTATGGAAAGTTATTAACATCAATGGCTGCATTAGAGCAAGTTATCAGGCTCTGATAAGGTCAAGAAAGAAATTAGTAAAATGCTGTTTTACTGGTGATACAAACTAAAAACAACAGCACCAACTTTACTTTTCACCTTTCAGTGAATTGGGACATCGTCGAAACACTACGCTATCAACGCACAGTTATCGTATACGCCATGCTAATTTTCATTCTAATCTGACACTGCCTTCGTAGTAAACTAAGTAGAACTAGAAATTCAATTTAAATCGAGCTTCCCGCCACTTATGCCTGTTATAATACCAGCTAACCCACTCATGCAAAAGTATTTATATGTTAACTTTAACTGCTTTTGATTACTTATACACAGGATATCCATTAAGTACGTTATAAATGTAAATAAGTAGCTGCGAAGAAATGCTTATTATCCACAGTATATCAAAGACAACCATCCTACAGGGTCCTTCAGAAAGGACTCCCTAACTTTGAAATGACATAACTGCGAAACAGTGATAGAAAGAAATATGAAACAAGTGGTATGTTGGATAGACAGGTCGGGAATTTTAAATACACATTTTTGCAAAATTTACAAGATTGGCTAACAGAGGGTGCTGCAGTTTCAGTGCAATGTCCTTTAAATAATGGGTGAAATTGTTTTTCGTAAACAGGGGTCAAATCACATTACCATGGATTTGATATAGCCACCGTGTATAGCAGTAACATGACGCAAGCGATGGGCGAAGTTTGAAGCCACCTTTTGCAATGTCTCTACTGAAATGGGTGTACATGCCTCACAGATGAACTAACGTTTGAGGATTCTTACTGTAAAAGGTGTCCTTCAAATGGCCCCAAAGAAAGAAGTCGCATGGATTGAAATTTCGTGGAGTATGGAGACTGAGCGTTCTGTACTTCTGAGCATTTATAAGTTATTTAAAGCTCACTGTGCTTGCAGCGCCTTCTGTTAGCCAATCTTGTAACTAGTTTGGCAAACCGGTGTATTTAAAATTCCAGAACTGTCTATCCAACATACCACTTGTTTCATCTTTCTGTCTATCACTGTTTCGCAGTTATGCAATTTCAAAGTTAGGGGGTCCTTTCTGAAAGATCCTATGCATTAGACATGTACGTAAATTACTTAGCCATCCTGCTGTCATGCCAGAATTTTATAATCGGGGAAAAGCATTCTGCAAAGCACAAATTTAGAGAAAACATTTATTGGCAACACGCATTTATTAACAGCTCACAAGACCACACTCAACCATCTGTTTTAATAAATCTCCTTAAAGTATGAAGCTTAAGGTAAAATTCAGAACCCGATTCATAATGTCGAGTATGAATCTAGTTTAAAAATTCATAAATGTATTACTTCTCTCTCTAATGGTGAAATATGCCAAACTTTTAAACAAAGTTCTTAAATAAATCAATTAAATAATTCACACCTGCAGCCATCCTAAAGTTTAAGTTGAGATAGATCCCTTAATTGAAATAAGGAATGTGGTAATTATGGTGCGTTAATCTTTAATCATTAAAATTTAGGGGTTCTCTGAACATTAGCCGTCGTTAAGAGACGACTTTAGTATTTGCTTCGTGGAAGATATTAAATCAACGATTCCTGCATCCTGTTGAGTTGAGTTAATTGTAGTAACAAATGGCGCAGGCGACACATGGCGTATTTTATGAAAATCTTAGGTAATAAAGAATAATAGTGGCGCTTACCTGCAAAAGTAACTTTCGGAATAACAAAATGGTATTTGGTGTTGGATAATTTTGTAATGCTTGAAAATTGTTATTGTGCTATTATATTTCATGAAAGTGAATGAAACACAGAAGTTTCACAGACGTAAAAATATAGAACAATATATAATTATATATATATATATATATATATATATATATATATATATATATATATATATATATATATATATATATATATATATATATATATATATATAAATATATATATATATTTATATATATATATATATTTACATATATATATATATATATATAAATATATATAAATATATATATAGAAATATAGACAGATACAACTACCTTTAAACGAGAATATTAATTAGAAGATATAACCTGTATTAGTACATTACATGTATATATTGAAAATATCAACAAACCCGTAACTGACTCCAATATATGCCAGAATGAAAGCACTAGACTTATATGGGATATATATATATATATATATATATATTTATATATATATATATATATATATATATATATATATATATATATAATTTAAAAAATTTAAAAATTACATACAGCTTGAAAAAATCTAACAAAATTCATTAAGTACTATATATTCTATTGTGAAGAATATGCGCTTATTGCTGCAAACACACTCCATAAAATTTCAGGATCTCAAAAGACAAAATTTCAGGGTTATTGTCTTTTGAGTTTATATATATATATATATACCTAGACAGATACAACTAACAATTTTACGTCTTAGTAGTGATTTTTATAAACAATTAAACAGAGTAATTACGAAAAATAATTTTTCACAATTTCGAAAAAAATATATACCTTCATGTGTATTAATTTAGTTCAGATTCGCTTCCTTACGAAATTATAAATTTTCACCAAAAGGAATACCATCTTATGACACTAAGATTGCAAATCGAAAAACACTCTATAGCTTTTGATTGATCCCCAGAAATGTAGCACATCTCATGTCAATATTGTGGAGCTATGCAGTTTAAAGCAATTGTCGGAAAAGCATAATTCCTGTGTTGTTACACCTTCTTTGTTATTACCAACGTAATGTGCAAATTATTATAAGAACAGAAGAGTTCCCCTGGATTGGCAATCTTAGCGAGCAGGGGCTAAGACCTTATTTATGAAATTTAAACGTATCATTTTACATTTGTAAAAAGCCTTGTTGTCGCATCCAGGTATAGATCCGTGGATTGCTATGCTTAGTAGCCGGTGTTCTGCCAATTGAGCTCCTTGGGCATAATCTGGGGATTATTGTTGAAGTGGACAGTAGAAGTCTGGAGAATACAGACATTCTTCAGACTCTAATATCAGATTGGCGTTCAAATTGACTGATCACCTCCTGCTATTACTTTCCTTATATACTTAATGTATAAGGAAAGTATTGTGACGGGGTCGAAAATTCGAATTCGAGTTTTCGACGGGAGAGCACGTTTCAAGCATCCCTGATCACGAATCAAACATTTTTGAAGTGATGTCTGTGTGTGTGTGTGTGTGTGTGTGTGTGTGTGTGTGTGTGTGTGAAAGTATGTGTGTGTGTGTGTGTGTGTGTCAGTGAGTCTGTGGAAACGATAACTGACGAACGAATGGACCGATTCGAACCAAATTTGGTACAAAAATCATAATCCGTAAACACTGGAAGCCTATTGTTTTTATACGTAATCGAATGTTCAGAACCCTCCTAAATTTTCGGATGAAATTTTGAAAAAATCGTCAAAAAAACAAAACCGCTAATAAAGTTACACAAATAGTCATTTCTTATGTAATTTTTCATTAGAAAACGATTGGCATAAATTTTAGAACGCTAACATGAACCGTTCTCGAGATATTGTACATTTTTAAAAAAAATTATGAAAAAGTCACATAAAAAAAAAAAAATTCCTATTGAGAAACATGTTCACTTTTCATATGTAATACCATGCGATAAATTGAGTAACATCATTCTCGTGGATCTAGCTCGTTCCATTCATGAAAAAATATACTTTGAATAATACTTTTGTATTTGAACGCCAATAGTCATTTATCTGCTGTAAGAATAACTTTTTTCTTAGTGCATAACGCTTGGCGAGATTTTGGCGACAAATTTGGCGGAATATCGCCAACTTGGCGACTTTTTTTAAATGTTGCCAAATTAATGAACATCTCGCCAAATGGATAAAAAGAATGCTAAATCAATGAAAATGACGACTAATTGTCGAAAATTCAATATCTTGGAAAGAATATTAGTACCTACTATAAGAAAAACCTATTTTTTTACTGTAAAAGTAGTAAATTCATTACATTAGATAAGGAAAGTCATGTGTTGCCCACATCAGATTTTTTTACTTCAGGTTAGCTCGATTTTAGTCTTCCAGGTTAACTTACTGCGCTGTCCTTGGCTTCCCAATTTGCAACAGATGCCCAATATTCCAGACTTCATTCAATCCGTGCTAGTCGTGCTAAGGTCACTTTTAAACTCCCGAAATCATTTCACTAATCTGTAAGATTAATTTGTTCGGATGCCATTGTAAATAAGATTTCAGTCCCAGCTGGGGACCGAAACTCATTACATTATAGTGATATACATTGTTAAAGAAAACGAAACTAATTTTCTGAAAGTTACAAATTAATGTTTTTAGTTTTTTCATCCTCGCATTTGAATGAATACTAGCCCATTTAATAAAGCACATCATTTTTTCATTGATTTGTACATTATTTCCGCATATTTTATATATAATTTTGCAATTATCCTTTTGCGCATGAATTTATCTTCTCATGAACAAATTCAGTCAGATATAAACTATTTAAAGTTATGTCTTTATGAAATTATATCTTTGATACAGCGCCCTGTTGGGGTTATTGAACTACAATAAGCGTTTGAGTGTGATCTTTTCAAGCAATTCAAGAATAATCACAGTCTTTTGGATCTCTCCCAACACGCGATTTGAAGAACTTCTAATTGTCTTTTTACAATAGAATATCAAGCTGAATACCGAATAAGTACGCTTTACATTTTGTCTT
This sequence comes from Amaurobius ferox, assembly GCA_951213105.1. Classification (NCBI taxonomy): domain Eukaryota; kingdom Metazoa; phylum Arthropoda; class Arachnida; order Araneae; family Amaurobiidae; genus Amaurobius; species Amaurobius ferox. The sequence continues at coordinate 35,257,075 of OX578144.1, read as the reverse complement.
GAAGAGCATAAATTTTGGATTCTCCTCATATATCACTTCAATCAAACCAATTGTTGATTACCTAAATTATTTAGTTTTTCAACACTTTACAACATAGTTGAAAAGTGTTTATGACTTTGTTCATTCTGTCTGTTTGTCTGTCTGTCCGTTATCACAATAACTACTGTACAAATGACTTTATCAAAATGAAATTTTAGTATGTTGTTTGAGACGGTCTGTGGGACCTATGGGAATATACATCAGTAATATCACATAATTAGTTCGCAAATTTAAAATTCACACATTGATTCGAAAATTTTAGGAAATATTTCAATTATCCCATAAAATATATAAAAAAAATTTCAGCAAACTATATTCAGAAGTTTTTTAAATAAAAATTAAAATATTAATTACACCCTTTATATGAAGAGATCACGTGGCCCACTTCAAAATAAAATATTGCATTCATTTTGTCTCACAATCGTGATTTTTTAAGTTCTTTTTAATTCATATTTACTATTGTATCCGTCCTAAAACCGCTTAATTTTTGCCTACATTCTGTGCATCTACATACTGACACAACGCAATTACAATACATTTGAGTTTAAATGATTATCAAATTTTGATTATTTCTAAAACGAAGCCCAATTTTCCCTTATAGAAAATGTAAACACCAAAAGATGTAGAATGAGTTGTATAAGAACTTCTGCATTTCTTTAACGCAAAATTATTTAGCTCATGGAGTCTGCAATAAAGCTGATATGAGTAACACATTCATTGATTTTACACAGAGAACCAACCCCGGTCGTCCATCCTGTTGCTCCAAGTCCTCTGGACGAGCCGGACGGCCTGGGGCTTTCACAGAGAACCAACCATACGATTTTTCGAAGAGTTTTTCGAAGAGATCACGTGGCCCACTTCAAAATAAAATATGGCATCCATTTTGTCTCACAGTCGTGATTTTTAAAGTTCTTTTTAATTCATATTTATTGTTGTATCCGTCCTAAAACCGCTTAATTTTTGCCTACATTCTGTGCATCTACATACTGACACAACGCAATTACAATATATTTGAGTTTAAATGATTATCAAATTTTGATTATTTCTAAAACGAAGCCCAATTTTCACTTATAGAAAATGTAAACACCAAAAGATGTAGAATGAGTTGTATAAGAATTTCTGCATTTCTTTAACGCAAAATTATTTAGCTCATGGAGTCTGCAATAAAGCTGATATGAGTAACACAATCATTGCTTTTACACAGAGAACCAACCATACGATTTTTCGATGGAGTTTTAAGTATAGAGCTAAATTGCTTGTACCTACATGGTTTTAAGTTTTTAAATAAAATTGATGATTATAATATTGTAATGAATGAAAGGAATGGAAAAAAGTTTATGATTGAAATGCTGCTTTTATAGAGAGAGTAAGGCGATTTATATTTCCATGACGTCATTTGAATAAATTCATGTGTTTTCGATGAACTTTCCAAATATAATAAATCATTGTAGTATTATGATAATTTTAAAAATATTACCGAGGAATGTATCGCATTTTAGAGATGTTTAAACCAGGCAATTTATATTTCAATGCAGTAATTTGAATAACGTTCATTTTTTCGATGAAATTTTAAGATTTGAAATATAATAAATTAATATAGTATTGTGCTAATTTTAAAAATACTAATGTATGAATGTATCGCATTTTAGAGATGTTTAAATAAAATAACATTGCAGTTGGAAAGTGTTTCGTAATCAATTCTTTGTGCACGATTGATCTCTCTTGTTTAACACATTACAACGTAGTCGAAAAGTAGTTATGACTTTGTTCATTCGTTCTGCCTGTCTGTCCGTTCGCACGATAACTGACTTTATCAAATGACTTTATCAAAATGAAATTTTAGTATATTGTTGAGACAGTCTGTGAGACATGTGGGAATGTAAATGAGTGATATCACCTAATTAGTTTTAGATCGAACCCGGGTTGAAAAAATGACATATATTGAACATTATGGGACCTAATTTTTCTAACATTTTTAGGAGAAGTTAAAATTCATAAATTGCTTCGAAAATGGTAGGAAATATTCAAATTATTCCATAAAATACATAAAAAATTTCAGAAAAATACGTTCGGGGTAGTTTTTAAATAAAAATTAAAATAATAATTACACCCATATTATAAAGAAATCATGTGACCCACTTCAAAATAAAATATGGCATTCAACTTTTTTCCCAGAGTAAAAATCGTGATTTTTATTCTTTTAAAATTATATTTAGTCTTGCATCCGTCATAAAACCGCTTCGTTTTTGCGTATTTTCTGTACATATATTCAGCGCTAACACAAATATTTCTACAACGAGGCCTAATTTTAATGGATGCAAAATGTAAATACGTGATTGTGAGATGAGTTGTATTAGAATTGCTGAATTATTTCACGCAAAATTATTTTGCTCTGAAGTTTGGAATATAAGTGGTACTTATGAAATATTCATTGATTTTACATAAATTATACGATTTTAGAGCATTGCCTTTTTTGATGAATTTTTAAGTTTTCAAATATAATAAATTATTGTAGTAATGTGATATTTTATAAATATCAGAACTGAATGTATCATATTCTGGAGATGCTTAAATAGATTGCATTTCAGTTGGAAAGTGTTTCATAATCAAGGCTTTACGCATGCATGACTTGTCTTGTATTTTAATATGTTAAGTTTTGTTGATGTTATTCTTTCGGATCATCTATATGTTATTTATTAAAATCTATAAACATTCTCCTGAACAGATTTATAATTACATTTCATACAATAGATTTTTATGCTGAAATGGAAGAGTCTTTTATGCACAATATGCCGTTTGATAAATTCCTTTTGTCAATATGAAAAAAAAATAAATATCGTAATGCTGATAATAGCATTGTTTATTTACTTTAACATTACGTTAATATATTACCATTATCCAAAATTTGTGACATCTACAAAAATATTTTTCACAGTAGAGAATTCAATTTTATTTAAGGATACTGTTTTATTATGTTTAGAAAATTATATTATAAAAATATTATGTTCGCTTATTATATGAAGTTCGATAAGTTTTATTATAATCATGATCCGTGTATACCTATGTATATTCTATATACCTTACAATCTCAAAACTGTTTTTTTTCTTTCTAGGTAAGTCATGATTTCTGATAAATATTAGCAGAACATGGTGAGTTAAAATATAATATTAACTACTAGCATATATTATATTTAGTTAATAAATATTAAATATTGTATAAATATTTCCATAATTAAATTTTAAACTATTTTTACGTTATCAAAATATAATGCAGTTCTTCATATTTTATTTCTTTTTGTTTATACTGTAGTATACCGGATTTCTCTTTTTCATAATTATTTTAATTTTTACTTTATACATAGAAAAAAGTGTTTATAGTCTCAGGGAAATTATTGGAACAAAGCTGAAAATTCGAATTCGAGTTTTGGCGGAAAAGGATTTTTTGATCATGCCTGAAATCGATTCGAACGTTTTTCAGATGATGTTTGGGTGTATACAGGGACGTGTGTGTGTGTTTTGTGATCACGATATATTACGAACGAATGGGGAGTTTGACGAAAAATTGGCCCGCGTATCTCAATTAGTGCATGCAGTGCATTTTCGTGCAGAGAATACAGTCGTTATTAACCATTTTGAAATTTGAAACGCTTAACCTATGTTTAAAACTTTCAACTTCGGCATATGTTAACATGAAATGTTTTATTGTTATAAACTACGAGGTATGCCCGTCAAATGACGGAATTCAAAATTTGCAAAACATTATCTCCCAACCAGTGTCATTTTTATGAATTTGGCGATATTTTCAACATTCCGCCAATTCGTTGCCAAATTATTTGCTAAACGTTACGGACGGACGAACAGATAAATGGGTTATTTCTATAGTGGATTCTTATATTATTTCTAAGATACCGAATTTTTATCGATGTGGTGCAATTTCGTTAATGTGACGATATTTTGATGAATTTTGAGACCTTTTAAAAATCGCCAAATTTTTCGTTAAGTGGGATGGTTGGACTGACATACCGAAATGTTATTACAATACTATCCCCTTTCCAAACATAATTAAGTTCATTAATTTGATGTTAATTTTAGTAATTTTACGACATTTTAATCAGTTTGACGGAATTTACCGTTAATTTGGCGACACGTAAAAAGTTGCCTTCAATTTGGACGGTTAGGCTGACAGACAAACGCTCCTAAACATCAATAGAATACTATTCCTTTTAAAACACAATTAATTTCATTGATTTGCTATCGTATTTATCAATTTGGAGATATTTTTATCGATTTGACGACATTTAAAAAAAAACGCTTCAAATTTGTCGCCAAGGAAGATAGTTGGACTTGGCAGGCGAATGCTAACTAAAGGGCATTACAATACTATCTCCTTTCAAAACACAATTAATTTCATTGATTTGGCGCCCTTTTTATCACTTTGGCGTCATTTTCATCGATATAGCGGCATTTCCGTCAATTTTGAAACATTTAAAAGTAGTCACTTAGTTTGTGATATCCCGCCAAATGCGTCGTCAAAATATTCGCTGAGCGTTACAAAGATGGACGTGCGAACACACGGAAGAACGGATATAGGGAGAAATGGTTTATTCTTATAGTGAATAATTTAAAACAAAAAGGTTTTGTGTGTGGTACTTAATAACTTTTGCTATGTTAGTTTTATAATCCATGGTGATAATCATCAAAAGAAATAAAATTTTTCGTATTATTATGCACATATAAAACGCACCAATTTACTTTGCCTATCAACAATGGAAAATAACCGTTACATGGAACCATTGCTATCACGTGGAAGTAGAACTGATATACTTTTCGGAACATGGGTGCTTAATTTTGCCAAATATATCGCCAACTTGACGAATTAGACGACTTTTCGAATCTACTAAAACTTACGTGAAACACCGACAGGTTTCTATGATAACCAGCACTTTCTAGAACTTTCTAGGGAGAGTATATGTATTAGGGAGTCATCACTTGTTGGAGAGAGTTGACGTATCAGAAGCAAAATTGAATTGTGAGATACTTCAGTTGCTTTGAGAATAATCTTTCGTTATAGTTATCGATACATTTGTTGTACATTGTTCTTGTTTACACCTAGCGATTTAAATAACACTGTTAGTTATCCAAAACTATGGACTCATTCTTGTATCCTGAGAGTACAACTATTCCTGAGCATACATTCGTAACAGAGCATAGTAATGTTGGAGTATACAGGGTGTCCCAAAAACATTGACCTTGGCTTTTATCCCTTAAATTTTGATCTTAGACATATATAATAAATTACAAAGTTGCGTAATAAAAGGTACAGAATTTTGTGAAATCGATTAAAATTTTCAAGGGAATTAAATTTTAAGAAATACAAAATTCAAAATTTTATACGGTCCCCGTATAAAAGCATTTCCAATGAGTAAAATTTGTCCCATGCACTAATAAGGAGAAGTTTAAAATTTCAGCATTTTGTCATAAAAAGTCCCCGAGATGTGAAACGACAATAATGGTGGCTTAAACCACTTTTAGATGCATCAATATTGGTTCTCAGAGGGGAAAACTCATATCGGCAGATAGCTTTTCAGGGGTCTTACACAAATTACGAAAGAAAACAATGATTACATAAATAAATTATAATTTTGCTATTTATTGGTACACAAGTGTCTACACTGTGTAGAAATAATAACTTTACACAAAGATTGCAAAGCTTATTCAAAATGTTTTCCATCCATGGCAATACAGAACTGAATTCACCTGATAACAAGCCTATGATGCATTTCGGCATTGCTTCATTTGCACTCTTGCCTCTTGCTGTAAACATTTACATTTTAATTTGTGATTAATCCCTCACCAACTTTGTTTAAACATCTCTGTGGGACATTTTATGATATAATGCTGAAATTTTGTACATCACCCTATTAGTGTATAGGCACACTTTACTCATTGGAAATGTTTTTGTACGGGGCTTTACGCAACTTTGTAATTTATTATATATGTCTAAAATCAATGTTTAAGGAATAAAAGACGAGGTCAATGTTTTTGGGACACCCTGTATAGTAGTAAAGTATATTTAAATATTAAATCATTAATAATTCATTACATTTTCCCGAACAATATATTTTCTTATTTCCCCATTTTTCTCTCAAACCTGATCTCTTTGCATAACTTAATGAACTTATTTTAATAAACATAAGTAATATGCAAAATGCAATAGCTTTCAAACTTTGCAAAACACATTTAAAATATTAAAGTATTGAATATTTATACACTATCTAAATGTCGTTTGACTAAAAATATCGCTATCAACATACTTTAGAAAATTATATGCTGTATTATCTTATTGAACTTCGTGCAATCATTTATTTCCCTTTTCTGTTTACGATTTTCAGCATAATATCAGTCATCACTATAATTAAACAGTAAAATATTCCCTATTGGAAGTAATATGAATGGGGAACATCCAGCTCCCCACCTCTTAATTCATAAATCACATTCTGCAAAACATATAATTATTACGTTTCATGTCCGATTTTATTCGTACAAATACGTAACTGGTATAACGAAAAATATGTTAGTTAATTGGAAGAATAATCAAAAATTGGCTTTTATCTTTGGAATTAGCATGTGAATTTTGTTCTAGGAAAGAGCACGTGATGAAATAGCTCTCCTTGGGGCATTCTAATGGATGGAGAATTTTTGCATTATATGGTGACTAATGTAAATCCATTGTGATTAATTTCGTTAACAGAAGGCATAATATATATATATATATATATATATATATATATATATATATATATATAAACACACAAGGTAGGTTCAAAAATTTGGAGACTGTACTGATATCTCCAACCCTGATTTGAAGAGAGGGGACCTATTTTACCGTGGCGTAGAGGTACGTGGGACGCGAGATGGGAAAAGAAGAACCAGGTGTTTTTGCAGACAATGCGTGTCAGTGAACTGTAGTTGTTTGCGTTCGTCGAAAACTGAAATAACGTTTGAAGAGCAACGTGCGAATATCAAATTCTGGCAGTGTTTGGGAAAATCGCAGACAAAAACATTGCACCTAGTACAGAGGCTGCAATATTTCTGTCGGCGATTTTCCCAAAATCTAGCAGAATTTAATATTCGCACGTTGTTCGTCAAACACCATTTTCGTTTTCGACGATCACGAACGACTACAGTTGACTGACACGCATTTTTGAAAAAAAACCTGCGCTGCAGACCTGCTCCTCTTCCTTTTCACATCTGGCGTCACATGTGCCTTTACGCCAGTGTAAAATATTGCTCCTCTCCTCCAATCAGAGTTGAAGATATCAGCACAGTCTCTAAACTTTTTGACCCTACCTTGTATATATATATATATATATATATATATATATATATATATATATATATATTTGTACCGTTGGAAGTTCGTGTACCCACCGAAATAAATTTGTGCATCTTTTTTTTTGTTTTATGGACTTTACATTGTCTCTCTTCAAAGACCGCTCAAACTTTTATGATAATGTTACAAAATATGTATATTACATGTTATGTACTTTAGGTGATGCTTAGTATGTTAATTATAATTGATGTAGATAAGCCCTAACTCTTTTTATAATACGATAGACTCTGCTCTGCTGACTACCTTGTTGTTAAAGGAAGTGGTCTTACTTACACACTAAACAAACATTTTATCTCAACCTGTACATTATTATTATTTACTTTTAAAATATATGGCAATCCTTGACGTCCTTATAGTAAAATATGGTATATTTTAATGAGAGATATAAAGTGCATAATAAAATAGTATAGCAATTAACAATAAGTTCTTTAAGCATAATATATAACCCGTTAAATCTTAATTTCTTCTAAACTATTATTAACATTATAATTACAATTTAATTATTCATTTTAACTTTATATTTTTATTCAGTCTATTTTCAAGAGAATTTCAAAAATTTAAAATAAATGACACACCTTTATGATAAATGCATTAAAACTGACCAGTTTTAATGAATTATGTGAAAACGCGACAGGAATATATGTAAATTATTCAAGAATTAAATAGTTATACATATGTACAGCACCATTTGACAAGAAATATAATTAAGTTCGCACATTTGAAAATTATATATTTTATAATTTCTACCCTGAAAACCATGTAAGCATTATCGATTTTCTTCCTTGTCTACATTTTCCAGTCTAATTCCAGTTATTACTATAATTAAACCCATCATAATCTAGTTTTCCCTATTGAGGATGGTTGAAATGGGGGATCATATATCTAAACTCATAAATCACATTCTCTAAACTATAATTATTCTACTCTTACCGTCTGGTTGTAAGATTTTGTTGATATAAAATCGGTAACTGCCTGACTAAGAGGTGCTAGTTATTTGGTAGAATAATTAGAAACGGGATTTAATATCAGAATTCCGAATGTGTTTTTCGTGTCAGGTAAAAACACGCGATGTAATCGTTGTCGAATAAATTTGTACTACATAAGTATTTAACAATCTTGATAACCATTTTGCAATATGAAATTTGTGTCTCTGACAAAATACTTAATGATCGATGTCGCAAGTTGTAAGGATAATAACAAATGAATTTACAGGAGTAAATTCATGAAATGAAGATCTAAAGAGTGTCAGTGAAGTACTTTAATCAGGTCGGAATATAGCATTTTATATCACTTTATGGAATATAGATAATTCCTTTCTGTATTCCTTCTGCATTGAACTATTTTATAAAATATTTGTAGATTGCATTTTATATATTAAGTAATGCTCAGTATGTGAACTGCAGTTGTTATCGATTTTCATCCAGTATGAATATATATGTTCAATTTTTTGCCCAAAAACATTTCCTGTAGAACAGTGATTTAAGTACATCATCAAAAAATACGCACCTTGTTAAACACATTTCACCTTAAACGTAATTCCACACTGGTGCTTGAGCTGGGCTGCAGAACCGCCCATTTGACACTGCCAGAAAAAGTTATCTTCAAAAATTTAAAGAAAAAACTGCAGAAAATAAGCAAGAACTTAGATGTAGAATGATTTAGAATAATTAAGTAATTCTTCATAAATTGTATTAATTGAAAATTGGCCCAGTTAGGTTCTGCCTCGTTATCGAATTCCAGTCTTTTATGTTCATGCGGAAGATTTCGGGAGGGATATGAGCGATTTTACCCCCCCCCCCCCCAACCCCATTTTTTCACTCCGGATGAAATATCGAAAATCCTGCTTTCTTAAGTTCGGTTAGTTCGATATTGTAAGTGTAAAATATTCACCCTTATAAATCACCGGAGGGCTGCTTGAATGTCAGAAAGGACATTAATAAAATCTATAATTTCCACCTATGGTGCGGGGAGGGGGTTCAAAAATACTACTACGTTAAGCTCTGCCCGATGTTCGATTCTGTAAGTGTGCAAAAATTCAGATTTCTTAGTCATCAGGGGTGCTTCTAGAGAGTGTAAAAATATTTGTCGAGCAAATTCTAAACATCCCGTTTCTCCTCTACTAGGTAAATAAATGTAAAATGTGACTCAGTTAAGTTTTGAACCGATTTCGATATTATAATTGTACAAAAATTCAACTTTCAAAGTTAATAGAGAGGCGACTGGAGGGTTTGGGTAGACAGAAAAATGGATATATACTGATGATATATATACATTTGAATTTTTATATATTTTATTCCTAAAACTAAACAGTTAAATATATTCTTCTTTCAAAACAATTTCAAAAATTAAAAATAAACTATACATATTTTTCAAAAATACAATAAAATTTATGCTTTCAAACAGGACAGTATCATAAAATATTTATGTATGAAATATATATACACGCCCTTTCCGCTATTTGTCTTGAAATATATTTACAATCATACTTTAGAAAAATATATATTTTCCATCTCATTATTGATTCCTTCTTTGTTTACAATTCCAAGCATATTATCAGTCAACATTATAATTAAATAGAGAATATGATTATTTTCCTGATTGAAATGTTTTAAATGAGAATTTTCATGAATGGATACATAAATCACATTTCCCACCAGGGTACCATTTACATCCGAATGCAAGTTCAATTGGTCTTGTAAAAGATTTTTAATTTATTTGTCAGAGAAAAGAAATGGATTTTTATATGAGACAGCATGTGTTTTTTTTTTTAATTTGATGTGCTACCATGTTATAAAATATCCCTCAAAAGTAATTTTTGATCTATAATAGAGAACCAAGATATATGTATGTTTGCCTTTTAATCTATTGGAAACACAGCGGAACATCTAAACAGGCCACAACTGCTAAATTTGATACGGCGATATATCAAGCAGGTACTTAGATACCGCGATGCAATTTCTGAAATTCCAATTATATTTTTAATTATTTATATTGAAATACAATTATCAGCAATTTTTAGACAAATCGCTTCCTTAACGATTGAAAATAATATTATAGGGTTTCCATTCGAACATAATAAAAAGTTCGAAAACAGGTCTTTATAGCTAGTTTTGCAGAATCTTTATAACAATTATTTAATTTTTAAAAATAAAATTCAAAATACATCAAAATAAGTGCATTTTAGGCTAATGCATTTATGTTCGAAAAATTGAAAATCCATATGATTCAAACGTCTCTTCTAGCATTCTAAATCGTTTCCACACCACATTCAGCAAAAAATTGTGTCTGCAAAATCTTTATTTTCAATGGATATACTATTAAAAATAAGAAGTAATGGCCAGAAAGTGCAATGCCGACATAAATAAAAATGGGCAGCGTGTCCTATATTTATTCAGCAACGTTCTTTAAGAATTTAGATTGAAAAACATAGAGAATATATCTGTGAGATCAGATTAAGACCAGGAATATGTGAGACAGTTTTATGTTCTTTATTTATTAACTCTGTAATGTTGGATAATGGCAGAAGACGTAAGGATGCCAGTTTTTACAACACTTTGACCCGAAAGGTCAATTAGGCATAAACCTAAGTGGCTAAAGTGTAGCCACGAGATTGGCTAAAAACGTTGACCAATATGGATGATGTCTAATCGATGTGCCCTAAAGTCGGCCAATGGTAGTCGAATGGGCGTTACAAACCTCAGGCAAAGGGGCCCGCAATCGAAAGGCACTAAACAAGGATACGCATGACTTCTACGACACTTTACGTAGAGATTTCGCAACGATGCACTAGATTCAGACAGCCACAGAGATTCCACAGAGAGGAGAAATTCAACAGAATGCCATGATAATTTTGTAAGAGTGTGTTCCACAGAGATTCCACAAATAGTCCACAAAAAATGCCCTGATTTAGACTTCAACGAAATGATCAGATGCAGTATGAGTAGGAGTACAGTACTTATAGTTAGTGCTAGTACGATGCATACTGATTCAAGAGTTGTGGTCAATGGCCAACGACGAAATTGAAGGCATGTGTCCATTAATTATTCTAGCAGGTCATAGAACATCTTGGTAATAATAACTTACTGGTCCCACATATCCAATCTCACATGTCCAATCTCACATGTTCGAGCTCACAAGTCCGATTTCATATGTCCGATTTCACATGTCCTATCTCCTCCGCAATAATATGGCAATTATTGTATTCAATTTAATAATTAAACAAACGTTGAGAATAAATAATGTTATTTTAAAAGTTAAAAATCGTGCAATTAATTGAGTAGCTTTATGTTAATAATTATTCTATTACAGGAACTCGCACTGAATATAAGTATGATGGGTTTAAGCGGCACACAACGGAATGTGATTTAAGGTTTCAAGATTTACGATTTTCGACCAAGTTAATTATGAATCATTTAATAAGTATAGAAACAAACAATATATTTCCTTTTTCTAGCACCACAATATTATCTAACAAGCACATAAATAAAGGGGACGGGACGCAAAATGGGCAACATTTGTTCTACCACATTCAAAAACGAACTTTATTTGCAAAATATTTATTGTTATCACATATCCAAATTGTTAAAAAAAAACATCAGTTAGGAATTACAGGAGTTATATGCGACTAATATATATATATATATATATATATATATATAAAATATATATTTATATATATATATATATATATATATATATATATACATATATATATATATATACATATACATATATATACTTATACATATACATATATATACATATACATATATATATATATATATATATATATATATATATATATATATATATGTATATGTATATATATGTATATGTATATATATATATATATATATATATATATATATATAGATATATATATATATATATATATATATATATACATATATATTTATACATATATATATATACATATATATATATATATATATATATATATATATATATATATATATATATATATATATATATATATATATATATATATATATATATATATATATATATATATATATATATAATGCATTAAAAATGGAATGGATAAAAAGTGAAAAAAGGAAGGAAGGCTTTGCAAAAAGCTTACTTGATGGCGGTGAGGGGTTGTGACCTCACTCCCCAGTTTTCAACGAGCTCGTCATAAATGCTACTATAACACATATATTTACTATAACACATATATTTCTGATAATCCACTTTCTTTATATTATATATTTTATATATATATATATATATATATATATATATATATATATATATATATATATATATATATATATATATGTATATATCATTATAGGACGTGCAATTAGTATCATATGTTGTTCAACAAGAAACTCGATCTATTTATTTATCCTCACAATCATTGTTATTTTAAAACAAGAAAGATCAATCATGCATAAAGCATTGATTATGAAACACTTTCCAACTGCAATACAATTTTATTTAAACATCTCTAAAATGCTATAAATTCAGCTGTAATATTTTTAAAATTATTGCAATACTTCAATAATGCATTATATTTGTAAACTTCTTCGAAAAAAATTAACTTTATCCAAATGACTTCATTGAAATATAAATCGCCTGGCTCTCTGAAAATGCAGTAACTATTTTATTCACTTTTTCCATTCCATTCATTCATCACAATACTACAATAATTTATTTTGTTTCAAAACTTAAAACCATGGAGTTAAAAGTAATTTAACTCCATGCTTAAAACTTCATCGAAAAAGACTGCTATAAAACCGTCTATATCTGAATGAAAATCAATGAATTTTTCATTCATATCAGCTATATTGCAGACTCCAGAGCTACATAATTTTGCATTAAAGAAATTCAGCAATTCTTATACAACTCATCTTACAGTTTGATGTGTTTACATTCTCCATAAGGGAAAATTAAGTTTCGTTGTAGAAATAATCAAAGTTTGATGATCATTTAAACTTAACTTAATTCTAATTGCGTTGTTTCAAAACATAGATGCACAGAAATGAAGCAAAAATAAAGTGGTTTCAGATCGGATACAACACCAAAAATAAGTTTAAAAGAACTTTAAAAATCACGATTTTTACACAAGATGGATGCCATATGTCATTTTGAAGTGAGTTACGCAACCTCTTCATATTATATGGGTGTGATTATTATTTTAATTTTTATTTAAAAAACTACCAAATAAATTTTGCTGATTTTTTTTATATTTCTTATGGGATAATTTAAATATTTCCTAAAACTTTCGAAGCAATTTGTGAATTTTAAATTCGCTTAAAAAATGTTTGAAAAATTAAGTCTTAAAGGGTTTGATGTATTTCATTTTTTCAATCCAGGATCAGTCCAAAACTAATTGGGTGATATTATTCATTTATATTTCCGTAGGTCCCACAGACCGTCTGAACAACATACTAAAATTTAATTTTTATAACCCCATTTTTTACGGCAGTTATCGTGCGAACAGACAGACAGACATACAGACAGAATAAACAAAGTCCTCAACACTTTTTTAAATATGTTCTAAAGTGTTAAAAACTATTGTTTTAGGGGAGTTATAGTTTAACAAAGCATGGGACCATATATACAAATATATAGCTAAACTGAAAAATCCTCAAATCGTGCCCAACTCTAAAATAAGAAAGAAACTTAGTCAGTTCGCGTCTTCACTGAAATTACTAAACTTTTGCATCTATTTCATTGTTGATTGAGATAAATACGCTTACTTTTTAGAATTAGGAAATGTTCAAGGACAAACGATCGGAAGGTTTTCCCTTCCCCGACACTAACTAGGCACAAGTTTTATTGAAACAAAAATTAAGAGAACATTCATACTCGATAGTTTTTGACTATCACCGTGATTGTTTAATGGTGTGGGTCTGTTTGATTATGTGTTTGATACAAATAGTGCATATGTTCTTGTTTATTTGAGGGTTAGTGTGTTTGTTTGATGATAAAAATAAATTGCAATGCATGTTAAAACGGTTTCTGTGGACAACTTTTTATAAGTACACTCAAACCTGTTTTTGTGCGGTGGATAGAGACCGCATAAAAGAAAACGCATAAAAAAAATCGCACAAAACTTCACGAGTAGCTATAAAAAATAGTTTTCGCAACACAATTAAAAAGTATTTTTTTATGCGATGAATAGGGACAGCATAAAAAAAGTCTCACGTAGAAAATAACTCGAAACCTTACGAAATAATTAGGAATTGCCTTTTTAAACGAAATCACGACACGAGGCTTGGCAGCTACTTGTAATCTCGCCAAACCTTTTGGAATCTCATTTAGAAAATACACATGCGAACATTTTTAAATATTTTATTTACATATGTACTTACGTTACTCATACAAAACTTTTCAAAACGTATAACCATTTTCCTTCGTAGTCTGACAATAGGAATGTGAAAGCACTTTGAAGGACGTCAATTAATACTATATTTAAAAATTAAAACACACGTAATATTCTTTTTTATTAAATCACTTTTAGCGGACTTATCACTTGCGCAGATCAGAGGTGAATAAAAGAAAACAACTCTTTGCTCCCTTCAAGTAAACTTCTTCTACCTACTCGTTAAAACAAACAAAACAAAGCATGAGACTAGTCGCCAACTATCTCATTAGCAAAAAACCAACTCAGGTACCTAACGAGACACGCAGTCCGTTTCAGGAAAACCCGAACTAACACGATGCAGATGTCCTTCAATGTTTATTTGCGATCAATGCATTTTTGCTTAGCTACGCAAGAATTTCATCGCAATACGCTATTGCACATTTCATTTATTTACATGGAAATTCTTGTGCGTTCAACAATTAAATTATGCGATTATAGAATTCAATACATATGTAATCTCATTGGCCGACGCAATACTTATGTAATGTGATGAAATACATATCAAAAATCGAAAAAACTAAATGGCCGATCAAACCTACTAATTTTATTTTGTTGATAACTTCGTCAATTATGTTCCAATTTGATTGAAATTTTCATATACCGCACAAAAAAAAATCGCACAAATAAAAAATCTCATAAAAAAAGACCGCACAAAAACGGATTTGAGTGTATACAGATATATCTTGCTTTACGTACTTTCACCGAACTCAATTTTCTCTAAGCTTTCAAAATTGGCACAGGTGCCTTAAATCCCAGAAACTTAAACACATTAGGCACCCTCAATACCATAGAGCTTTGGGCGCAAGACCCTTTGGCACAAGAGCCTTTGACACAAGAACCTTAGATATTGACCCATATAAACTTTCATAATTAAATTCTTACAATGTCGTCCGCTGAATGTTTTAGTGAACCAAATAACCTGTTATAGCGTTACGTAACTGAATATTGCCGTTGCATGTTCTTTTAATTTGAATTTCTTCTGGAACATGGATTATACTAGGAATTTTATTTGCAGAAAGAAACCTTTATTTACCAGCATATATTTAACAGGATATAATTATGCCCTCACAAACATCGAATTGTTGACACCTTTAATTTTTCTTTCTGGAATCGCAGCAGAAAAACGTACAATTTGCCATGATGTTGCGAACATTTATTGATACGCAATTAAACCGATCAGACTGCATCAAAATGCATCAAATGAAATCTTACAGAAACCGCATATCGTGCGACTTTCCGTGCTTAGACTGACTATACCAGTATAATCTAACCACGGAAACGAGCATTATAAACCGTCTAGTAGTGACAAAACATCATGCATGTTATAAATATTATTTAATGTTCATAAACTCAACCCTTATACAATATATGCACATTATGTATTGTAAAATATTAAGGATATATGATTATTTTTAAAGTGCTCCGTATAAAACATATCATTATAATTACGATTATTATAAAAAATTATAAAAATATAATTTATATGTGATAGTATTTCTAAAATAAAACAGATTAAAATAATATATAAGGTTTTAACACCATAAATGTTAGACTTTGCATCAAATAAGACCTAGATATGTAATAATATACTAATCTAATAATTTTTAAACCATATTCTGGAATACGTAAGATAAAAATTACTTCGAAAAGCGTATTAACGATTTAAAGCGCATTCAGTTCTTAAAAACATCTACTTTTATGTCAAATTCTTCTCAAATGAATTCTCCAAAAATATTATCCAAATTTTTAATAATGTTTTACAACCAATGCACTCTAATAAATGAAGTTGTAACACAGCAGATTTCTAAAATGTTAAAGAATTAAATATTTATAAATGTCCCCTTGATATTTAAATAGAAATGTCGTTATCTTCGTACATTAGAAATTTATATGATTTATTATCTCGACTCAGCAATTCATAGTTGCATTATAGATTTTTTCTTCACTGTTTACATTTTCCAGCATAATATCAATCATCGATATAATTAATCAGATAACACTGCAGTTTTCGCGATTGCAAATTATACAAATGGAGGCTCTTAATCTCTTAATTTTCACAAATAGCGTTTCCGAAAATATAATTATTACGTCTTACGTCCGATCCTAAATTTCGATTTTTATAAATATGAGTTTGTTGTAAGACAGCGGAGGTATAGATAATTTGAAATATAATTAGAAATAGGATGAACAATCAGCATGTGATTTTTATTTTCAAGCGGCATAAGTCGATGAAATAGTTTTCAATAGTTTCTTTATAGGAAGATCATTCTACTCTCTGAAATGATTAATACAAAATAACCATTAGTGATTAGAATGATATGAAATTATAAGGAAGTATAGTGAATTGGAAATAATCTCTTTAAATGATGAGTGTATATAGTTAATTAAAAATTAATTTCCATCTATCCATCAGGAGAATATATGCTTACAAAACGAAAAGGCCATTTATGAAGGAGCCTCCACATGATTGTAAATGGTGTACACATTTTATTTTTGACAAAATTATTCAAAATTGACGGAAATATTCCCTTTCTTGATGGAATTATTCCCATTTGAATATTTACTTCAACCAGTCATATGAATTTTCAAAAAACCGGAAGTAACATCCTCCGAATATGAAATGGTGATCCTTAGTGGATCCTCAATTCCCTCTGAAATTCGATGCCGAATTTATATCAATCATCATCTGAGCTATGTCTATAGCTAGTTTTGAAAAATAATTTTTCTAAGTAAAATGGCAATTTGTTAAGTGAAATTGGAATGTGCCTGGAAGTGAAATTCCTTAGTGAACCAACCCTCTGACGAATAAAATTAAAATAAAATATAAATAATAATTATTTAAAATTTAAAAGTAAGGTGATTACAAGGTCCCACTCTTAAAAAATAACCGAGATTATAGAAGGAGTTGGGTAAACATGGCAATTATAGTAGCACCAAGTGATATTAAAACAGTTACATATAAAGTAATTACAATAAATAGTTATATCATAACATCTTAAAAGATGAACATAGACAATAAAAAAATAAAGATGACAGTAAAAGCAGATGAAAAATTAGCTATCAATACGAAACAATTTTTTTCAATTTCAACTGAATTATAAATGAATAACCAGTCTTTGATAGCCCTTGAAAGGGAATGATAGGTAGCAATTGTTTTAAAAGATTGATGCAGAAGATCATATTGTAAAATCCAGGAGCTAAAAAGAAATGACATATACTAAAAGATAAAATATACTAAGATATAGAGTATAAAAGAGATAAATAACTTCGTTAAAAGCAGCTTGTAATATACAATTAATAGTATCGACCGGTTTCGTACGAGAAACAACCTTCTTCATCAGGACACACAAAACGGACGACCTTTCATTTGACATTTTATTGATATATAAGCAGTTCTTTGCATCCAGGAAGCATTATTTGTACACTCCATCAAGTTCCATATCAATGCTTTAACTTTTAAATTAAGCTCATATAGCATCTGTAAAATGTTGTTTATCTTTTAAAGTTGGTTATATACTTTACAAAATCCACTTAGAGCATAAAAACTTGTAATTCCGCCTCAGTAGCTCAACGGTGGAGCATCGGCTAGCCAGTTTGAAAATCGTTTGCTCGATTCTTGGTTAGGACAGCTCATACTTGGGCCCTCCTTGTGCGAGCCTCTAACACTTTCGCCTAATCATTGAGCAATCTTGGCCCATACACGACATCACATGCAATATACTTAAGAATACGTTAGATTAAAATTTTCTTGAAATATTAGAAATTTATTATAATATCTCGCTAGTGCAATATATTTTCTTCATATTAGACATATAATTTTTTTTAACAAATCTAATACATATTAAAATACGTATTTGATATCACATACTTTCAATAAATTCATCAAGTTTAATGTTGTAATCAATGACTTTCAGAGATCAAAGAATATCCATCAATAATAAAATATTAATAATTTATACATATTTACTACAATCTAAAATTGAAATATCTTTATTGCCAAACATTATAATGTGATGTTATCTCATCTAACAATCCATGTAAGCGTTATCGATTTAATTTCCTATTTACATTTTCCAGCATAATATCAATCATCCTTATTATCACTCAGATAAAACCTGAGGTTTGCGATGGCTGAAACGAGAGAGAGATTATTCAACTCTTATTTCATGCATCCCATTTTGCAACATTTGATTACTGCGTTTTCTGCCCGATTGAAGGTTTAATTTTTTAAAATTAAGAAACTAGAATTGCCGAAGAGGTGTGAGTTAATTAGAGGAATAATAGAATTGATCTTTTATCTCAGGAGACAGCATGTGTTAGTCATTCGAGTTCACCTGTGGTGGAATAGAAGGTTGTTATGGGTTCTAAGTGCAGTGAAACCCCGTTATAATATATTTCGTTATAACAAGGATTAGGATATAACGCGGACGGAAGCATGTCTCGATTTCTTTTTCCCCGTCACTACGCTTTCAAACAGCCTCGAAAGGGAAATTATAAAATATAAATAAAATCATATATATATATATATATATATATATATATATATATATATATATATATATATATATATATATATATATATATATATATATATATATATATATATATATATATATATATATATATATATAACTTAAAACGGCATACACAACTTAAAATGACAATTTAATATGCAGCTATATGACAGCAAACTTTATGGCTTCCACAGAACCTCAATGACTGAAATGTATGTAAGTATATACTACTATTTGTATATATAGTGGTGTATGTACTATGCAGTTGTAGATTTTCTACTAGCAAAATAATTGAAATCTGTAGAATACTGATGTCTGCATTTTGTAAAAGTCTTTGTTTAACAGTCAACTCAATATATATGGAACATTTAATATATGATAAAACAATAATTATATAATACAACTAGCAGCATACCCGTTCTTCGTACGGAGTATATTATATAAAGAAATTTATAATTCGCAATCATGTGCAAATTCTGTTAAAATATTAAATTTATTGCTCATAAAGAGAAGTTTAAGAATATTTGTTCTCACTATGCAAAATTATCTTCACGGGCAGATCTGAAGAATAAAACATCCTGGCCCCTTTTGTAAGCAAATTTACAAAAAAAAAAGGAATTGAATCAATATATGCAACCCCGTACTACTTATATTGTCGCAGATTAGAAAATATGCCAGTGTGTTAGTAGAAATTTACCCGTATTGCAATATGTGTCTCAAAAATATTTGCCAAAATAAAAGAGATGACATAAAAAATTGAAAGTATCAAAAATCCCCGTAATCTTAATACCAGAAGGTCGTAATTGATTCGAATATATGCCAATATATATCAAAATATATGCCAATATACCTGTACTACTTATATTCTCGTAGATTGGAAGATATACCTATGCATTTGTAGAAGATTACTCGTACAACGTACTATATATGAGTTTCAACAATTTTCGTCATAAAAAAACAATTCCATAATAATTTGAAAATATCAGTAATTCCCGAATCAACAGTCCCCGAAAATATCAATTATAATGATGTTTAAACCTGAAGACCGTAATTGATATTATCCAATCAAAAATTCAATGTCAATGAAATTTATTTTATATACATATTTTTACTATTCAAATCGGAAAAGATTTAATAAAAATCATATGCCGCATAACATATTGGATCCGTTGCTAAGCAACATGATATCAATTGCTTTAAATAAATTGATGGAAATCATATCATCTGAATAATGCAATCTCCATGGAAGGTTTGGCGACATTTTTGTCAATTTAGCTATAACTTAAAAAATCGCCAAATTTATCGCCAAGTGGGACTGTAGAACTGATAATCCCATTATGCGACAAATTGACGAAACATCATCACAATACTATCCCCTAACAAAACACAATTAATTTCATTTATTAACCGCGATTTTATCAATTTCATGATATTTTTATGGATTTAGAAATATTTTTACCAATTTGGTGATATTAAAAAAATTCCTTAAATGTGTTACTAAGTAGGATGGATGGACTGACCGACAAATGCTACAGAAACATCATTTCAGTACTTTATTCTAAAAAAACAAATTTAATTTCATTGATTTTGGTCATTTTTATCAATTTGGAGACATTTCCACTAATTTGGTAAAGTTTAAGAAAAGTTACCAAGTTATTTAGAGATATTCCTCTAAATTCGTAGCTCTGAATTTGCAGATCTGAAGAATAAAATATCCTGATCCCGTTTGTATATCTATATAAATAAAAATGAAAATCTGTCTGTCTGTCTGTCTGTCTGTCTGTCTGTCTGTCTGTCTGTCTGTTTGTCACACCATCACGGGAGAACGGCTGAACCGAATTTGATGAAATTTTGTGGGTAGCCCAGAAATAGCCCCACTTAAAATTATATCCGTGTTTTGAGTTTCTACGACCAGTGGTTCTCGAGATATTAGTAAAAAACGAAATTTTCGTTTGTCTCATCGTCACGGAAAAACGGCTGAACCGAATTTAATGAAATTTGGTGAACAGCCTTGAAATATCCCCCCATATCTTTTGTCCAAGTTTCGAGTTTCTAAGACCTGGGGTTGTCGAGATATTAATGAAAAACGGAACTTTTTCCTAGGAGTTCTACTCCCTAACTCCGTGGTTTATCCAAACGAAAAGCTTGAAAATCGTTTGAAAGTGAATTAAAATTTAATCTCTGAGTTTGATGGGAGATTTTTTGCGTTAATTAGTCACTTTCTGAAAACATGAATTGTTTGAAACATGATTTAAAGGGGAAATCTATCTCCATGGTTCATGGTTTATTTAAAACAAGCTTTTACGGAATAATGAGAAGTATAGAGAAATCAAAATCGTTATTTAATTTCGCAGTTTATGTTATAAGACATGACATATTTAACATGTTATAAGATTCTATCTTATATCATGTTACTCAGAAACGCAATTAAATTAAATCTGTCTGTTAATTTTAATAATTATTTTTTCGATTTGAATAATAAATAAATGGATATAAAAATATATTTTAGAAAAGAACGATTTGATATTTCTTATAGCATTTTTGACTGGATAATATCAATTACGGTCTTCAGGTTTAAAAATTATTATTATTTATATTTTCGGGGATTATTGATTTAAGGATTATTGATATTTTCAAGTTATTATGCAATTATTTTATTATGACAAAAATTGTTTAAACTCATATATTGTATGTTGTACGAATCTTCTACAAATACACGTGTATATCTTTTAATCTACGAGAATATAAGTAGTACAGGTATATTGACATATGTTTTGATATATATTGGCATATATTGGAATCAATTACGACCTTCTGGTATAAAGAGTACGGATATTATTGATGTTTTCAATTTATTACGTCATCTCTTTTATTTTGGCAAATATTTTTGAGACGCATATTGTAATACGGGTAATCTTCTACTAACACATTGGTATATTTTCTGATCTGCGACAATATAATTAGTACGGGGTTGCATATATTCATTCAATTCCTATTTTTTCTTCTGTAAATTTGCTTACAAAAGGGGGCAGGATGTTTTATTCTTCAGATCTGATCGTGAAGATAATTTTGCATAGTGAGAACATATATTCTTAAACTTCTCTTTAGGAGCAGTAAATTTAATATTTTAACAGAATTTGCACATGATTGCGAAATTTAAGTTTCTTTAAATTATACACTCCGTACGAATAACGGGTGTGCTGTTAGTGGTTAATAAATTTTAACATTTTAGGAGGATATATCATGTTGCTCGGCATCGCAATTAAATTAAATGTGTTTGTTAATGCTTTTATTATTTTTTTTCGATTTAAATAATAAATAAATGGATAAATGGATCTGCGTACATCAATTTCATTTATTTTGGCAAAGAGTTTTCAAGCTTATATCGTATTTAGCTACTAAACTCATATATTGTGTTTAGCCAATAAATTCATATAGCCGATTGTTGAAACAGAAAAAGAGTAGAGCGGGTATATCTTCTAATACAATTGTAGTGTTTTCATTTAGTATATTGAAACGGGATAAGAATGTTTCATTCAGATCTGCAAATTCAAAGCTACGAATTTGGAGGGATATCGCTAATTTGACAACTTTTCTTAAACTTTGCCAAATTGACGGAAATGTCGCCAAATTGATATAAACGACACACAAACAGCTGCCATAAACCTTCGGGTTGGTCGTGTGGCTTGGGTCTTCTACATATCAATGAATTTTTTTTTTGTTTTGTTAGAAGAGAGTACTGAAATGATGTTTGGTTAGCATTTCTCTGTCAGACCAACCATCCTACTTAGTAATACATTTAGCGAATTTTTAAAATGTCACCAAATTGATAAAAATGTTTTCAAATCTATAAAAATATCTTGAAATTGATAAAATTGCGCTACATAAATGATATTAATTGTTTTTTGTTAGGGGATATATAGTATTGTGATGATATTACGTCAATTTGTGGCAAAGTGGAACTGTCAGTTCTACAGTCCCACTTGGCGATAAATTTGGCGATTTTTTAAAATGTCGCTAATTTGACGAAACTGTCGCCAAATGTTCCATAGAAATATAACTATTTAGACGATATTTTTTCTACCAATTTATTTGAAGCAAATGATATCATGTCGCTTAGCAACGGATTTAAATCCAATGTGTTTATGCGGCAGACGATTTTTATTAAATCCTTTCCGATTTGAATAATGAAGATATGTATATAAAATAAATTTCATTGCCATTTCGTTTTGGACTGGATAATATCAATTATACTCTTCAGGTTTAAACATTATTATTATCGATATTTTCCGGAATTATTGATTCAGGGATTATTGATATTTTTAAGTTATTACGCCATTGTTTTATTGCGGCAAAAATTGCTGACACACGCATATTGTACGTTGTACGAGTAATCTTCTAGGAATGCACGGGTATATCTTCTAACCTACGAGAATATAAGTAGTACAGGTATATTGGCATATATTTTGACATATATTGGCATATATATTGGAATCAAGTACAGTCTTCTGGTATGAAGATTAAGGGGATTATTTATATATTCAATTTATTACGTCGTCTGTTGTATTTTACCAAAAAACATTTGAGACTCATATTGCAAAACGGGTAATCTTCTACTAATAATCGGACATTATAAGTAGTACGTGTATATCTTCCCATATAATTTTAGCACTTTAATTTTGACATATATTGGAATAAATGACTGTCTTCAGATTTAAAGATTACGGGTTTATTGGTATTTTCAATTTATACATGTAATCTACTAATACAGGTTACCATACAATTTTAACGCTTTTATTTTGCATGTATTGATTCAATTCCATATTTTTTTTTATATTTGCTTACATAAGGGGTCCAAGATGTTTTATTCTTCAGATATGTCCATGAAGATAATTTTATATAGCGAGAACAGAGATTCTTAAACTTCTTTTTAGGAGCATTATATTAAATATTTTAACAGAATATTTTGATTAAACATGTCATTTAGTATACTATAAGAATTTGCGCATGATTATGAATTTCAAGTTTCTTTATATTATATACTCCGTACGAAGAACGGGTATGCTGCTAGTTCTAAATAAAAACAGTAATATTGTAATAGAAGATACATATATACACCCGTTCTACTCTTTTTCTGCTTCAACAATCGGCTAAATCAATTTATTGGGTAAACACAATATATGAGTTTATTAGCTAAACACAATATATGAGCTTGAAACCTCTTTGCTAAAGTAAATGAAAGTGATGTACGCAGTCCGCAATATAATTAAAAGAACAATCAAACCGAATTACAAATTTACAAAATATATATTACAGAATTTACAAAATATATTTTTACATCCATTTATTTATTATACAAATAAAAAAAAATAATAATTGATATTAACAACACATTTAATTTCATTCCGTTGCCGAGCAACATGATATAAGATAGAATCTTCCTCATAAAATGCGAAATTAAATAGCCATTTTGATTTCTTTATACTTTACATCGTTGAGTAAAAGCTTGTGAGAGATGAACCATGGAGGTAGATTTTTCCATTTAAATTCATGTTTCAAACAATTTATGTTCTCCTATAGTGACTAATTAATGCAAAAATCCTGCACCAAACTCGGAAATAAAGTTTTATTTCATTTTGGAGTTTAAAACAAACGATTTTCATCTTTTGCGTTTGGATAAACCACGGAGTTGGAGAGTAGATCTCCTAAGAAAAAGTTCCGTTTTTCATTAATATCTCGATAACCCCTGGTCTTAGAAACTCAAAACTTGGACAAAATTTATGGGGGGCTATTTCAAGGCTATCCACAAAATTTCATTAAATTCGGTTCAGCCGTTTTCCCGTGATGATCAGACAAACGAAATTTTCGTTTTTTACTAATATCTCGAGAACCACTGGTCGTAGAAACCCAAAACACGGACTAAATTTTAAGTGGGGCTATTTCTAGGCTACCCACAAAATTTCATCAAATTCGGTTCAGCCGTTCTCCCGTGATGATGGGACAAACAGACAGACAGACAGACAGACAGACAGATTTTCAATTTTATTTATATAGATTTAATATGCTGCTGTATGACAGCAAACTTTATGGCTTCCACAGTACCTCAATGACTGAAATGTATGTAAGTATATACTACTTTTTGTACATATAGTAGTGTTTATGCTATGCAGTTGTAGTTTTTTTACTAACAAAATAATTGAAATCTGTATGTAGAATACTAATGTCTGCATTTTGTAAAAGTCTTTGCTTAACAGTCAACTCAATATATATAGAACATTTAGTACATGATAAAACTACAATTAGATTATACACATAGAACATACACATTGAAGATTTAGAAAATAGCAAAGCTATATTTAGAACATACCCATAGAACACACATAGAACTAACATTTTACACTATCAATTTTTTTCACAACTATCATTTTACTCTAACAGCTGAACATTAAAATAACACTTATCGTTCATATGCTCTTATAGCGCCTGTGAAACCCTCTTTCAAACCTGGATTCACCGTATTTTGTATTCTTTGAAATCAAAAGAGGAGAAATGGGATTAGATTCAGAAGTTGGAAAGACATGTTACATGATTACACCAAAGATATTCTTGATAAAGGTCATTATTGAACATTATTACTACATTTAGTTTCTTCTGCATATCATTTTGAATCTAATTTCTTCATTAACTATAACGGATTATACTTTAAAGTATCAATGCAAATTTTGTACCCTCGAAAACTCGCTCAAAAAGTGCCGTTCTCAAAGCAGGTAAGCATTCAACCGCAGATGCCAACATCAATGGACAGGTTTCAAGTTTTTTAGTTTTCATCATCACAATATATCCGATACCAGTACTAACAGCAATATCACTTTGCAATATACCACAATTATACATACTATGGGAAGTTTTCCAGCAAATTTCCATAAACACTTTCCGTGCATTCTGTTCTTGTTAAATCATCGCACAAAGTGTGTTGTTCACTGCGCTACACCATGGGACATTCATCGCAATGTTTATGGACTTTCGTCTGGATTACAGCATATCAAGTGTCGTTCTTTGTTGTTTGCGATATGATATTTTGCTCATTTTGCTTGCTACTTCCGCAGTTATATTTTATCTTTCAATTAGTACACACTGCTGTAACCCGATGAGGTATGTTTGTAAAGTCATTAAAATAATTATTAATTTATTTTCATATGTCTACTTCTATCATATAAGAACCTTGGCTTTGTATTCTCATACACGACATTTACAATCATTGATCCTATAATATATCTCAAAACTTCAAACATTAAATAGTTAATGCATGTTATCATAAAAACTTAAATAAAACTATCGTTGCATTTATACATTATAACTTTTAATACGTTCTATTGCATCGTTCCATCTGTTTACAGCTTGTAGAACATTGCCAATCATCATATATAATTAAACAAATGATACGCAAGTATGTTACGCTATTATACAATGTTATACGATGTTCCAGGTCGATATATATGTAACACAATATTTGTATTACATGTTACATTCCAATTACGGATGCCAACATAGCCATTTCGAAATTCCAATTGCGGATGCCAACCTAGCTAATGAGCTATTTAAATGCTGCGGAGGGAGCCAATGGCAATACAAACATAAATAAGCAGCGCATCCCCTTCTTCACTTCAACGAATCAACAACAACACTACAATGTGAAAAGAAAAAGCTTGGCGAGAATGTTCTAGAACTTTCCACAGATGCAATTTCGACAGCGTCCTAGACGCACCTGAAGTTTTTGGTAGTCGTCTTAAAACTTTCGAACGAGTCAGCATCATGTATTTGGTTTTTGTGAAAAAGTGTCTGTAGATTGTGAGCAATAGAATGGTAGCCTGCGCAAGTACGCGAAGTGCAACGATTTTCCCACATCATTGAGATGGCACGAATATGCACGTAACAAAGAGTAAAGGTAACCAACTTTCAATTGTCACAATTAGCACGGAAGGCACACCTTTAACGATTAGTAAAATAATTGACTACCAGTTCATATGAGTACACCATATGAACGAGTTCGTAATATTGAACTATAAGAACCATTCTTTATCGATTGTTTAAAGGAAACTGTTTTTTAAGAAATTTAAATCAAAGAGATTATGTGTGTAAATATATATATAGCTATTAATGTAATATTGTCAGTATTATGTGTCTTTTAGTAATTGATTTAATTATAGCATAGTTACTCCAGATATAATAGATATCTATTAAGTAAAATATTAAAATAAATTGAGCAATTAAGCATGTGTGTTTCTTTATCTTTTGTGTGTTCGTAGTCCGAGCTTGAGAACCGGGAGCTTACATGCTCCACCCTTAGTGGCGGCATCATAGGTAAGTCCTATACTGGTAAATTTTGATAAGGACAATTTTACCTTATGACATGATGTCGCCGCGCGAATTGGTGCCGTATGTGGTCAAGCTCGGAGAGAATTAATTTTCAAAAGAGAAAGTAAAAAAAAATATATAAGTAAAAGGCAAAATTAAATTTAATAATGAGTTTGAATATAATATTAAATTTAATAATGAGTTTGAATATAAAAGTGAATTTAATAATAAGTGGAATGTAATATTGAATTTAACAATGAATTTAATAATGAGATATAACTCAGTAGAATGATAAGAAAATGCATGAAAATGATAATTTAAATATGTATTATATGAGTGTATATATATATATGTATGTATTAGCATAAATATTTAAAATAGAGTCAGAATTGTATAACAGTGTATTAAATCATGGCGCCGAATAAAACTAGGCAAACAAATAAAAGAGCGAGGCAAGATCCGCCGATTAATGTAAATAGCAGTATAACAGATAGTTCGGCAAATAACGCGATCCAGATACAGATGCCCGCAAATCAAGCGGAGCAAAATACATCGTTGCCAATTATGCAGATGTTACCATCATTTGATGGACAAAAAGAAAATAATGTCAATTTCTTTATCATACAATTTAAGGAAATAGCGGAGTTAACATCATGGTCCGAACAAGAGAAAATCATAATTGTCAAATCAAGATTAAAGGGAAAGGCTCAACAATTTCTAGCAGAAAATATTGCCCTGCAAAAGGAAAAATCATATGAAAAATTCATGGAGTTATTAAAAAACAAATTTGAAAGGAAACAAACATTAGTGCAAAAACACAACAATTTTAACAATCTGAAACATTTACCAAATATGACAATTAAGGAGCTTGCACAAGAAATAGAAAACCAGGCGATAATTTTTCTAGAAGTAGATGAAACAATGGACGCAAATGTAAAAAAAATTACAGAGAAAATTAAACTCACCAAATTTTTACAGATAGTCAGAGAAGATTTAAGAACAGAAATAAAAAAAAATGACCCGAAAACCTTTGACGAAGCAGTGAAAATAGCTGAGGTAATAGAATCCGCATTGGAGGAAGATAGTGATTGTATAAATAATATTGAAGTAGAAAATAAAATAATTGAGAATGTAGAAATAAATCATGTAAAAACTGAAAATAATGCAGAAAAGCCGCCACAGAAATTCTGTATAGCGTGCGGTCGCAACAATCACTGGATGTCCGAATGCTATATGCTTCATAAAGTACAAGACAATTTAAAAAGGGCGATGACAAATGGAAATAACATTCAGGAAACTACCAATTTTCAACAAAGACCCACTATTCAAAATAATTATGCACACTATAGTAGGGCGAATTTCAGAAGAGGTAATTTCATAAATAACCGGGGAATACGGCGGCGTGCAGGAAATAACAGACAATTTCAAAGTAATAACAGAAGATCATATCAGAATAATGGACCACATTATGAAAGCAATCATAGGCAATATCAGAATAATGAATATTTAAACTAAGAAAGGGACCTCGAAATAAAAGACAAACAGAAAGTTATAAGGCATCAAATAAGGATTCGAGATCCCATAAAATTGCAAGCAAAATTAATAAGGATGCACAAAATTTAAATGAACATTTACTGAATTCAACATATGGACAGAGTGACGCATTGCCAATGATTAACATTAATTTAGAAAATATAAAAACAGTGGCTCTCATAGATAGTGGCGCAAGTGTCACTTTATTATCAGATAACATTTTTCAAAAAATCAAAAATAAAATTAAAATTAACTATTTATCTAGACAAGTAAAAATACAGACTATGACCAAAGAAAACATTCAATTTTCAAAATGCATCAGCTTTAGCTTTAAAATTGAAAACAAAAGATGCAAAAATTCTTTTTTCATAACTAAACAATTAAACAACACACCCTATGAAATAATCTTAGGATTTGATTTTCTCAAAAATCATCATGCCATAATTGACACAAATAAATTAATATTAAAGTTTGTCAAAGAATCCATATCTATACCATTTCAAGACAAAAATCAGAAAAAAGCACAGGAACCAGAAAATAATTATACAAGAGTTGAACATATTCAATGCTTAAATGCAAGCTTAGCGCATAAAATTAAATTACTACCTAAAGAAACAAAATCAATAAAATTAAAATTAAATGAAAACCATTTTGAGGATAAGGAGGTATTGTTAAATATTACAAATTCATTAAAAGATTTACACGCTGAGTATTCTTTACATTATGTAAATAATAGAAAATTTATTTCTACTCTTTTAACAAACAAAACAGAAGAAGAGATTCATCTAAATAAAAATATGATATTTGGTACTGTAACACCGCAGTTTGAAATTTATGAAGAGAAACATGATACTGATAAAATTTTACAGATTAACAATATCGAAAGCTTAAATGATCCACAAAAAATGGACATTTCAGCGTTACGAAAAGCGGAATTAACACCGCAAGATTTTAAACTAGATCACTTACAAGAAAATGAAAAACATATATTGCTAAAATTACTGTTACAAAATTATGATGTATTTTCGAAATCATACAAAACGCTGGGAATGACGGAAGAAATAGTACCGGAATTTAATTTACTACACCAATACCCAATTCAATGTAAACCTTATCCCTTGCCAAAAATGTTAAAACCTGTACTCGAAAGTGAGATAAAACAATTGTGTGAAGCTGGAATTATAGAAAAATCTACAAGTAATTATGCGTTCCCATGCTTATTGATAAAGAAGAAAGCCAGTATTAATAGTAATAATGCCAATAAAGAACAAAAATATCGTTTAGCCGTAGATTACAGGCTACTTAATCAAATTACTGAATTACTGCCCGTAAATATTGGTAAAATTAGCGACATTCTGCACAACATCGCAGGCCACAAATTATATACTGTAATTGATTTAAAAGCCGCGTTTTTTCAGATAAAAATCAAACCTGAATATGGGTCGATACTCACATTCGTAACGAAGGAAGCCGCCTATAGCCCTAATAGAATGCCTTTTGGTGCAAAAAACTCATCAGCCTATTTCTCATTACTAATGATGAAATGCTTAGGAGATTTAAAAGATCAGAAAATTGAATTTTATTTAGATGATATTGTAATTGCCGCAAATTCATTCGAGAAAATGTTGGAGAAATTAAAAACGGTATTTTCGAGATTAGCTAAATTTGGTTTAACCATTGACCCTTCAAAATTACAAATGTGTAAAGAGAACATTAAATTTCTAGGATTTAAAATAAGTAAGGAAGGCATAACACCTTCAGATGATAATGTACAGAAAATAACGAAATTCCCTGTGCCAACGACAGTAAAAAAAGTAAAATCATTTTTAGGTTTATGTAATTATTTTAGGCAGATCATACCAAATTTTTCTGAACTATGCAATCCATTAATTGAATTAACAAAGAAAGATAAAAAATTTATATGGACGGAGAAATGCGAAGAAGCGTTTGTAACATTGCAAAACGCGATTTTATCGAAACCGGTAGTCAGGGCAGCTGATATGTCAAAGCCGTTCTTTTTGTCAACTGATTGTTCAAAAGTAGCCGCGTCAGGAATTTTACTTCAATCAGTGAACGGAAATTTTCATCCTATCGAGTATTATAGCAGGAAACTTTCAGACAGTGAAAAGAAATATCCGAGCATGAAACTAGAATTGCTAGCAATTCATGATGCTATAATACATTTCAAAGATTTTTTATATGGTACGCATTTCACAATTTTGACCGACTCTAAAGCTTTAACTCATTTTATACATTTGGAAAATCAAAATTCTGATTTAATCGCAAGATGGTTATTAAATTTACAACAATATTCATTTGACATCAAATACATTAAAGGACAAGATAATCCCAGTGATTTTATGTCGCGACAAATTTTTTCTGAACAAACTAAGACTAAATTAATAAATAACATTATTGCTAATGACAGCGCGATAACGATAGCCAAAATTTTAGAAGAGCAAGCAAAAGATAGAGAGATAAAGAAAATTATTAACGGACTGAATGCAAAATCTAAGCAGCCAAAATATGTAAATAAATACTATAGAGATGTAAATACAGGATTAATTATGATAAAGACTGCTAGAAATATCAGAAATCCTATGCAAAAGGACAGAATTCTAATACCTCACAGTCTAAAATTCGCAGTTATTGAGTTAGCTCATACACCACATTTTGGAGTTGAAAAAACCTATCAAATTCTGAATAGAAAGTATTACTGGAAAGGAGCATACAGTGATGTAAAGAATTTTTGCGCATCATGTGATGCATGTTTATGTTACAAAAATAAGGCTATAAGACCTATGCCATTACAACATGTGCCACGTCCATGTCAACAAAATCACACGGTGGCATTAGACATTGTAGGGAAGCTACCGAGAAGTAACGGACAGCACGAGTACATCATAACGATGATAGACCATTACTCGAGATTCCTGGAGGCAGTACCCGTGAGAAATATTACAACTGCGAGTGTATTACAGGTCCTAACGAATTGGATTTCACAAAATGGCGTTCCTATGTGGCTGCTGACCGATAATGCTCGGCAACTGAAAAGCGAGGAATTTAAAAAACTCGCAGAGCAACATGGTATAAAATTGAAATATACTTCAATTTACAAACCCAGCTCAAATGCAATTTTAGAAAGAAGCCACTTGGGAATAAAAAATTCTTTGGCAGCAATGGCTGACCAAACATTTAATTGGCACAAAGTATTGCCATATGTAAAACTATTTCATAATGCGACACCCAGCGCAAATATAGACCACAGTCCCGCTATTTTGTTTCTTACCAGAGATTTGAAATTACCCGGAGAAAATAATCTGGAAATAGCGGACCCGGATGACAGTCCGAATTTAACTAAAACTGAATATGATAATGACGTCAGTGAAGCACTTACTTTAGCGGAAAAAATTAATAGATATACAAAACGAAAACAAATTCAAGCCCAAAGTCGCCAAGAAAGAATTTTTAAAAGAGTTAGACAGCAGAAATTATTAAAAGGACAAATTGTGTACTTAAAAAACCTCAGACCCACCACAGCATTACAAAAAAAATTTCAAGGGCCATTTCGCATCGTAAAGGTGATCCGTAACAATAATTACGCTATCACACCTATGTACGATCCAAATAAAAAATGGATAGTTGTTCACGCGAATAAATTATATAAAGCAGAACCGCGTAAAAACTATTTACAAAATAAACAAACACGGCGAACTGTTGACAGAAGTCAATCGCATGTAAACAAAGAATATAACGCCAATAATCATAATTATCAGAGTCCGAGACGTTATAATCTGAGGACACGCAAAAAATAGTATTCGAAAGCATTCTACAAGATGTGTAGCAGTCTATAATGATTTTTAAATTAAATTAGATGGTATTATAAAATATATTAGTTTCCTACAATATTTTGAAATTAAATTGGAAAGCATTTTGAAATAATTTTGGTAGTCTACAGTAAATGTAAAAAATTTAGTTGGAAGGTAGTCTACAAATAGATATTTTTGGTTAATGTAAAGAAAATGAATATAATTATAATAATAGAAAATTTATGTAGATAGAGCAACTTTCAAAATTAAGTGATAAATAAGTAAATAGACAACAAGTGTGTTACAAATAGCATAGTGCCACAATATGTGCAAAACATAGGGCAGCAAAAGTATATGGTTATTTTAGTATGTATTGTGTATTGTATATTATGTATGGTATATTGTGAAAACTGTAGTGTTGAGGAAAAGTGTGTAGTAGTGAAGACTTAGTGTGAGGATAGGCATGATAGTTATCCAAAATGCACGGTAGTCAACAAAATCGCAAAATTAAATAAAACTTCAAAAAAAATTGTCTGGGGGAAGGCAAGTCCAGCGGATAGGAAGTTTTAAATCATGGATTTTTCTGCAACAACAGCAACAAAAAAAAAGAACAGTAGGAAAGTTTATCAGCGGGTTGACTGGTTAGCAGTAATGTTGTCAATAAGTATCAACGTGTACAACGTAAAAGTATTAGCGCCAGCCCATTTTATTAAAATTATCAGCGTTTCATCAAGTAGCAGTACAGCAAAATTAAAAAGTTCTAGATTCCCGTCCCTTTTATGCAAGTAGATATTAAATAAATGAACGGACAATGATAAAAGATAAATAATTTATATGAAAATATAAGTAAAATAAATAAATTTAATCTTAGAAAATATAAGTAAAGTAAATAATTCAGTGGACGTAAAAAAAAAAAATAAAATAAAAAAAAAAATAAAAGATATCTGAAGTATAAATAATATGTAATACAATGATGATTTCAGAAAATTAAAATGTTTGAGAACAAAAAAAAAAACGGAGACTCGGAAAATTTTGAAGTGAAAGAAAATAGTAAATAAATGTTTTTTCCCTTCCAAACAAAATAAAAATTAGTCTACGTTATAAAAATGGACATTGTCAAATACTATGTAAGTGGGGATAAGAGCAGGGAGATTCATTTTGTAAAATAAATATGAGGATAACATATTTGTAAAATTAATATGAGGATAAAATTTTTGTAAATATGAGGATTTTGTAAATATGAGGATAAAACAAAAATATAGGTAATAAATAAACATTTATGTATAGATACATAACTTATATATAGAGCAATAAACATCAGAAAAAATATGTAGAAGTGATAAATAATACATACAATACCCCTCAATGTTCTAAAAATAAATAAACTAACATGTGTTGTAAGAAAGAGAGAGAGAGAAATAAATAAATTTTACGTACTTTCAATTTGTATTACTTGTACGGTGACTGATGAATTAAGGGTAGGAGTGTCGTAATAGGGAGTTGGCAATTCAAGAATCTTGATGGTCATGTGTCTTTATTGATAACAGATGATGAATGGCTGTAGAGGTCAACGAGGAAGTGGCAAATTTTGTTTCCAATGGTAACATGCTGATGAAGTATATGCACTGTTTCATTTTTCTTGTACGGGTCTTGAAAAAATTGTATAACATAATTAATAAAATGCAAAATAAAGTCATGGAACATGGTAAATGCAAGTATATAATATTCAAAATCATAAAAGTATTAATTAAATACCTCATAAAAAGCTGACAGAATAAAAGCAAAATCATAAATAAATAAATAAATAAAAGTGTGAAGTCAAAATAAACACTCACAGATGATGTAAATAATAATTAGTAAATTAATAAATATATATTGCATAAATAGTGTATACATACCTTTTACAAAAACACGCAATCTGGAAAACAAAATAAAAGTTAATTACATAAATGGATTAATAAACGTGAAGAAGTAAGAGTAGTTTCCTAGCCTTCACAGTCAGCGTAACAGTTCCATATATGGCCATTGTACGGCGAAAGCTAGTCACCGTCAAAATAAATAGCCAGGCTAAAAATAAACATCGGAGAAAATCTCCCATGCATAGTACGAGAATAATACAAAAAAAGTTCTATTGTAAGCATACAATCAAGGTATCAAAATTTAAAATTATAATTGCAGGCAATTATAGTTACTTAAAAATACCGGCCGGTATATAAAAAATAAAATACATTAGGAAAACACATTGATTTGTATGTAAATGATAAATGATTGAGTATGTTAATAAATTATTGCATTAATTAGACATCACAGTAAATAAAAAAAAAGAAATAACAGATAAAATCAAATATGAAAGAATTATATTTAAATAAATAAATATGTAAAGTTATGCTGAAACGGGAACATAAAGTCAGTTATATCAATAACATAACAAAAGCATGGTATATTCATAATACTACACATAAAATAATATATCACGCGTTGTTGCAACAAGGGATAAATAAATCCAATAAAATAGAGGTACATGAAATCAAAATAATAATTCAACAGTCAGATATGTGTTAAGGTCATAAGATAATAATAAAAAAAAAAATATATATATATATATCAAATTAAATAGAATTAATAACAACATATGTAAAATAAATATATAATATGATACACATAAAATATAACTGTAAGTAAATTCCTTAAAAGGATACACGTAAAACCTCCCACGTCAATGTTAGCTCGCACATTCATCACCGGAAAGTCAAAAGCCCGCGCTTGACAAGACGATACCGCCAAGTTACACGATAACGATTAAATCTTTAGCGATACATGCAAAAGGCAGTTAAGATCCCTTTTACGTAAGTTTGCGCTCTGCAAACAATGAAGACACTCATTCAAGGCTCGCCGTGGGGGTCAACAGATTCGCAGTTGCCATAGAAACACGTTGAGAGGAACAGAGGAAAGCTACGGGTCAAGCGAAATTTTTTTCTTTTTTCTTTTCTCCCTCCCTTACGCGCAGTTGTGTCACACGAAAGGGCAGTCGAAGAGGAAATGCTCGTGCGTATTGTGAGATGCACAATATTTTGAAGAGCAAAATGAGTACATTGATATATATTGATGATATATTTGATATTTTAAAGGCCGAGATGTAATATGATATAAATATGGTGTTCAAAAGAGTCATGATTTATACACACAAAAATATATAATATGTTATTCATTGTAACAAATAAGAAATATATACAGCTAAAAAAATTGTCTAAAAAATTATTTACGTCTGTGAAAATGAGAAATCAAGGTAATGAATTGCGTATATTTTAATGTAATGTTGTAAACTTGTATATAAATAGAAATGCAAATAACAATTATGATATAGTCTTCATTTGAAGTGTACAATAGACTGTACTAAGCAACATATTGAAAATATAAATATTGAAGTACCGGAACTTTGAAAGTTAAGTCACAGGATGGTGACTCATTCTTTCGTGCTCATGATAATTCAATGTGACAATAACGTGTCTTCCGTGCTCATGATAATTCCATGTGACAATAAGGTGTCTTCCGTGCTCATGATAATTCCATGTGACAATAAGGTGTCTTCCGTGCTCGTGATAATTCCATGTGACAATATAGTGTGCCTTCCGAACAGTGATAATTTCTTCATGTACATCAATATATGTGTTACTAAGTACGATATAGTGTGCCTTCCGAACAGTGATAATTTCTTCAGGTACAGCAATATATGTGTCACCAAGTACGAGATGGTGTATCTTCCGAACAGTGAGTTCCTTCATTTTAGTGACATGTCGGTTGTAATGCACCGATATATGTATGTCAATGTTACAATATAGTGTGTCTTACATGCGGTGATCTGCATTTCTGTGACAGATATGTGCAGTGGATCAAAGCAACATTTCCACAGTAGCCGCAATGTGTACACATATGTATTCAGTGCAATGTTTACCGTGTGCTGAAATTTTCTCTCTGCAAGGGGGGATATCATGTAACACAATATTTGTATTACATGTTACATTCCAATTACGGATGCCAACATAGCCATTTCGAAATTCCAATTGCGGATGCCAACCTAGCTAATGAGCTATTTAAATGCTGCGGAGGGAGCCAATGGCAATACAAACATAAATAAGCAGCGCATCCCCTTCTTCACTTCAACGAATCAACAACAACACTACAATGTGAAAAGAAAAAGCTTGGCGAGAATGTTCTAGAACTTTCCACAGATGCAATTTCGACAGCGTCCTAGACGCACCTGAAGTTTTTGGTAGTCGTCTTAAAACTTTCGAACGAGTCAGCATCATGTATTTGGTTTTTGTGAAAAAGTGTCTGTAGATTGTGAGCAATAGAATGGTAGCCTGCGCAAGTACGCGAAGTGCAACGATTTTCCCACATCATTGAGATGGCACGAATATGCACGTAACAAAGAGTAAAGGTAACCAACTTTCAATTGTCACAATTAGCACGGAAGGCACACCTTTAACGATTAGTAAAATAATTGACTACCAGTTCATATGAGTACACCATATGAACGAGTTCGTAATATTGAACTATAAGAACCATTCTTTATCGATTGTTTAAAGGAAACTGTTTTTTAAGAAATTTAAATCAAAGAGATTATGTGTGTAAATATATATATAGCTATTAATGTAATATTGTCAGT
Source organism: Amaurobius ferox (assembly GCA_951213105.1). Taxonomy (NCBI): domain Eukaryota; kingdom Metazoa; phylum Arthropoda; class Arachnida; order Araneae; family Amaurobiidae; genus Amaurobius; species Amaurobius ferox. The sequence continues at coordinate 35,219,370 of OX578144.1, read as the reverse complement.
ATTATGTGTCTTTTAGTAATTGATTTAATTATAGCATAGTTACTCCAGATATAATAGATATCTATTAAGTAAAATATTAAAATAAATTGAGCAATTAAGCATGTGTGTTTCTTTATCTTTTGTGTGTTCGTAGTCCGAGCTTGAGAACCGGGAGCTTACATGCTCCACCCTTAGTGGCGGCATCATAGGTAAGTCCTATACTGGTAAATTTTGATAAGGACAATTTTACCTTATGACAATATACAAGATTCCTAAGAAAGTCCTTACGCACCCCGATAACTTTGTAAGTAAAGGTACTTGGATGAATACGTTAGGTCTATCTATAGTCAAATAATCATGCACGAGCAAATAAAAGTGTTTGCAGCACCCTATAGAGAAGAATTAAAAATGCTAGGCTTTCGAACTCGTCAATAAAGCGAGAAATACACGATAAAATACCAAGTTTTGTAATTGTCTAATTAGCAGGAATAGATGCCAGGTACGACGTATGAAACACGTTTAAATACGTGATAATATTATTACTGAAATTAAAATGTGCATTGTTGGTGATTGAGGGCAATTCATACAGGTTCTACTTTAGATTCCTGTACACAAGTTTATATTAGCATTTCGGAATAAGACAACAATTTGCCAATAATCAAATTACGCCAAGCAAATTCTTTCTGTAACAGGTTTAGGATCCATGTAGTTGGAATCCATGTCAGGTATGATATACGAAGCGCGTATATAGATTAAATAACTGTCAAAAAGTCATATCATTAGGACCTCTAACACGATTACATCTAATATTCTTTCACAAATTCAAATTTGCATTGTTGGTGACTACAGGCTCTACATTAGATTCCTGTATGCAGGTTTCTTTTAGCATTCCTGAATATGACAACGATTCGCCAATTATTTAATTGTGCCAAGCAAATTCCTTCTGTAACAGTTCTATTTTGAATTACAATTAATGAGACACTGCTCTGCAATTTAGGATTGATTTTTTGATCTATCTCGTTTTGTTGCCTTGCCATGTCTGTTATGCTTACTTTTAAATTCTCAGCTACGGGTGCTATAATGGCTTTTATTCGATTTGGCATGGTGACTTTACTGTGCTAGACCTAACATGCTCAATAATGTAACTTTTCTTACAGCGCTATTAGAGTGCTTAATTACTTTTCTAGTACAGTTGACCGAGCTTAATTGCATGGAATTGATTCCACTATATTGTTTACGATTATGCGGGGTATGCGATTAAGCGGGTACACAGAATAATATTATTTATACCTTTCTTGATTAAATGCTATAAAGATAATGAATATAAAATAATAATAACAATTTGCATAATAAATAATAGTAATTTATGACTATATACGCAATACATGTCTACAATTTATTATATATACCTTTAAATTACACACAAAAAAAAACCCAGAAAATTGCCAAGTCTGGAGATTTATCGCTTTTTCTTCCATGTCTTTCAGGACTGAAAGGAAAATTTACGTGATTGCTGTTTCATCTTTTATTCATTTAACCGGGGATCGCTATGGGGTAAAACGGGTATATTTAACATTAACTCTATTGGGGGTTCGTTTTTTCACACAATATTCTATGCATATAAGTGGAGTCCGTTATTCAACTAAGGGCCGATTGCGTTCATGTATGTCATAGGATACTCTCAATCCGAAATGATTGAAAACGGAGCAACAATCAATAGATTATTTTTTTATAGATCGCTTATGTCAATTTATAACAATTACGTATCATGTATGGTGATAAACTTAGGTAACATATGTATCAAAAAAATACGTGAGATATTTGAAATAATAATTAGAAATTCGCTTTTATCTCGAGATGCAGTATATATAATATTTTAATCCAAGTCACATCGTGCGATGAAATTGTTCTAAACGGTAATTTCGAAAACATGATTATTTTCCGTCTGATAAAATCTAACAGCGTTTGTGAATCCAACAACCAGAGGAAATGGCTAAATAAATGAGAAGAGCGTTGCTGCGTTAGATGTGTGTACGTAAATTAGAAATATTGGATTTACTAGTGATATGGTTCATTTGAGTCGTTTCAGATGTTAAAAGATTTTCAAGTAATTTTGTTTTATCAATATTAGAACATGTAATAAGATATGCAGGTAATATCATATTATTTCACATACAAAATATTAAAATTTCTAGAGATACACCAAACCATAAGGCATGTCCCTAACAGCATTTTTTTTTTCACGGTGGCGTAAGATTTACGTCGCACTGTGACTTTGGGACGTCATAGGACGTCGCAGTACGTCTCGGCAATGTCATATTGTTGTCACAGCGAAGTCATTTTGGTCATTTTCATGGTCGTTTGTGACGTCGCATATTAACTTGTTTGTGATGTCACATTGTAATTGCTATTGTAATGTCGTCATATTGTTACGTGTTAATTAAATTGTGGAAACGTCACAGAATATAGTTACAAAGAAGTATCAACGTTACTAATACGTAACGTCGCACAGAAGTCACATATAGGATGTCACACTATGACCCAGGTGTCACGTGACTACAACGTCACTGTCACACATGTGACGATCTTTGCTGTGAGGGGTGATGTCCCATGCATATCTGTTTAACTATATGTGTGGAACGCTTGGCGAAATTTTGAAACATTTTGGCAACATTGACGACGAATTTGGCAACGTTTTTAAAACATCCCCAAATTAGCAAAAATGATACCAGATTGATGGAAATTCATTATCTTGGAAAATTAAGTTCAAGTAATTAAGCCCTGTCATTTTGAGAAACTTATTAATATAATGTGATTTATATACAAAATAGTGAGTTTCACTTTTCGTGAGCCAGATACGTTTCGTTTGAAGGTCCAGGGTATCGTAAATTAATTGCTTTCTATTAGAGAATGGTGTAGTATATATAATTCCGAAGATCGTATAAGAAATAATAATATTGAATGCGAAAGGTGCGTGACTCAGATGTATCTGTGGATATTAAGAACGCAAAAATTGCATGAAACGGATTTTAGATAATTTTTAGCAATTTTACCCTGTCTTATGCAGACACTCTAGTTCCTTGGAATGAAGAAATAACTGTGCAAAACTGTAAGATTCCGTGTTTAATAAACAATTTAAAAAACAAACTATTAAAGCAGGCAATTTATGGACTTTACTGAATTAGATAATTTTATCGCACTACAGTTTGTAAGTTACCCGGTATTCAAATCCAATTCGTAAGGATTTGAAATACAGAGATTGAACATTTTGGCTGCTATAGTATTGCAACATATTTGGAAATCTTTTGATGTGAGGTTTCCAAGTGTGTGACTGAAATGGCATCTTGTAAACTTCCCACAGCAGGATAACACAATGTTTACTTAATCCTTCCGATGGACTGCTGACTTGGTATTTATTGAACTTTAACGAAAGAAAGAAAGATTGTAGAAATGAAAATGGCATTAGAATACAGTATAAAAAAAGTTGTACAAATGTATCTAAAGGAAAAGTAACATCCTTCTTCGTCAAGATAAATGAGACAGAGTACCAGTACCAACAAATGCATGATCGCGTCTATGTACTGTTCTGTTGTGTCTGTCCCTTTGTTGGTATTGGTGTTTGTCTTAGTTTACCTAACGAAAATTACACTTTTTTTAACCTTTGAAACAGGTTGATACCTATGTTCAACATTTCATTCGCTTTATTTTAAACAATAGAGCTTACATCTTCAAGTCCAAATTTAGAAATGCAGAATGCACTTCTTTAGATACATTAATGATATACTATTTATTACGACAGCCATATACTTCATTACATTTTAATTAATTAATATTTTTAATTAAGGAAATTATTTGCTCTGCTATATAATCACTAATTCCTAATAAGATCATTATTACTAACTCCTATTTTTAAATAGAAATATAAAATAAATGCATTATGGAATAGATTTGTGAAAAAATTAAACATCTGAACTCACAATAAATAATAAATACCCTATATAAATACCTCGTGATTTTTATTTATTAATTTCTTACGCTAATTGTGTTTATATCAAGTACAACACACAATAAAATATACGTTTAATATCACATTTTAATAAATGATTTATACTGCTATTGTAAGCAATTACTTCCAAACGTGTATCTCGAAAATGTCCAAGCAATAAGTATTTCTACACATGCATTGCGAAATTTGACTAGAAATATCGTTATCATCATCATAAAATTATATGCTTTATCATATCGGTTCAGCAATTCAGGTAAGCATTATCGATTTTCTTCGCTGTTTACATTTTCCAGAATATTATCAATCATCTATGTAATTAAATACAAGATACGCCAGTTTACCCGATTGCAGTTGATTGAAGTGGGAGATTTCCTTTCTAAATTTTCATAAATCACATTTCCCCAACTATAATTATTACGTTTCACGTCCGATAACAAGCTCCCATTCATACAAAATAGATATCTGGTCAGACAGAGACGGCGTGAGTTATTTTGAAGAGTAATTAGAAATAGGATTTGATTTAAAGATTCATCATTTGTTTTACGTTGCATTTAACCATAGGCAATGAATTATGAAATAATTCGCTCAAAATTATATCTGCATGGGCGAATTTAGTGGGCGGGAGTGAGGGGGTTGCAAGGCACACCATCTCCTGGAAAATTGTTAATTTAAATAAAAGGTAATGCGAGAGAAAAAGAAATTAAAAACAAGAAAGATCAATCATGCTTAAAGCATTGATTATGAAACACTTTCCAACTTCAATGCAATTTTATTTAAAAAAGTCGAAAATGCAATACATTCCTCGGTAATATTTTAAAACTTATCACAATACTACATTGATTTATTAAATTTGAAAACTTAAACCTTCATTGAAAAAAACGAACTTCATTCAAATGACGGCATTGAAATATAAATTGCGTGGTTTAAATATCTCTAAAATGCCATACATTCCACGGTAATATTTTTAAATCTATCATAATACTACGATAATTTATTATATTTGAAAACTTCATCGAAAACAACTGAAATTAATTCAAATGACGTCATAGAAAAAATAACACGCCTGGATCTCTCTATAAAAGCAGGATTTCATTCATAACTTTCTCCATTTCATTCATCACAATACTATAATAATTTATTTTATTAAAAAATTAAGACCATGGAGCTACAATTCATAAACTTTATGCTTAAAACTTCATCGAAAAAAATCGACCTTCTGTTTATAAAATCAATTAATATTTCATTCATATCAGCCATGCAGACTGCATGGACTGAATTATTTCGTGTTAAAGAAATACAGTAATTCTAATACAACTCATTCTACATATTTTGCTGTTTACATTTTACATAGGTGAAAAATAGGCTTAGTTGTAGAAATAATCAGATTTGAATGAGAATTTAAACTCAAATATATTGTCATTGTGTTGTTTTAGTATGTAGATGCACAGAATTTAAGCAGAAATAAAGTAGTTTTAGGATGGATACAACACTCAATATGAATTAAAAAGAACTTTAAAAAATCACGAATTTGAAACAAGATGGATGCCATATATCATTTTGAAGTGGGTCATGTGATCGTTTCATATCATGGTCACGTGATCGTTTCATATAAGATGTGTAATTATTATTTTAATTTTTATTTAAAAATCTACTGAATATATTTAGCTGCATTTTTTTTTATATATTTTATGGAACAATTTGACTATTACCTAAAATTTTCGAAGCAATCTGTGAATTTTAAATCCGCTTAAAAAATGTTAGAAAAATTAGGTCCCATAGGGCTCAATGTATTTCATTTTTTCAACCCGGGTTCAATCCAAAACTAATTGTGTGATATTATTCATTTATATTCCCATAGGTCCTACAGACCGTCTGAACAACATACTAAAATTTCATTTTGATTAAGTCATTTTTACGGCAGTTATCGTGCTAACGGACAGACAGACAGACAGACAGACAGACAGACAGACAGACAGACAGACAGACAGAATGAACAAAGTCATAAACACTTTTCAACTTTGTTGTAAGGTGTTAAAAATGATATTTAGTATTTAAACATTCAACCACAACTGTGTGTTTTCTCCCCCGTGTAAATTAATGAAAATAATTTAAACTTAAACCTAAATGGAAAACTTAGGATTTTTTCATCTGGTATGTTTATGAATGTCCAATATGTTAGTTCAGTTGCTCTGTCTCCAGGAAGGTTAGAATTATGTTATGAAGTGGGGCTATTTTGTGATGGTGGTATACACTAATTTTTAAAAATTGGGGCATACTAATTTTTAAAAGTGCTATATACACGCTATTTTTTTAAATGTAATACTCATACCATCACTTTAAATTTACTTTGTAACAATAAATATATATCAAGATTGATAGTAATCTCTTTTGAATGCAACCATTTTCAGCACCCCCTGGAAAAAATCCCTGCATTCTCCCATGTGTCTGAATAATGAAAAAGTTCAAATATTTATTTATTTATTTTTATTTGAGAAAGTCTGCAAGCTACAGGACGTGGCCCCAGTTACAGCGTGCAGGAATAAAAATACATTAAACAAGAAGGATCAATCATGCATAAGCATTGATTATGAAACACTTTCCAACTGAAATGTAATTTCATTTAAAAATTTCTAAAATGTGATTCATTCAGTGGTAATATATTTTACATTATCACAGTACTACAGTAATTTATTATACTTAAATATTTAAAACTGTATCGAAATATAAATCATCTGATTCTTTATGCAAAATCAATGAATATTTCATTCATATAACTTGTATTCCAGACTCCAGAGCTAAATAATTTTGTGTGAAAAAATTCAGCAATTCTTATGTAATTCATCTTACAATCGCTTGAGATATTTGCATTCTGCATATGTTAAAATTAGGCTTCCTTGAAGAAATAATAAAAGTTTAGGGATCATTTAAAATCACAACTATTGTAATTGCATAGGCACGGAATTTAGATACACAGATAATACACAGATAATATATATGTGTATGTGTATGTACTCAAAGTATTGGAATCGTGCCGAAGATCGGAACTCGAATTTTCAAAGTATCTACACGTTTTGGGACTTCTAGAACACGAAAAAACTACTTTTAGTAAGACGTCTGTGTGTGTAAGGGTGTATCTGTGTATGTTTCTGTGTGGATATTACATCCACTCTAATTGAAAAACTAATGGACCGAATTTCATACAATTTGGTAGGTATGTTTTTTGTGGGAAATCCTGATGTTCATTAGATTATAGTACGATTCGTAATAAAAGAATCTGCCTTCTTTGCGAAATGGCCGCAGAAATTGCCTTTATCCACTCTAGCTAAAAACTAATGAACCAAATTTAACAAAATTTGGAGTATAATATTTCAATAACCTACAAGTGATTTATATACCAAATTTAACAAAATTTTGTATATAAATCAGTTGTAGGTTATTCTACTACGATTCGGGAAAAAGGAACTGGCTATTTTTGCGAAATGGCCAGCAAAAATCGTTATATATAAAAATAAAAGACTACGTGTGCTCAATTATATCAATTAAATTCCTATATTATATGTGATTTTTGACAACAAAAAGAATAAGACTAACCCCATTACTCTAGGACTAGCCGTTCTTGAGATATTCTAGTTTTTTCGCGTTTTCGCTACGCCACCTTTGACAATAAGTCTAGCTATCAAATGAGAACCAAATTTAAGTTTAACGTGTAAATTCAATGTCATTTAAAATACTTATGCTGTGCAGATAAACTCAAATTATCATTGAATAAATAAAGAGAACGAATATGAGTCTGCAGGGAAAGACATGTGCTGTCCACATCAGAATTTTTAACAATATTACACCAATGATTTATTGAAGTGAACGGGGATTATTTTCAGGCCATTTCGAAAAAAATGTATGATCTATATTTAAAGTTCCATCAAATTTTTGTCGAATAAAATGTTCAACAAATTTAAGCTGTGTACCAAATTTTAACTCTCTAGGACGTAGGAAAGTGCATTTAAAATGCCATCAATTAAATTTATCATGAAGAGTTATATAAAATTTAAAAAAAATGAAAAATTGTTATCTACCAAATTTGTTTTAATATATGAAGCCACTCCCATATGCAAAACGTTTAAACAAATGGAGAGATATTTATTATATAATATCTCTCTCTTTTCTTTCTGGAAGATATCCCAAAGTCAGAATTTAATTGAATTTGTTTTTTTCCCTATATTAAATAATTTTTTTAATTAAAAAACTACTTAACATATTTTACTGAATTTTTTTTATATATTCTATGGGATAATGTGAATATTTCCTAAAAATTTCGAAGCAATTCGTGAATTTTAAATTTACTTAAAAAATGTTTGAAAAATTAGGTCCCATAGGGTTCAATGTATTTCATTTTTTCAACCCGGGTTCAATAAAAAACTAATTGGGTGATATTATTTATTTATATTCCCATAGGTCCTACAGACCGTCTGAACAACATACTAAAATTTCATTTTGATAAACTCATTTTTACGGCAGTTATCGTGCTAACGGACAGACAGACAGACAGACAGACAGACAGACAGACAGACAGACAGACAGACAGAATGAACAAAGTCATAAACACTTTTCAACTTTGTTGTAAAGTGTTAAAAAACACAGATCAAAATATCATAAAATACATTAAAAAGAAAAGCAAACCCTACACAACAAATGATCTGCATAAACAGATGCACCTGAATAAATACAATAAAATACAAGATGTTTACAACAAATGCTTTTTAAAATCCATCTCCGATGAATACAAAATATCCAGATTATCAAGGAAATTGCTGTATAATTTAGAAAAGCTAGTAATTGCACAATTGCATCCAATATTTGAATTAAAATTCTTTACAGCAAATAATTTAATGCTTATAATTGTATACTGAGGAACACAAAACCCAATCCCACCCAAGAGAGGGGAACAATCAACACGGCCACCGAACAGATTCCTGAAGAATGAAAACAGAATGTAATCCCTTCTGCTCTGTAAGCTTTCAAACCAAACAAATCACGTAGAAAAGTAGCGGATAAGGCATAGCAAAGAATGCGATTTTTCTTATAAAAAAGATACCTCAAATTATTTTGAATGATCTCGATCTTATTTGAGTGAACAGCATGAAATACTCCATTAGTAACATACTTTGATAAATTAATAAATAAAGTAACCGGTGTCAGAACCACAAGTTACCCCATTTTCATGATGATTCAGATAGAACTGTCCCTTTTGCAAAGACGGGTATGTATCTTTCAAAATTCTCTGATAATCTGTCTTACTTTTCCTGTGTCTTTTGCCCTCGAAACAGGTTATATTATATAATTATTTGTCTTATGTTAATACTAACGATGCATTTAAAATTTCAGACAATATTAATGAATAGCTTTTAATAATAGATGTGTTGCATGGGTTGCGTTAATGAAATATGCGCTCAGTGGTTATAGAGAAAATTTCTATATCTCTGAAGTGAATCGTTTGGCTGGGAAAAGTTATTTCAATGACATGCATATTCTTTGAGGAATCAGACGTTACTTTTAACAATTTACAACACAGTTGAAAAGTGTTTATGACTTTGTTCATTCTGTCTGTCTGTCTGTCTGTCTGTCTGTCCGTTAGCACGATAACTGTCGTAAAAATGACTTAATCAAAATGAAATTTTAGTATGCTGTTCAGACGGTCTGTAGGACCTATGGGAATATAAATAAATAATATCACCCAATTAGTTTTGGATTGAACCCGGGTTGAAAAAATGAAATACATTGAGCCCTATGGGATCTAATTTTTCAAGCATTTTTTAAGCGGATTTAAAATTCACAAATTGCTTCGAAAATTTTAGCCAATATTCAAATTGTTCCATAAAATATATAAAAAAAAATCAACGAAATATATTCAGTAGTTTTTTAAATAAAAATTTAAATAATAATAACACCTCTTATATGAAGCGATCACGTGACCATGATATGAAACGATCACGTGACATACTTCAAAATGATATATGGCATCCATCTTGTCTCAAAATCATGATTTTTAAAGTTCTTTTTAATTCATATTGAGTGTTGTATCCGTCCTAAAACTACTTTATTTTTGCCTAAATTCTGTGCATCTACATACTGAAACAACGCAATGACAATATATTTGTGTTTAAATGCTCATCCCAAATTTGATTATTTCTACAACTAAGCCTATTTTGCACCTATGTAAAATGTAAACAGCAAAATATGTAGAATGAGTTGTATTAGAATTGCTGCAATTCTTTAACACAAAATCATTTAGTCCATGGAGTCTGCTTAGCTGATATGAATGAAATATTCATTGATTTTAGAAAGAGAAGGACGATATTTTTCGATGAAGTTTTACGCATATAGTTTAATTACTTGTAGCTCCATGGTCTTAATTTTTAAATAAAATAAATTATTATAGTATTGTGATGAATGACATGAATGGGGGAATTATTTATGAATGAAATGTTGCTTTTATAGAGAGAGCCAGGCGTGTTATTTTTTCTATGACGTCATTTGAATGGATTTCAGTTGTTTTCAATGAAGTTTTCAAATATAATAAATTATCGTAGTATTATGACAATTCTAAAATTATTACCGAGGAATGTATCACATTTTAGAGATGTTTAAACCAGGCAATTTATGCTTTAATGCCGTCATTTGAATGAAGTTAATTTTTTTTTATGAAGGTTTAAGGTTTCAAATATAATAAATTAATGTAGTATTGTGATAAGTTTTAAAATATTACCGAGGAATGTATTGAACATTTTAGACATGTTTAAATAAAATTGCATTGAAGTTGGAAAGTGTTTCATAATCAATGCTTTAAGCATGATTGATCTTTCTTGTTTTGTTGCTGAATTTGTTTAATTTGGGAGCCTTTTGATGCCGGGGGCAGAGGTAAATACCCACCTTGCGCCTGCGTTAATCAGGCACTGAATGTATTCCAAACAAACGGCTGAACGTACATTTATGAAATTTTGCCGTTTGTTCGTAATACAGTAAGAAATCGTTTTTAATAGCAGGCGACACGAAAGTGTTCGCGATGCAGGCTCAGTGAGCACCAGGAAGTAGAAGACTAAGCCTGTCAACTCACGAAGTGAGTTTCGGGATTGGCGAGCGAAACGAGTTGGGTGCTGAGCATGGTGAAATTGTTCGCGAAGCGAGTTAAGGAAGTTTGTGATCGTCAGTTCATTAGGGGCAAAGCCTTAACGGGTGCTGAGTGTTGAAAACCCAGACCACACGACCAACCCGAAGGCTTATGGTAGCAAGATGTGTGGCCGGGAACTTTATTTTTTGATTCAATAGATTACAGAACATATATTAAAATGAATCACATCACAGGAACACAGAAAACTACACAGATACTTATAACACATAGAACAACACAATTAAAACACAGAGTACACAAAAATACAGGAGTAATAAATTCAGGTATAACCAGAATGGGAAAAGGATGAAAGTTTTCCCTGGAATTACATAAGATGATGAAGAATATTTTGATGGCAGTTTATCCAAAAATTTACATATGATGATGAAGTATGATATAATGATGATAATTATACCAAATGAAAGGTGAATGTGGATGAAAATGGTTGGCAATGATTGAACAGAAGGTGTACTAACATTTTGAAGAGATTTACAATGATTATTCTGGATGAAAATTGGAATTTACCGAAGAGATTTACAATGATTTTTCAGAATGAGTAAATTGGAATTTACAGAAGTATACAATTGTTTACAGGTATTTTCAGCAACATCCCAAAAGAACCAAGGAAAAGAGGAGCAGTGCAAAGTCAGGGACCAGAAAGGGCCAGGAGACCCCCAGGTTGATCAGGGAATATTATTCGAAATTTCGCGGGCGGAGAGGATGCAATATTTAATTTTTTGAATAGAAGAATTTTTTGAAAGAAGAAGCCTTAACGGGTGCATCAAACCTGCGGCAAACTCTAATTAATGAGCGGCAGCGAATGGAGGGTGGACTCCCGGGGTTTTGCAAGCATAATACACGTAATGACATATTGTCCGGAATGAAATATCTCTGGTTCCAGGTCTAATTGTCAGATAGCACAAGAGGCTTCACCAACGGGCATATTGCACCTGCGTAGCAGGCGACTCGAAGGCGCTCGTGATGCGAGCTCAGTAAGCGTCAGCATGTAGGAGGCAAAGTTTCTCGATTTGCGAAGCAAGTTGTGGGGTTTCGCGAGTGTAGCGAGAAGCAGGCGGATCTACCTCGTATCTAAAATAATTATATCGATTTTATAATCGAAATTTTTTGTTAATCAAAGCGAGATTAAATAAAATAAAAATATCCCGATTTGTGTTATCATATTTTTTAAATATAAGGACATTTTACTTTATCGAAAAATGCATGTGGAACGCATCAGATTTTCAAAATATTTTTAAATCAAATTATCTCTAGAGTATTTTGATATAAGAGACAGTGAATGCAGACACACAAAACCTTTATTGAACAAGAACAAAAAAACATATCATAAATAAAAAAATGTATATCTTTTTATATCTTTTAAAAATAAATATCATCATAGTAATTGTTTTTGTTTATAAATTTTTAAGTAAAGCGAAAAAAAAAAATCAGAAATCACGTTTTACGGAAAAACTTTACTCACGTTTAGAAGAATTGGGGAAAGTTTGATGTTACATCATACAAGTTAATGAATAAAAAATGTGTGTTCCAAAAAAGTAATTAGCTCTAACTTTTATAACATTTCGCAGAATATGCTTTCAAATATTTGCTTTCCTTAAAATTATGCAAAGTTAAATGTCAGAGCTTCTAAATTTATTAAAAGATAAACTGCTTTTCTGCGCACTGTACGACACATGACATCCTTTAGGATTTAACGTTTATATTAATAACTATTTAAATGTTCAGTTTGATAATGTGTTCAGACTGAGTGAACACATTAATTCAGTCTGAGTTAATGTTCAATCTGAGCTCAATGTTCATGTTTTTACACTAACTTTACGTTTAAATATTTATTACAAATATATATTATCATGCTTGATGTAGTGTAAATGGTTTAAAAATCTATAATTGTTGTTAGATGCTAGATATGACACTGCATATTTACAACAAATTTGTAAAAAGTGTCGACTTTGTCACAAACATTTAATATTCTATGGCTCAATCAAACACCATGTAAATTGTGCAAATAGTTGCGAATATATTCTAAAATATTTTAAAATGAGCTCGGAACAAGCAATTAAAAATAGAGACGTTGTAAAATTATTCATATAACAACCTATTTTTGTATCGAATAAAATTTTAATCACATAAGTATTTTCTGTAATAGTACACAATTACGCAAAATGATCTTGCACGTATTCGGCATAACACGAAGAGATACATATGTTGTTATACCCATACAACGTCCGATTTTAGTACCAAATCTCATTTCAAAAGTGTCAGTAGTTCAAAGATATAGATAAATACTGCAAAATGCACATGCGTGGATGCAAACGGTTCAGAGTCAGATTTCTAGTTTTTCAAATAGAAAATAGTAAATATATTTTAAAAGAATAATTATGTTAATCAATGTTACGGAAATAATTATTTTAAATATAATCTGTTATTTTAAAGCGGATAGCAGTACGCATAAAACGCTAACATTCGCCTTTCTGGAGAAATTTCAAGCTTTAAATCTAATATCGAACAAAAATATCCTACAAAAGTATATGCACACTATTTCGAATGAATTGATGCGTTGTACATAATTTTAACCAGAACTAAGTTGGAACTATTTCTGTGGTTATTACACGCCGTTCTCGACATTTTTAAATTTTTTCTTCCCTAAAGAGGTACCTCAAAATATTAGGCGATAACATAAAATATAATATATTTAGTTTCATCTTTGACAGTATAACTACTGGGTAATAAACCAGCCCTAATTTTATTGTCCTAGAATATTGAAAATATTTATTCGCAGTCAAAGTCATATTTTGAACACTCCAGATTTCTTTTAATATACTCAACTGAATTTAATTATTTAAAATATCACAAATATGTTTTACGATAATAAATGTTCTTGTCAGTTAATAATTTATGATACATAACATGTTCACGGAAATTAAAAAACATGTTTATGCGATAACAAAAAAAATAAGACAAAAAATAAAACGGCCTTCAACAATTTTGAAAATTTCCATAAATTTTATTTTACTCCAGATACCGTTGCATGTCATAATAATTCGCAAAAGAATGGGGAAAATGACGTTATAAATATATCCTAGACAAAAGATGGAAACCTCTCCCTCATTGTGTTCTTCGGTCACGTCTTTGGCGGGAAAATATATTCGAAACACGTAAAACGATTGCTGGATACCAGGTAAATGATATGAATGTATTTTTTATTTAACATGGAGAATCGTGATCATGAACGTTAAATAGAGTTCGAAGCAAATTAAACACTGTTACGGCAAATACCAGACAGCGAATAACGCAATGACGATTTATTTTTGCTACTGTAGATTTCATTAAAGGTTGGGGTGATGTTAAATATTTAATAGATAATCATTTTTTTAATTGATTAACGTATTGAAATTCCGATAGCAGATAAAGGTGACTTTGTGCGAAAAACGTGTCCTTATCAACTTGAATAGTGGAATAAAATATAGAGATATATAAAAAATAGAGTTCCTCGTGTGAAAAAGAATGCTAATAAATTATTATTTATGTTTTATTAATATATATTTGCTGGGTATAGGCACAGTCACGCCTGAAGTGTGCTATCGTGATGCATATATCAGATGGCTCTTTGCTTTTAGGTACATCCCTAACCGATATCAAACTCGAGCATTATGCACCAAGTCCTCTAAAATATCAATAAGCAAAAACAAAATACTTTGTGTAAAAGTTAATCAAGATTGGTATCACGTCTGCATTTGATAAAAATAAAATTAATTTCGTCTGTACTCTTTAAACTTTGCCATGGGACTGCTTATTCTTTTGAATTTATTTATAAGATCTTCGCCTACGTTTGCCTTAAATTTACTCCATTTGATACTAAACTTGTTGCTATTAAAGATCGTTTAGTCCATAAATCTAGTGCTCCTTACCATCCTAAGATTTTCCGTCCTTTTATTAATTTCTGTCAGGAATTTCAAACCCGCGCACTCTAATATTATCACTTTATTTAATCGTATTCGATCGTATTTAATCGTATTTAATCGTATTATGTCAGTGTTTCTGAGAAAACCATGCCATGTCAATAAGGAAAAAGTCTGATGTGGGCAGTACATGACTTTCCTTATATAATGCAATGAATTTACTAGTTTTACAGTAAAAAAATAGATTATTTTTATAGTACTTTCTTTCCAAGATATTGAATTTTCGTCAGTGAGTCGTTAGTTTCCAAGTCGCCATCATCAATGAGTTGTCATTGATTTAGCGTAATTTTTATCCATTTGGTGAGTTTTTCGTTAACTTAGCAACATTTAAAAAAGTCGCCAAGTGGGCGACATTCCACCAAATTCGTCGTCAAAATCTTGCCAAGCGTTATGGACGAAGAAATAAGTTATTCTTACAGCAGATAAATGAATATTGGCGTTCAGATACAAAAGTATTACTCAAAGTATCTTTTTTCATGAATGGAACGAGCTAGTTCCACGAGAATGATGTCACCCAATTTATCGCATGGTATTACATATGAAAAATGAACATGTTTCTCAATAGGATTTTTTTTTTTATTTTAGACTTTTTGATAATTTTTTTTAAATGTGCAATATCTCGAGAACGGTTCATTTTAGCGTTCTAAAATTCATATCAATCTTTTTCTAATGAAAAATTACATAGGAAATGTCTAGTTGCGTAACTTTATTAGCGGTTTTGATTTTTTGATGATTTTTTCAAAATTTCACTCGAAAATTTAGGGGATTCTGAACATTCGATTGCGTATAAAAACAATAGGCTTCCAATGTTAACGGATTGTTATTTTTGTACCAAATTTCGTTCAAATCGGTCCATTCGTTCATCAGTTATCGTCTCCACAGTCTCACTGATACACACACACACACACACACATATATATATATATATATATATATATATATATACATTCTCTCTCACACACACTCATATATATATATATACTTTCTCTCTCCCACACACACACACACATTACTTCTTCAAATATGTTTGATTCGTGATTAGGGATGCTTGAAACGTGCTCTCCCGTCGAAAACTCGAATTTGAATTTTCGACCCCGTTCGTCGCAATACTTTCCTTATACATTATGTATATAAGGAAAGTGATATATTATTTATATGCCAACAACCGTGTCTACAAGTAAAGTTTCAACGTATATAAGTCATACAATTCATAGAAAATATTTAACTGTTTTGGTAAGCCTTCATTGCTACTATTGTAAGAGGATTAAATACAAAATATCGTAGACTTTTGCTATTTCTAATTTACAGACACTGTAATTATCAACGCTCAGTAATTAATATTTAAGGGCTATTATTGAACATGGATACATGTTTCACATCTTGAAAGGGGGTGAGATATCCCTCCCATAAGAAGAGGGGTAAGACCCCAAAGTTGTCTTGTCGTATAGCGCCATCGGGATTTCCTATGCAGTTGCACTAATATAATATGATCACTGTCACCGTTCTCAAGCAATTTTCCTTGATACGGACTTTTCTAGACACAATGCATAGTGAGTTTGACCGCAAGAGTGACAATTTGACCGTGAGATTTAAATTCCTTTAGAGGGTTTACAGTGTCGTTCATTGATTATAGTATTTTCTTTGGGGATGGTACCTCAATTATATTTTGAGGATTCTTAGAGGGTCAAAGAATACAAATAATATTGATCGGGAGAAATGCACTTACATAGTATGCTCGAGGATATTAGGTATGCAAGTGCTGCAGTAGAGAGACAAAGATTGAATGTTTTTCGTCACTCTATGCATTGTGTTGTATGATGGACTGAAATTCTAGTTTATACATTTGTTGAAAATATTTTTACTTTAGGAAAAAGCCATACAATTATTAACATGTTTTCTACTTTCTTGATATAAGCAGGGATATACAAACTATATTTACTGTAAACTTAAAACAATATTTTAGTTTAAGCATATCACGTTAATACACTCTAAATGTCAGCTAATGTAAAATTTACAGTATAGACTCAATGGCATTTTTTATTATAACCAACGATTACTTTAATTCATTCATTGAAGTACAAACGTCTGATCCGTAAAAGGTTCATAGAAAAAAAAAATTTTATGTCTAAATATTTTTCATTTCATCACCCAACTAGTTTAAAAATACTCGCTAAATACGTAAAACTAATCTTTATAATGCATCTTAACTTCAACAAAGAAATCAACAACGTAAATCAAGACATTGATATTGTTGTCGACATTGATATATATATATACATGTATGCAGATAAAGACAGGAGTGACCATGTGAATTACATAACAAGAAAGATCAATCATGCTTAAAGCATTGATTATGAAACACTTTCCAACTTCAATGCAATTTTATTTAAAAAAGTCGAAAATGCAATACATTCCTCGGTAATATTTTAAAACTTATCACGATACTACATTGATTTATTATATTTGAAAACTTAAACCTTCATTGAAAAAAATGAACTTCATTCAAATGACGGCATTGAAATATAAATTGCGTGGTTTAAATATCTCTAAAATGAAATGCATTCCACGGTAATATTTTTAAATCTATCATAATACTACGATAATTTATTATATTTGAAAACTTCATCGAAAACAACTGAAATTAATTCAAATGACGTCATAGAAAAAATAACACGCCTGGATCTCTCTATAAAAGCAGGATTTCATTCATAACTTTCTCCATTTCATTCATCACAATACTATAATAATTTATTTTATTTAAAAATTAAGACCATGGAGCTACAATTCATAAACTTTATGCTTAAAACTTCATCGAAAAATATCGTCCTTCTGTTTATAAAATCAATTAATATTTCATTCATATCAGCCATGCAGACTCCATGGACTGAATTATTTTGTGTTAAAGAAATACAGTAATTCTAATACAACTCATTCTACATATTTTGCTGTTTACATTTTACATAGGTGAAAAATAGGCTTAATTGTAGAAATAATCAAATTTGAATGAGAATTTAAACTCAAATATATTGTCATTGTGTTGTTTTAGTATGTAGATGCACAGAATTTAAGCAGAAATAAAGTAGTTTTAGGATGGATACAACACTCAATATGAATTAAAAAGAACTTTAAAAAATCACGAATTTGAAACAAGATGGATGCCATATCTCATTTTGAAGTGGGTCATGTGATCGTTTCATATCATGGTCACGTGATCGTTTCATATAAGATGTGTAATTATTATTTTAATTTTTATTTAAAAAACTACTGAATATATTTAGCTGAATTTTTTTTATATATTTTATGGAACAATTTGACTATTACCTAAAATTTTCGAAGCAATTTGTGAATTTTAAATCCGCTTAAAAAATGTTAGAAAAATTAGGTCCCATAGTGCTCAATATATTTCATTTTTTCAACCCGGGTTCAATCCAAAACTAATTGTGTGATATTATTCATTTATATTCCCATAGGTCCTACAGATCGTCTGAACAACATACTAAAATTTCATTTTGATTAAGTCATTTTTACGGCAGTTATCGTGCTAACGGACAGACAGACAGACAGACAGACAGACAGACAGACAGACAGACAGAATGAACAAAGTCATAAACACTTTTCAACTTTGTTGTAAAGTGTTAAAAATGGCAGGGGTGATTGCGACACCCCTTTCCCGCTTAAAGCAGCTTTTACAACCCGGGTAACGCTCATGGCACCAACATAATTCCATGGTCAGTATCCCAAATGTACGAAAACAAAAGCACCAGAACAGACTCAGAACCAAAGAAGAAACAAACGAATTTTGAAAGAGAATCATCCGTCAGTCTAACCCAATGGAACATCTCCTTATAAGAGTAAAGTTGCTCATGCGCAGAGATATATCAGGAAAACAGTTTCTCGGTCGTGAATATTAAACCTCAATTATCAATATTTAGATTACAACTTTTTTTTAAAAAATGAATTGTAATAATGTTGTATAAAATTGATTGGATAATTTCTTTTTATAGCTTCTTCTGCAAATTTTTTACATTTGTAAATGCAGTCTTTCCTAAAAGGAATTTCCCTATACAACATTATTACAATTCCTTTTTTAAAGAAAAGTTGTAATCTAAAGTAGAGGAGCCTTCAAATTTTAATATATGTAGATGGAAAATTTTGATGGTAAACAAATGGTATTCATTTGAATATGATTTAAAATTGTATTTTGGAGATCATGGATGAAAAATAGTAAATGCACTTTGCTGTTCCTAACATCATTCGATATCATGAACCTTCCAGTGATGGTAAATATTTTAAACAGTATAAGGTGTCTTCATTCCCTTTTCGTTGATGCTCGACAATTCCCGTAACTCTTTTGCGAGCACTTACGTTCCACCTGCTACGCAAGCATAATACGGCTGTTGGGACCGTTGACTGGACCAACTGTTAGTGCCCAATTACTCCTGCAGCTCGCTTGGCAAGCTCTTTTAATACCATCACATTTGTCACTTGGTCGCAAACCCCAGGGAATCAGGGACTCCGCCCGCTCTTCGCTTCCGCCTTTTAATTCGCGGAGTTCGCTTCGCGAGCTTTTTCGTGACGTCTGCTTTGCAGTCTTGATGCAACCATTGGGACTTCGCCACTTGTGGTTTAAGCTCTCTAGCCCCCGGAACTCATTTAACTCGCTCGACTCTCATGCTCCCAACTTTCTTACGCTCGACAACTCCTGGAGGTCGGGACTTTCGACCTTGTTTTCTACGGATAACTAAACACCGGAGATCGCTTCGTAAACTATGTATCTCCGCCTGTTACGTAAATATACTACGACCATTATGATTTTGCATTTTATTTTATGACTCTCTACTGACTTCGGATTTAACTTGTGCTATTTTTTATGTAGCTATTTGCTATTTTTTATGTAGCCGGTACAGTATTGCAATGATTTGGCTTTCTGCTAATCAGCATGTGTATGAGGCTTTTTGCTTTGAAGAATGAAATAAATCACTTTTGAAAGGAACATATTCTTTTCACCTTTATCTGCACCTCATTGTATGATCCAAGATTCAGTTCATTATTAATACTGCGCAACATCACATGCTTCACGTATATACTACATGCGTACAAACTGCTTGCTACTGAAACTATACAGAATAAGATCATTGTTTTCGACTGTTGTATTAAAAATGCATTAGAGTATGTTCATCTCCATTATAAAACGTTGCTATAAAATAGATTAAAATTTGATTTAAGATTTTCATTTTACTCCCATGAACATTTAAAATTGTTTTTAAACTTAGAAAGAAATATTTTTGAAGCAGCATTCTTTAATATTACGTTTTATACCTCATCTGGCAACATATGCAAAATGTATGCCATAAATTAAGAATGATATTGAAACACCGATATTTTTCTTTTATCTATGAAATCTATAATGGTAAATTTTTTAAACTTTAGTGACATGAATATGCATAAAATTTAGCTTAACATAAAATCTAGGATTTTTCTGGCAACGAAACCAACTGTATTTAATAAATATATGTTCATAACATCATAGAATGATCAATCATGAACACATGTGCTCTGCAGTGAAATCCTGCGTTAAAAATGTTAAAACATTCCCTGTATGTATTAAAATGCATGGGCGGAAAAAAGCACGACAAAATATCGAGATAAATATGAATATAATATGCTAATATGTTGTGAATACGTACGGAAAATAGGAAAAGTATTTTCTTTTACGTAAGTCTTCAGGATAAAATATTTATGGAAGAATTCATACAATAATGCAATATACTTATCCGGATACATTTTTCTTAGAAACTCAGATGGAGTTGTTCACGATAATTTCCTGCTCGAGCGTTATAATGAAGTATTCGTTTTTAAGATATGGCCATGGCAAGCATACATAGACTATGAATTTCAATCTAACTTTATTAATAACACATAAATGACACAGCGACTATCTGTAGAAATAAGGAGGTTTGTATATAAAAGCATGCGTATGATTGCGCAGGACCGTTCAGTGAGTAAATTGAAATACGTATGCAATACGGGATTTAGTGATAAAATTGAATAATAGGATACTCGTAGTATACGAACGTAAGATTTTTACCACTTTCACCACGGGGCGTCGGTAGACATTGGAAAATATCTCTAATTGTCTATATATATTTTTTTCCCAGTGTCGTGATGAGATTTCGTAATCTCGCGTCACTTGTGCAAAATTCATAATTTATGCATTATATTTCAATCTTTATACTTTAAACTTCATTTTAACCCTGTTTAATTATCACTCTTGTCTTTTAAATGCATTTTATATTCTACAATTATTCTGTGCTAAAAGAATATATTTTACGCCATTTTCATATTCATTTGTAAAGCGCATTCAGAGAGAGAGTAATTTTCTAACCTTTAAAGTTCAAGGTAACTTATATCGCCTGCATATGAGCAGATGTCTGACGTAGAAGCTTTGCTCTCGGCATGTTGATATTTGTGCAAGGCATGCATTTTTTCATACAATAGCTCGGCTGGGAAACATCTGGAATAATTCCATGCAGTTTAGTAAAGTATTAATAAGTATTCCCAAGCAAACTATTAGTTGTTTAGTAAAGTAATAATAAGTAGTAATTGCATGGAGATAAGTTGTTTAGTAAAGTATTAATAAGTAGTAATACAGTTTGCGTTAAAATTCTTATTAATACTTAAAATACTTTAATTCGGGACCTCGTGCGAGGGCCGCCTCTTGCAGTTTGGAACAAATTTCTATTGGAAGATTTCAGTAAATTGCTTTCCACCAGGACCGCGTTGGATTAGCGAGTCGAATTTGGAAAAACCGGTATAAAAAGTGAGCGCTGGAGTATTTGGCGCGCTCTTTTCTGTCTGGTTGCTGACATCCTAGGTCAGCCCGGACCGCATTTTATGTGTTGCCCACCCTGGAGTGCGGGATTCGATAGAACTTCGATCCTGGCCTCTGTGGGCATGGGAAGGAGTTGCCGACACCGATGACATCGCCGACGGACATTGAGAAAGATCCATCAAGCGCTGGTCTAGAGTTTGGTTAAGTCGCCTACACTAATTTCATAACAACGACAACTTCAACAACGGCAAACTGATGTTGACCCGAGGTCTTTCTGTCGGGTCTGAACGTTAACGACTGGAGGAGCAGTATGATGCTGAGTCCTGTTCAGGGCTATGCGGCGGAGGTTTGTTCTTCATTTTCGCATCAACTTCGACTTGTCCTTTTGGTAAGAGAATTGACCTCGCGCTGCATCTACACTCTGTATTCTACGGAAGCCCCATCTGAATTCCTGCATAACCTAAAGTAAAGGCTGGCTTCCGTCATCTAATATATCTACGTTGAATAATATAACTAGTCCTATTATGCTATATAAATTTAATAACTTGCAATTCTAAATTAAATCTGGATGCTTAATCTCTGAGTGCGTTTCTCCCTGTTTGAGATCATACCATTAAATTACAATATATATTAATTATGTAAATCTTTGCTTGCCACTTCTCATTGTATTGTTGAATAACATATTGATATTGGTTTAATTCTGTGGCAGCATATGAGTTTAACTTTGGTCCTGTGTCCAGTTGGCAGTTGTTGTGCTGAAAGGAATTCAGCTTAAAGTGCTTATTTAACTTCAAAACTTAATTACGATATTAAATAAAATAGATTAATATATCCAAATTCCTGTGTGGTTATTTAGAATAATCTTCATCGCTTGAAATTGTAACTTAATGTGTTTTCAGGTGATGTGGCCTTACAAGGTAAGGGTTTATACAATTTGTATTTGGTGTTTTGCTTGCTGCAAGTCATCCAGGAATTTATTCCTGGACGAGAGTCTTTCGAAATTGAACCTGGGTTTGAAATACAATATCACGGCTTTGCATCTTAATCTCGCCATACATACAGTTATCTTTTTATCCTTTTAATTACGTATTACATAAAATATATGTACGTATGTATGTTGTCGCCGGGCATTTGGTACCTTCCTTTGCGACACCAATTACACACCTCGCTCAGCTCCACTCATCGCTACATGATCGGTCACCCTCCCAGACCAGAGATTTAGAATGCATGGCTCTCTTAGAGCGACTACAAACTGTGAGAATGCCCAAACTATTACGCATACACCCATTTCCACTCACGAAACGAAACTTATACTGTTCTATCTCCAGGATTTCAGAAACTTATTAGCTCGCTCAGGTTTGGTTTATGTAATACAATATTTATATTACATGTTCCACCCCCAATTACAAATGCCAAAAAAATAATGAGCTATCTAAATGCAGCAGAGGGAACCAATTGCAACACAATCATACATAAACAGTGGCCATCCCCTTCTGCATCAACGACAAATGGGAGAAGTGGTAGGAAACCAAAGCGGGAAATCAAAAAAGTGCCCCAAAAGTTTTATTCCAGAAAGTTCAGAAGACTTCAATTTTCGAACGAACTAACAACATGGCTCTTGGTTTTGTGCAAAACTATATCTAAAGTGAGCGCTAAAATGAAAGCGTGTTGCAAATATGTGATGTTCAATAGTATCGTACAGCATAGAGTTTGCACGAATAAGTGTTGAATGCAAAAGAGAAGAGGTAATTAGGTTTCTCTTGTCACTAATTAGCACGGAAGGCATACATTTAAAGATTATTCTAGTAATGAACAATCAGTTCGTACAAGTCTCTGTTGTAATAACGAATTCTTATATTTTGAACTAAAAGAACTATTTTGAGTTTCAGTAGCTTAAAAGAAAGTGTTTAAAAATATATCTTAATTATGTTACGTGTGTAAATATGCTTATTAATGAGATGTTGTCAGTGTTAGATATATTATAATAATATATTTATGAATAGTATTATTAATCAAGAAAATGGATATCTATAACTTAAAATAGTCAATAAAATTGGTCAATTTAGATCAGTGTTTCCCAAACTTTTTTAACTCGCGGCGCACTTTACAGCAAATGAAAATTTTGCGGCGCACTAATTATATATATATATATATATATATATATATATATATATATATATATATATATATATATATATATATATATATATATATATATAGATAGATAGATAGATAGATAGATACTATGGCTTACTAAAATAAGAAGGATACTATGCAAATATGATTAAATAAAGAATTTAAAGTTATTAAGTAAATGGATTGAAAATGAAAATACATTTAATTTATTGCGCAAATGCAGCTCATAAATAAAATGATTTCAATAATAATAGTAGTTTGGAAATCCAATGAACGAATATATATATATATATATATATATATATATATATATATATATATATATATATATATATATATATATATATATATATGTATATGTATATATATATACAGTATAAAATATTTTAAAAACATATGAACAAGTAGACTTAAAAGCAAAGTATTTTAAGGCGCAATGCCGCACTTTCAATATAAGCCGAAATAAGTTAGAAAATCGTTGAAAAAGATTGAAAAGAGGAGGACGTGGAAAGGGGGAGGAGTTTAGACAGTACTTACAGGAACGGCAGTAAAAAGGCCGGAGGGGGATTGTGACCCCCCGTTCCCGATTAAAGCGCTTTTATCCCATGGAAACACTCCTGGTAACTCTGTCTTCCCGAAACATTTCTCCGTCCGATGAAAAATAAAGAAACATCCAAGAGGAAAACGAGCCAAAATTCACAAAGGGGCAAGTGGAAAGAAACTAATCACACCACCACTAATTACACCACAATTTATATTATTTTAATATTAATGATTTATATTAAGAATTTTATTTCATATTTTACTCATTTGTAATATAATTTTAATTCTTTCGCGGCGCACCCAACTATACTTCGCGACGCACCAGTGCGCCGCGGCGCACAGTTTGGGAAACACTGATTTAGATAAATGTATTTATTTATATTTTGTGTGTTTGTCTCTCCGGCTTCAGAACCGGGAGTTTACATGCTCCACCCTTAGTGAAGGCATTATAGGAAAGTCCTGGAGTAGTGATTTCTGATAAGGACAATTTTACCTTATTACATGATGCGGACACGTGCATTGGTGCCGTATGTGGTCAAGCTCGGAGAGAATTATGATTTTAATAAAAGAAAGTAATAATAAGTAAAAGACAAAATTGAATTTAATAATGATTTGAATTTAATATTGAATTTAATAATGAATTTAATAATGATATGCTAATTCAGCATTAAGATAGAGATATGCATGAAAATGGTAATTTGAAATACATGTATTATATTATTGTGTATATATGTATGTACTAGCATAAATATTTAGTATATAGTATAGTAAGTGTATAATAGTGTAATAAATCATGGCGCCGAAAAAGAGTAGGCAAACAAATAAAAGAGCTAGGCAAGATCATCCAATGGACGTTAACATACAGCAGGAGGTAAATATAAATGACATAGTAACAAATAATTCGGCTTTGACAAATAACACGGTTCGCACACAAACAGCGACAAATCAAGTGCAGCAAATTCCTCGTTGCCAATTATGCAAATGTTGCCATCATTTGATGGGCAAAAAGATAACAATGTGCATTTTTTACAATGCAATTTAATGAAATAGCAGAATTAACGTCATGGACAGAACAAGAAAAAATTATTATTGTAAAATCTAGATTGAAGGGAGAAGCACTACAATTTTTGGCAGAAAATATTGCTCTGCAAAAAGAAAATCTTACGAAAAATTTATGGAATTGTTAAAAAACAAATTTGAAAGGAAGCAAACCTTAGTGCAAAAACATAATAATTTCAACAACCTAAAAGATTTGCCAAACATGGCCATAAAGGACCTAGCACAGGAGATTGAAAACCAAGCGATCTTATTTTTAGAGGTAGAAGAAACAATTGACCCAAAAGTAGAGAAAATTATAGAGAAAATAAAACTTACAAAATTTTTACAAATACTCAGAGAGTATTTACGAACGGAAGTGAAGAAAAATGACCCGAAAACCTTTAATAAAGCAGTTAGAATAGCGAAGGTAATCTAATCCGAATTAAAGGAAGAAAATGAAATTGTAAATACTATAGAAGTAGAAAAAAAATAATTGAGAATGCGGAGATAAACAATGTCAATATTGAAAATACTACAGAAAAGCCGCCACAGAAATTTTGTATAGCTTGCGGTCGTAACAACCATTGGATGGCCGAATGCTTTACGCTTCAAAAGGTACAAGATAATTTAAGAAGGGCGATGACGAATGAAAACAACAGTCAGAAAACCGCCAATTACCAAGAAAGACCCACAAATCAGAATAATTGTGTACATTAGAGTAGATCCAATTTTAGAAGAGGTAGTTACACAAATAACCGGGAATACGACGCCGAACAGAAATTAACAATGGACAATTTCAAAGCAATAATAGGAGACAATATCAAAATAATAGGAGCAATATGAAACCAATAATAGGCAATATCAAAATAATGGATATTTAAACTAAGAAAGTTACCTTGAAATAAAAGACAGATAGAAAATTATAATGCATCAAATAAGGATTCGAGATCCCATAAAATTTCAAACAAAATTAATAAGGATGTACATAATTTCAAAGAACATTTACTAAATTCAACTTATGGACAAAGTGACGCACTGCCTATCATAAACATAGATTCAGAGAATATAAAAACAGTTGCTCTCATTGACAGTAGCGTTAGTGTGAGTTTATTGTCAGACCAAATTTTTCAAAAAATCAAAAATAAAATTAAAATTAACTACTTATCCAGACGAGGGAAAATCCAAACTATGACTAATGAAAACATACAGTTCTCAAAATGTATAAGCTTCAGCTTCAAAATCGAAAACAAAATATGTAAAAATTCATTTTTTATTACTAGACAATTAAACAACACCCCCTATGAAATAATTTTAGGATTTGACTTCCTCAGAAATCACCATGCCGCAATTGACACAAATAAATTAACATTAAAATTTGTTACAGAATCTATATCTAATCCAATCCATCTCAAAACAAAAATCAGAAAACATCACAGGAACCAGAAAATAAACATACAAGAGTGGAGCATATTCAATGCTTAAATGCAAGCGTAACACATAAAATTAAATTACTCCCCCAAGAAACAACATCAATAAAATTAAAATTAAGTGAAAACTACTTTGAAGATAAGGATGTAATGTTAAACATTACAAATTCAGTGAAAGATTTACGCGCGGAGTATTCTTTACATTATGTAAATAATAGAAAAATTATTTCTACTTTAATTACAAATAAAACAGAAGAAGAAATTCAACTAAATAAAAATATGAATTTCGGGGTTGTAACACCGCAATTTGCCACCACGGAAAGCGGAATTAACACCGCAAGATTTTAAATTATATCATTTACAAGACAATGAAAAACATATGTTGCTTAAATTGCTTTTACAAAATTATGACGTATTTTCAAAATCATTTAAAACGCTGGGAATGACGGAGGAAATAGTACCTGAATTTAATTTACTACACCAATACTCAATACAATGTAAACCTTATCCCTTTCCAAAGATGTTAAAACCTGTACTCGAGAGTGAAATAAAACAATTGTGTGAAGAAGCGATAATTGAAAAGAGTACCAGTAATTATGCTTTCCCATGTTTACTAATTAAGGAGAAAACCAATATTATTAATAGTAATAACAGTAAAGAACAAAAATATCGTTTAGCAGTAGATTATAGACTCCTAAATCAGATTACCGAATTACTGCCCATAAATATTGGTAAAATTAGCCACATTCTGCACAACATCGCAGGCCACAAATTGTATACTGTCACTGATTTAAAAGCCGCATTTTTTCAAATGAAAATCAAACCTGAAAATAGTTTAATGTTAACGTTCGTGACGAATGAAGGCTT
Organism: Amaurobius ferox; assembly: GCA_951213105.1. Classification (NCBI taxonomy): domain Eukaryota; kingdom Metazoa; phylum Arthropoda; class Arachnida; order Araneae; family Amaurobiidae; genus Amaurobius; species Amaurobius ferox. Next base: position 35,191,400 of record OX578144.1, on the reverse strand, counting down.
GGTCAAACCTAATAGAACGCCTTTTGGAGCAAAAAACTCATCAGCGTATTTTTCTTTACTAATGGTGAAATGCTTAGGAGATTTAAAAGAACGAAAGATTGAATTTTATTTAGATGATATTGTAATTGCCGCAACTTCATTTGAGGAAATGTTGGATAGAATAAAAATTGTATTTGCAAGATTGTGTAAATTTGATTTAATCATAGATCCTTCAAAATTACAAATGTGTAAAGAGAAAATTAAATTTTTAGGATTTAAGATAAGTAAGGAAGGCATAACACCTTCAGATGATAATGTACAAAAAATAACGAATTTCCCTGTGCCAATGTCAGTAAAAAAAGTAAAATCATTTTTAGGTTTATGTAATTACTTCAGACAGATCATACCAAATTTTTCTGAACTATGCAACCCATTAATTGAATTAACGAAGAAAGATAAGAAATTCATATGGATGGAGAAATGCGAAGAAGCGTTTGTAAAACTACAAAATGCAATTTTGTCAAAACCGGTAGTCAGGGCAGCCGATATGTCAAAGCATTTTTTTTGTCAACAGACTGTTCAAAAGCAGCCGCGTCGGGAATTTTGCTTCAATCAGTGAATGGAAATTTACATCCGATAGAATATTATAGCAGGAAAATTTCCGACAGTGAAAAGAAATATCCGAGCATGAAGCTAGAATTGCTAGCAATTCATGACGCTATAATACATTTCAAGGATTTTTTATATGGTACGCACTTTACAATTTTTGCAGATTCTAAAGCATTAACGCATTATATTCATTTAGAAAATCAAAATTCTGATTCAATCGCAAGACGGTTATTAAATTTACAACAATTTCCATTTGACATAAAATAGATTAAAGGACAAGATAATCCAAGTGATTTTATGTCACGTCAAATTTTTTTTGAACAAACTAAGACTAAATTAAAAATAATAATATTGCTAATGACAGTGCTATGACAATAGCCAAAATTTTAGAAGAACAAGCAAAATACAGAGAGATAAAGAAAATTATTAACGGACTGAATGCAAAATCTAAACAGACAAAATATGTAAATAAATACTATAGAGATTTAAAATCGGGATTGGTTATGATCACAACGGCTAGATCTATCAGAAATCCGATTCAAAAGGACAGAATTCAGATACCTCACAGTCTAAAATTCGCAGTTATTGAGTAAGCTCATACACCGCATTTCGGAATAGAAAAGACCAATCAAATTCTAAATAGAAAATATTACTGGAAAGGGGCTTACAATGATGTAAAGAATTTTTGCACATCATGTGATGCATGTTTATGTTATAAAAATAAGGCTATAAGACCTATGGCATTGCAACGTGTGCCACGCCCAAGTCAACAAAATCATACCGTTGCATTAGATATAGTAGGTAAATTATCCAGAAGTAATGGTCAACACGAATACATAATTACGGTAATAGACCATTATTCGAGATTCCTGGAGGCTGTGCCCGTGAGAAATATGAATACTGCGACCGTATTACAGGTCCTAACTAATTGGGTAGCAATAATTGGAGTTCCAATATGGCTATTAACGGACAATGCCAAACAATTCAAAAGCAAGGAATTTAAAATATTCGCAGAGCAACATGGTATAAAATTGTAGTATACATCAATATATAAACCAAGCTCAAATGCAATTTTAGAAAGAAGTCACTTATGCATAAAAAATTCTTTAGCAACAATGGCAAATCAAACCTTCAATTGGCATAAAGTATTGCCATATGTAAAGTTATTTCATAATGATACACCTAGCGCAAATATAGACCACAGTCCCGCTATCTTGTTTGTCACCTGAGATTTGAAATTACCCGGAGAAAATAATCTGGAATTAACAGCAAATCCAAATGACAGCCCAATTTTAACGCAAACCGAATACGATAAGAGGTCAGTGAAGCACTTACGTTAGCGGAAAAAGATTAATAAATTCACGAAACAGAAACAAATACAAGCGCAATTTCGGCAGGAAAGAGTTTGTAAAAGAGTAAGGTAAAAAAAGTTATTAAGAGGGCAAACTATATATTTAAAGAATTTACGACCCCCGAAAAAATTTCAAAGACCATATTGTATTGTAAAGGTGATACGCAATAACAACTATGCTATCACGCCTATACATGATCCCAATAAAAAATGGATAGTTGTTCATGCGAATAAATTATATAAAGCAGAACCGCGTAAAAAGTATTTACAAAATAATCAGATGCAGCAAACTTCTGACAGAAGTCAATCGCATGTAAATAAAGATTATGATAAAGCTAACAGGAATCAAAATAATGTGAGTCCTAGGAGATATAATTTGAGGAAACGCTAAAAAGTCATATTAGAATCAGCGGTGATGGAATGGTAATAATATAATATGAGATATAATTTGTGAAAACGCAAAATATGTTAATGTAAAGTAGCGGTAATGAAAGTAGTAAATGTATAAATATTAAAATGTAATAATTAAATAAATGTAAATATTGATAAATATGAGGATAAAACAAAAAATAAAATGTAAATAAGTAAACATGTCTGTGAAACATAAGTCATAATATAAAGTACATATCGGAAAAAAATGTATACGTGGTAAATAATACATACAATACCCCTCAATGTTTTAGAATTATATAAACTGAGGTGTGAGAAAAGTGACAGAGATAAATAAATTTGTCTTACTTGTAATTTGTGCTGCTTGTAATCTGTCTTGCTTGTCCAACAATATTGGATAACTGTAGAGGGCATCGGAATGTCAGCAAGTCTTGTACAGTGATAAGATGTTTGAGTTGAAGTGTATACGCTTTTTTCTTTTCTTCATGGTACGAGTCTTGAAAACATACGTACGGGAAAATTAATAAAATGCAAAATAAAGTAAATGGAACATGGTAAAAACAAGTACATGATATTCAAAATCATAATATTATTTATTAATAGTTCATAAAAAGTCAATAGAATACAAGCAAAATCATAAATAAATAAATAAATAAAATTTTGAAGTCAAAATAAACAGTCACAGCTGATGCAAAAATAATTAGTAAACAGATAAATATATATTGCATAAGTAGTTTATACATACCTTTTACGGAAACACGCAAATCTAAAAAAAAATAAATAATAAAAGTTAATTACATAAATGAATTAATAAAGCTTGAATAAGTAAGATCAGTTTCCCATCCTTCACAGGCAGAGTAAGAAGACCATATGTGGACATAGTACGGCGAAAGCTTATCCACTTCAAAATAAATATCCAGGCTAAAAAATAAACATCAGGAGAAAAACTCTCCCGGATAGTACGCTAATAATACAAAAAATTATATTGTAAACTTGCAAGCAATGTATCAAATTTTAAAATTATAATTGCAGGCTATTATAGTTATTTAAAAATACCGGCTTGTAAAATAAAATGCATTAGGAAAAGATATTAAATTGTATGTAAAATGATAAATTATTTAGAGTTAGTAAGAAATTATTTCATTAATTAAACATCACTGTAAATAAAAAGAAATAACAGATAAAATTAAATATGAAAGAATGATATTTAAATAAATAAATATGTAAAATTATGAAATAAATATGTAAAATGCTGAAATGGGAACATGAAGTCAGTTAAATCAATAACATAACAATGAAGCATATTATATTCATAATAATATATATAAATAAATTTATCACGCGTTGTTGCAACAAAAAGATAAATACATTCAATGAATTAAGAGTACATGAAAATAAAAATCATAATTAGTCAACAATCAGATCTGCGTTAAGGTCATAAAAAAAGGAAAAGTATATGTATATATATATTAAATTAAATAGAATTCATAACAAAATATGTAGAATAAATATAAATGATAATACAAAAAACATGAAAGGAAAAATTGTAATTGCATTCCTCAAAGGATACAGACGAGCTTACCGCTTGAAATCATAGCGTACACAGTCAATAGCGATGAATCAAAAGCCCGCGCATGAGAAGATAGAATACCGCCAAATTGAACGATGACGATGAAAGCTTCAGAAAAACAGGGAGGGAAAAGTTAACAATCTTATGTAATGTACGCACATCAGGAGGTAAGTTCAAAGGTCTCCATGCATGAGCGAATACGCAGTTGCCATGGAAACTCGTTCGTGCAAGGGAGAAAGCTTCTTTTCGCTCAAGCGAGATTTTTTTTTTCTTTTCTCCCTCTCTCCCCAAAATTTTAAACTCTTCTCTTTCTCTGTCAGTGCTACACTCAACATTGTAACCCATGGTCTTCCATCGGTTGACATGTGAATTTAAAAACGCCCCTGGCTTCTCTAATTTGCTCTGCCTACTCATTTGAAATGTATACTCTTGTTTTGTATAGTATACATTTTAAGGCCACTGCCTTTGTAAGTATGCGTTTCTTTCAGGCATATATCCGGGGGGAGGGGCGAATCCCTCCGTAGACATTTCATAACAAATTAGTTTCTATTTATGTGACAGCATTTAGCTATATTTATATAGGGCAAATAGAAAACCTGCATCCCTAAAGTTTCAGGACGTTTTGGACGGGGGGGGGGGGGGGGAGAGAGGCGGAGAATGGAAGAATGGCCTTTGGAATGCAATATTCTTTCTCATTTGCTTATCGCCGCTAGTCATCAACCGACCAGATATGTCTGGAGGGCAAAACGCAAAATGCTCGTCTGTACTACAGAAACTATCTCCATAATTATTGCGATAAATCCAACGAAAGTGAATGTTACAATTGAATATCAAAATTCCATGTAACAATCTCCACTACAGTTTCTACTAATATTGGTCTCCTCACTCAGACGTGTTACTAGTTACACCATTTCGGTCATGTTAGAAATGCTTCGAAATGGCTTACATTCGTGCATTTCTGAAAAAACCATTGGACGAACCCAACTCTCTTGCAAATGCAATCATATCAGAATTTCTTAATTACTCGAGAAAGTGATCTTAATTTATTGAATATGAATGTTCTGTTTTTTGTCTTGAAATTTATTGCTGTTTTTGTCCCCAAAGCTGCAATATTCTTATATGCTATTTCACACAAAGTTTTTCATTTCAAATCTGTTATTTAAATAGAAGTGTTAGTATATTTTGAATTAGGTTGATATTGATTCAATTAACATTTATAGCCGCACTACTCCATGTAAGGAAAAATTCGAATTATCTTGCATTTTCCTCTTCTCAAAACGTCTTGCAAAAACCTAACCGGGATGTAAACATGCCATATTTTCACTTTCCTTATATACATAATGTATAAGGAAATTATTGTGACGGGGTCGAAAATGCGAATTCGAGTTTTCGACGGGGAGCACGTTTCAAGCATCCCGGATCACGAATCGAACATTTTTGAAGTGATGTCTGTGTGTGTGTGTGTGTCAGTGAGACTGTGGAGACGATACCTGACGAACAAATAGAGCGATTCGAATGAAATTTGGTTCACAAATCACAATCCTTACTGGAAGCCTATTGTTTTAATGGTTATGGTACTGGAAGCCTATTGTTTTAAAATACAATCGAATGTACACAACCCTCCTAAATTTTCGTGTGAAATTTTGAAAAATCATCAAAAAATCAAAACCTTTAATAAAGTTACGCAAATAGACATTTCTTATGTAATTTTTCCTTAGAAAACGATTGACATAAATCTTAGAACGCTAGCGTGAACCGTTCTATTATTTCACATTTGTCAAATAAATTAATCAAAAAGTCCCATAAATTAAAAAATATTAACTGTTAAGAAATATGCTGATTTTCATATGTAGTATAATGCGATAAATTTGGTGACATTATTCTCGTGGATCTAACTCGTTCCATTCACGAGAAAAGATACTTTGAGTAATACTTTTGTATTTGAACCCCAATAGTCATTTATCTGCTGTAAGAACAACTTATTTCTTCGTCCATAACGCTTGGCGAGATTTTGGCGACGATTTTAGCGGAATGTCGCCAACTTGGCGACATTTTTAAATGTTGCAAAATTAACGAAAGTCTAGCCAAATAGATAAAAATGACGCTAAATGAATGAAATGAGGAATAATTCAAGAAAATTCGATATCTTTGAAAGAATATAAGTATCTACTATAAGAATAATATTTTTTAACAGTAAAAGTAGTAAATTCATTATATAAGGAAAGTCATGTGTTGCCCACATAAGATTTTTTTAATTCTCCCTCCGAATGTAGAATATTGGACTTTATACGAACAATCGGCCTAAACGCCAAACCAAACCCATGCTATCTCAGTTTCTCCCATACATCCGATCAGATACACTACTACAAGCATATAAAGAACTAACTACTTGAACTATTTTATTGTATCACAGAACCCTGAATACTCACCTAATATTTACTTAATTATTAACATTTATAGAACCCAGTATGTCATAATAGATTACTTTATCTACTTCGAATATGAATCTGTTCCGACTTGATATCTCATGCTCATATGCAGATAAATAATAATATGGTATCCTCTATCTTAATCTTCGTATTGTGTCTAAAATATTTCAATATATATAGATTCAAATAATATTTATTTTTCACTCGTTACACCGCATTTATAAAATCAACGTTACTTTCTTTTTAGCTTTACTGATATGCATCTGCATAAATCTTAACCGAAAAAGATTAAATTGAGCTATTCACCGACAACTAAACCCTTTGTCTCTAATGAATATCGGCTCTAGCCATCATTGAAAGATCAATCACGAACATCTGGGCTCTACAGCTACGCTCTGTGCTCGAAATTATAAAACATCTCCCCCTGCATATTAAAATACGTGGACGGAAAAATGTAATGTTAAAAGATTGTGATAAATTTGGGTATAATATAAGTTTATATCTAAGGTATACGTATTGGAAATATAAAATGTACCTTATTGGCGCTAGATATCTGCAGGCTAAATATTTATTTTATAGTTATTTAGTCGGTCGTATACTCATTGCATCCCAAGTAGACACTTAAATTTTGAATGTTGAAGATGAGGTCATAAATTTGAAAATGGTTGCTCTTAATATCTCTAATACATATCATGAATTTTTTATGTCTCAATCCATATATGCTTCCCAATTCTGCTTCGATATGGCTTTTATGTGATAGCTGTGGATATATGTCCTAGTAGCATTTAATATTAGTCCAATTTGGACCAACTTGTATATCTTGGCATTACATTGGAAATGTGTTCAATATAATCCCAATATTGGGCAAATAATAGGATTGCATTGGCTTCCATTATTAGCCAAATATTTTCATTAAAATATTACGCCAATTTTGGTCTTACATTCGAAATATTTCCAATAAAACACAAATATTGATATAATATTGTTCCAATATTTTAAACCTATATTGGCCCGTATATTTCGTATATTGGTTGGCATTATTTGGCTATACGTGTATAAATGTGCTTAAGTATATGACTATGTTTCAGTGCTGTGTGTGAACGGGGGTACGAATTTTGGAAATGTTGGAGCAAAACAATGTTGGGAAATTTTGTAATTTTTAAGGTCAAGTTAATATTTATTTATTCATTTTTACGTTCATTTATTGTTTCTCCCGTCAATGGGAAATGCAATGATTTCTTATAATATACATTTTAGAGCAGTCGACATCGTTCAATAAAAGACGTCCACTGCTTCCCCAAAGTGCAGAAATAAGAATTTTTGGAATAAATATAGTAAATTTCCCAATGACGCCATTAACACTATGACGTCACTTGGCTGTGTAACGGTCTTCAAAATTTGTACTTTTTTGCATATGTTTCATATTTTCTACTTCTTTTCTGTATCATATATGTTTCATTAGCCACGTTCTCTTTTATATATATATTTTTTATTTTAAAGTACTCTAATTCATTTTATGTTCATGGGATAAATAATTAACCGAATGTTAATCAGAATCTCAGAAGATCGAACTTATCAAATTGCTTTATATGATACAGGGTGCTTATAATCATCTTCACAAGAAAATTTCCAAACGATTGATTTCTATTAATACATTTGAAAACTTGTTGTACGTTTTTCGATAGGACGTCGCACTTCAGAAACACATGCACTAACAATCTGTAAATTTGTTAGCGTCAAAATAAAAAAAAAAATCTGTATTTTGTCTGTTAACAAACAAAACGTACTAGATCCCCGAGAGCTATGTAAATAGATTTATCCACCAGTGGATTGGTTTTATTCATGTTAGAACACACTCTAATTGAAACTGTTAATAAACTTGAAAAATATTGCTTTTTGCGCTTTCTATATGCTTTCATAAGTTTGCTTTATTGGTCTTAAATTATATTCCGCATTTTTTGCAAATGGATTCCATGTCATTAACTTGTATTCTATTTCAAACCTGTCATATGAACCTCACCTTCCTACTCATGGCAGTGGCGTGGCCAAGGAGAGAGATTTGGGGGTTACAGTCCCCCACGCATTCATAGAACCCACTGAGTTTTGAAGGAATAATATATGGAGAAATGGATAACAAACTATTGTGTTACCTACTACCTCTCAGAAATATTTTCTGCCAACGCTATTGTCTCTTATAACCAATTATTAATTTGAAACTCGATTTTTGCTAGTTGAGTCTATCTTTTAAATCTCTGAAACGCCTCTTCAGCCGCCATTAACAAATGTAAAGGATAGCAACATAATAAGGATGACTGTTATAAAAAATGAACAGATTCATCCCATTTCATTTACTTGAAATCCTAAATTAGTTTTGGTTTCACGGCAATATTTAATAATTAATATTAGAAATTGGTTTTAGGGCAATAATTTAGTTAAAACATGTACCGAAAACAAAAATGTATGTTTCTGTTATACAACTGCGATAAACATTTTGGAGTTATTTGTAACAGAAAATCGCATCCTTTAAAATAAAAACAGCCCAGTAGCAGAAAGCAGAATAAAGTCGTGTTCAGTATTGAAAAGCACCCCAATCTGCTCTTTGTCGCCTAATAGGACAACTTTGATACCCAATTTATTTTATATTTAATGAAAGTACAATTCTCATATTCCTGTCGGAGTGTCTTTAGAGAAATATAAATCAAACAAACCATGTGTCTTTAAATAAATTTTCTGGTACGTGTTCTAAAGTGCAAGATTTCGATTGCGTCTTCCGCTAGATTTTGAGAATAATTCTTGTTTAATCTTGAACAGAAAACTATGACACTATGAAGCGGAGAATCTGATTGGTGCCTCCGATAATGGATACTAAAAAATGCAAAGTAACTCGAAAAAGGTCGACGCTAAGTTCGGCGTGATTGCACAGTGTCCGTTTACTAAATGGACCAAGAGTCAGATTTCCAGAAGTTGGTAATAATAATGAGCAGATAATGGAATTGGATAGTCCTATGTCAGACGGAAAGTGTTCCTAAATCGGTTTTCAAAGATAACACTTTTAGAAATCCTGTAATTATTTTTCTCTAATGTGGGTGGTAACATATATAGGTACTACAGTATATACTAAAGATCTTCTAAATGTATATTGTAGAATATTCAGTTTGACGCATTGAAAATACGCATGGAAAAATATTTAAATAACACAGGGTAAGATGGGAGTTAATATAAGATATGAGTATGCTATAAATAAAGTACAGTATATATTTAAATATACTATAAATAAAGTACAGTATGTATCATTGAATATGAACTAATTTCGTCAAATAGAATTTTAAAAAATAACTAATATCCGAAAAAGGAGACACATAATAACAAGATATATCAATCATGCATAAAGCATTGATTATGAAACACATTCCAACTTCAATGTAATTTTATTTAAACATCTCTAAAATGAGATACGTTCAGCGGTAATATTTTTAAAATTATCACAATACTACATTAATTTATACATTTGAAAAACCTAAGATTTCATCGAAAAAAATTAACTTTATTCAAATGACGTCATTTAAATATAAATCGCCTGGTTCTCGGTGTAAAAGCTGTAATTATTTCATTCATACACTTTTATTCCATTCCTGTCGTTCATCACAATACTACAATACTTTATTTCATTTAAAAACTTAAAACCATGGAGGTAAACGTAATTTAACTCAAGCTTAAAACGTCATCGAAAACTCATTAAAGCATAAATATTCATCGAAAAAGTCTGCTATAAAATCGTCTGTTCCCTATGTAAAATCAATGAATGAGTCATTCATATCAGCTATATTTTAGACTCAAAATAATTTTCTAAGATCTAAATAATTTTGCGTTAAAGAAATTCGGCAAATCTTATACAATTCATCTTACATCTTTATGTGTTTACTTTATGTGCGAAAATTTACTGTGTTTTAGCAACGCTTCTCAAAATCGTCTCTAGACCGTGACGTCACGAATAACGAAATTTTTTCCACTAATGTCATTACACAACATTTTGATTGGTTTGACAACATTTTGATTGGTCAACATTTTGGATACCAGGCTGAATGTCAATTCCAATATAAAATAACCGTGGTAGTATCATGAAGCGGCAGACACAGGGGGTTCTCGTCCCGGGGCATGACTAAGTTAATTATTTTTATCTCGCTCTGCGTATCAAAAAAATCTGATGTGGGCAACACATGCCTTCCCTTATATAATGTAATGAATTTACTACTTTTAGAGTAAAATAAATAGGTTTTCCTTCTAGTAGATACTAATATCCTTTCCAAGATATTGAATTTTCGACAATTAGTCGTCATTTTCATTGATTTAGCGTTATTTTTATCCATTTGGCGAGATTTTCGTTAATTTGGCAACATTTCATAAAGTCGCCAAGTTGGCGACAATCCGCCAATTTCGTCGCCAATATCTGGCCAAGCGTTATGGACGAAGAAATAAGTTGTTCTTACAGCAGATAAATTGGCGTTCAAATGCAAAAGTATTACTCAAAGTATCTTTTTTCATGAATGGAACGAGCTAGATCCACGAGAATGATGTCACCCAATTTATCGCATGATATTATATATGAAAAGTGAACATGTTTCTCAATAGGAATTTTTTTTTTTCTATTTTATATGACTTTTTGATATTTTTTTGAAAAATGTGCGATATCTCGGGAACGGTTCATGTTAGCGTTCCAAAATTTATGTCAATCGTTTTCTAATGAAAAATTACATAAGAAATGTCTATTTGCGTAACTTTAATATTGGTTTAGATTTTTTGAAGATTTTTTCAAAATTTCATTCGAAAGTTTAGGGGGGTTCTGAGCATTCGATTGCGTATAAAAACAGTAGGCTTCCAGTGTTTAAAGATTGTGATTTTTGTACCAAATTTGGTTCGAATCGGTCTATTTGTTCGTCAGTTATCGTCTCCACAGACCCACTGACACACACACACACACACATACTTTCACTCACACGCACACACACACACACACACACACACACATACACACGCACACACAGACATCACTTCAAAAATGTTTGATTCGTGAGCAGGGATGCTTGAAACGTGCTCTCCCGTCGAAAACTCGAATTCGAATTTTCGACCCCGTCACAATACTTTCCTTATACATTATGTATATAAGGAAAGTAATAATTAAGAACAGCGTATAAAATAATTAAGACATAGCAATTAAGAACGCGCGCATTTTTTCTAAGGTCCTCGAGAGGATCCGAACTTGTTAACTGCGACTGTCATCTCACTCCACCGATGTCTCTAAATTTCCTAGGACGTCACTGGATCCTGCGTGCACTGCATAATTTAAAATATTTTCCAAGCTTTTTACGTCTGAATATTGCAACTTCAAGATTAATAAAATAATTTTAACTGTAATAATGCGAATGCATTCTGTGCTTTGGCAACTTCTCTCAAAGATTACTCTGGACCGTGACACGACTAATGGCGATAGCTAATTTACATTACGCCAAGCTGACAACTTTTCTATTGGTTGCCGGGCTGAATTCCCAACCTTATATTAAACAACCTTGTGTGGCCGTATGTGATCACTGACCTTGAGAGCGTCTTGACTGGTAACGTAGGAAGAATGATATTCAGACAACTTGTGATACGGTTGTATTTAATAAGTGATGCGTAGCGCTTACATGGTGTTTATCGTAAAATGCGTAGCGTTTACATGGTGTTTATCGTCGCCACCAGCCGACATTGTGCCATCTTCTGTATCATATTGAAAAGTGTTGGTTACCTGAATTTCCGTCTCGGATGCGACTGCGCATTTGGTATTATGATGGCTATAGAACTTTCTGACTAGTGAGTGATGTTGAGCTTTTATCTTTTATGATTATACATCAAAATGTCTGCATTGTCAAACGTGAAGCGTAAATGATGTCAGTACTCAATGTAAACCTTATTTCGGCCCATGTTCCATCTTTAGTTTTCGTCCTGGAGGTATTTTAAATTCTCTTGAGGCTGCATTGATAAGCCAGCGAAGATCTTGTTTGTGTGCCCAAGTACAACCTGTGCCCCAATTCCAAATTCCTTCCAAACTATGTATCCTAAATATATATTTTTTAGAATTTTGATTTAAATCACCATATTTGAGAGAAAACCTGGAGAAAAATAGATAAATATGAATAGATAATTACGGTTATTTGAAATTTGATAAGTAAAAGAATTCTGCATTTTCCTTTATAGGTAGCCGCATAATACAAAACATGTCGAATGCGAAGCTTTTAACTACATTAGTTGAATTTAGAGCTTAAATGCAATGGCGAAATTTCGTAGAACAAGAAAATGTACTATATTTGATGCACTGATACAAAAACTAGCTGGGGGCAAAATAAACCTAATTTATAACGCCTTGTCTCATTATGCCTGCCTGTCAGAAAATTTAAAAATGAACATTTTACTTTTTTATTTTCTGGTTTAGATGAGGCTGAAAACAGCTACTTGATGGCCCGTGTAAAAGCTGTCTATCAGAGCCTTCAACATTTTACTCTACATTTTTCTGCCGAGCATTTTAATATTATCTTAATGTTTTTCGCAGTTCCTGTTGTTATATTTCAAATTTATAACTATAACACAATTTAATGCAATCGTTAAAAATCCTCCATTCTATTACTTTTCTTTCGTGTTTAAACAACAATATGTCTTAATTACGACTTTTATTCCACAACTTCCCACTGTCATTAGATGAGTATTCACTCTTGTTTTAACTTTCCAAATAGAAAACTATCACGAAAGCAAAGCTGAGAAACGGATTTCAATCTCCTAGCTTAGGAACCAAAAATACGAAATACCTCGTAAAAGGCTGATGCCATTGATCATTACGAGTCTGGCGTGATTACGCAGAGTCTGATTACTTACTTGGGCAAAGAGTCAAATTTTCGGAAGATGGTGCTGATAATGAGCTGATAATAGCCCTCATCCTGCCTTTAAAAGACGGCATAGTATGTCTGAAGAGTGATTTTGGAGATAAAACTTTTAGAAGTTTTCATGATTGCTCTTTTGATGCAGTTGATAAGATGAGTAGGTGTTTCAGTTCTTCTAAATATTTGTTGAAGAATGTTCACATCATTAATCTCAATTTACAGTCAATGAAAATGCAATGAATGGGCTTTTAAGATATTGGAAAGTTTTGATATATAAAATATAATTTAAATATTTAATGATGTTGTCAATAATTTATATTGTGAAATCATCGCACTCAGGTTATGTATAGTTTAGAATGAACATATTTTTCATACGCAGTATTGAGAAAGTATTGTTTTCAAGAAAATTATCGATTTCGAGATTTTGATGTTAATATATATTTTAAAACCTCCTTAACAAGTTTTAGGCTATGTTTAAAGTGATGTCTGCCTGCCTGCCTGCATGTCTGTCTGTATGACGTCTGTGGTCGATTTCTTGTGTACAATATAACAGTTACTATTAATGAATTTTCACGAAACATTATATCCAGGTTTTTTATTAAAAATATGGAATTAAATGAAACTATAAATTCGACAATGAATTTTATTCAAACGTTGAACTTTATTCAAAATCTTATATTCAATATTAACCTAAATGTGTCAGACGAAATACACTCCACTTTGCAGCGGGCTTCAAATTGAATAAAAAATATTCCTTTTGTCTGTAGGAGACTGCAATGCCGAAGTTCATAATTACAGAATATTTACATCGCAGGAACATTTCCGGCACCACGAAACATATTCATTATACAAAGTAAAATTACAATGAAATACATCAAATTTGTCATTAGCAAACAATATTCGTATAATTTATGCGTAGTAAATGCAGCATGCTTATATCCAGCTAGCTAGTATTTTGCTTATTAATGAACATGCAACATAATAGTGATTTTATTTATTTCAAAAGTTATTCTTTTCTGCTGTAATATATGATTTCATAGCAAACTATCAAATGTTTCTGACTGTGTCATAAAGGGATTATATACACATATATATATATATTATTCACATTTTTCATTTAATTTATGATGAATATGGTCATATGTTTAGTTTACTCCCTTATAAATCCATTTCAAAGAAAGATTTGAACAATATATGTGATTTAAAAAAATATCAAAAATGACGAATAAGGAGCTATTAGCCAAGACTGAAAAAAAAATTTTTTTTGCATGCACCATAAAATAAGTACACCACGGCAATTTTGTTAGAATTCGCTGTTAACGTCGTGAATGAGAATTTAAATGCAAGAACTTGCATTGTTTCACAGAGAACATGCGTTTTTAAGTTTAAGAAAGGAAGAGAGAAAAGTAATAAATAAATTCTTATAATGAATAAAAAAGAAGAACATGCTATGTTTAAGGAAACGAATGCAAAATAATTTTATTAAAACAATATATCTTTATTAATCAAATATAAGCAAGACATTATTAGGATTTACTTTCAATTTTGAACAATAGATTATGGTCCCATGAGTTCAGTGAATAGAACGTCTCCAGTTAAATGGGTATTGATGGTTCGAGTTTTTTCTGTGAACAAAATTCGTTACAATGACGCAGAATTAGATTAAGACCCGGGGCTTCATGGTTGGCATGACTGGCTTCATTTTTAAACACTTTACAACATCGTTGAAAATTGTTTATCACTTTATCCCTTCTGTCTGTCTGTCCATTCGCACGATAACTATCGTAAAATTGACTTAATCAAAATGAAATTTTAGTATGTCGTTGAGACGGTATGTGGGACATATGGGAATTTAAATGAATAATATCACACAATTAGTTTTGGATATAACCCGGGTTGAAAAAATGAAATAAATTGAACCCTATGGAACCTAATATTTCAAAAATTTTTAAACGAATTTAAAATTCCCAAATTGCTTCGAAAATTTTAGAAAATATTAAAATTATCCCATATAAAATATGAAAAAAAATTCTGCAAAATCTATTCGGTAGTTTTTTAAATAAAAATTAAAATAATAAATACACCCATATTATATGAAGAGATCATGTGACTAATTTCAAAATAAAACATGACAGCCATCTTGTGCCAAAATCGTGATTTTTAAAGTTATTTTTAATTTATATTTAGTGTTGTATCCGTCCTAAAACAGCTTAATTTTTGCTTAATTTCTGTGCATCTATATTCTGAAATAACGCAATTACAATATATTTGAGTTTAAATGATCATCGAACTTTGATTATTTCTACAACGAAGTCTAATTTTAACTTATGGAGAATGTAAGCACATCAAGCTGTAAAATGAGTTGTAAAGAATTGCTGAATTTTTTTAACACAAAATTATTTGATTGTCGAGTCTACAATATAGCTGATATAAATGAAACACTCATTAAATCTACATAGAGAAGCAGACGATTTTATAGCAGACATTTTCGATGACGTTTTAAGTATAGAGATAAATTACATTTACCTCCGAGGTTTAAATTTTTTCGTAATTTAAATTATTGTAGTATTGCGATAATTGAAAGGCATGGAATAAAAGTGTATGAATTAAATATGTATTGCTGTTACATAGGCGATTTATATTTCAATGACGTCATTTGAATAAAGTTAATTTTATTCGATGAAGTTTTAAGTTTTCAAATATAATAAATTACTGTAGTATTGTGATAATTTAAAGAATATTACTGCTGAATGTATCGTATTTTAGAGATGTTTAAATAAAATTGCATTGCAGTTGGGAAGTTGTTCTTAATCAATGCTTTATGCCTGATTGATATTTCTTGTTTATGATTTATATACACTAAGAGACCAAAAGTCATGGAAACGTGATAGTATTGGATTGTATGAGGCGTGTTCACGTGGTCTAAATTTATCCCTCTCGTGAATTTGGTGCAGTTGCTGAATGGTATGACATACTGGAACATTATCGGGGATCATCTGCATCCGTTTATGACTTTCCAGAACTCTGATGGTGAAGAGGTATTTCAACAAGATAATTCAACGGGTATGCAGTATTTGATTTGCTGGATCGAGAAACACCCCAACCTACTTTGTCACTATAATTTGGACCTTGGAACATATGTGGGACATAATGGGGCGAATCTTACAATCCACCATCCTCCAATGCAACACAATTAGGGCCTACAATACATGATATGTAGACAAGGTGCTCAAAAGGGCGGGATCAACACCACAAGAGTGTAGAGGTTAGTTCTTCAAAAGAGCCACACCTCCAGTATTTTCGTTCGGGGCTGGAGAAAATATGAAACATTCATGAAAAATGAAAAAATCAAATATGGAGGAGTACCGTGATAAATTTTTGTAGTGGCCTCATAATTTATATAAGTGGCCAGGATGTCGACGGCTATACCTGCTGACTCGATGTGCAGCTGCCCTGTTGAGGATGCGAGGAGGACCACCCCGTTATTAAGTATATATTCCATGAGTTTTGTATTCTAAGTGTTTTAATATTCAGAAAATCTCATAAACCCCATCATAAAATTGACTTAAACAAAATGAAATTTTAGTATGTCGTTGAGACGGTATGTGGGACATATGGGAATTTAAATGAATAATATCACACAATTAGTTTTGGATATAACCCGGGTTGAAAAAATGAAATACATTGAACCCTATGGAACCTAATTTTTCAAAAATTTTTAAACGAATTTAAAATTCCCAAATTGCTTCGAAAATTTTAGAAAATATTAAAATTATCCCATATAAAATATGAAAAAAAATTCTGCAAAATCTATTCGGTAGTTTTTTAAATAAAAATTAAAATAATAAATACACCAATATTATATGAAGAGATCATGTGACTAATTTCAAAATAAAACATGACAGCCATCTTGTGCCAAAATCGTGATTTTTAAAGTTATTTTTAATTTATATTTAGTGTTGTATCCGTCCTAAAACAGCTTAATTTTTGCTTAATTTCTGTGCATCTATATTCTGAAATAACGCAATTACAATATATTTGAGTTTAAATGATCATCGAACTTTGATTATTTCTACAACGAAGTCTAATTTTAACTTATGGAGAATGTAAGCACATCAAGCTGTAAAATGAGTTGTAAAGAATTGCTGAATTTTTTTAACACAAAATTATTTGATTGTCGAGTCTACAATATAGCTGATATAAATGAAACACTCATTAAATCTACATAGAGAAGCAGACGATTTTATAGCAGACATTTTCGATGACGTTTTAAGTATAGAGATAAATTACATTTACCTCCGAGGTTTAAATTTTTTCGTAATTTAAATTATTGTAGTATTGCGATAATTGAAAGGCATGGAATAAAAGTGTATGAATTAAATATGTATTGCTGTTACATAGGCGATTTATATTTCAATGACGTCATTTGAATAAAGTTAATTTTATTCGATGAAGTTTTAAGTTTTCAAATATAATAAATTACTGTAGTATTGTGATAATTTAAAGAATATTACTGCTGAATGTATCGTATTTTAGAGATGTTTAAATAAAATTGCATTGCAGTTGGGAAGTTGTTCTTAATCAATGCTTTATGCCTGATTGATATTTCTTGTTTATGATTTATATACACTAAGAGACCAAAAGTCATGGAAACGTGATAGTATTGGATTGTATGAGGCGTGTTCACGTGGTCTAAATTTATCCCTCTCGTGAATTTGGTGCAGTTGCTGAATGGTATGACATACTGGAACATTATCGGGGATCATCTGCATCCGTTTATGACTTTCCAGAACTCTGATGGTGAAGAGGTATTTCAACAAGATAATTCAACGGGTATGCAGTATTTGATTTGCTGGATCGAGAAACACCCCAACCTACTTTGTCACTATAATTTGGCCCTTGGAACATATGTGGGACATAATGGGGCGAATCTTACAATCCACCATCCTCCAATGCAACACAATTAGGGCCTACAATACATGATATGTAGACAAGGTGCTCAAAAGGGCGGGATCAACACCACAAGAGTGTAGAGGTTAGTTCTTCAAAAGAGCCACACCTCCAGTATTTTCGTTCGGGGCTGGAGAAAATATGAAACATTCATGAAAAATGAAAAAATCAAATATGGAGGAGTACCGTGATAAATTTTTGTAGTAGCCTCATAATTTATATAAGTGGCCAGGATGTCGACGGCTATACCTGCTGACTCGATGTGCAGCTGCCCTGTTGAGGATGCGAGGAGGACCACCCCGTTATTAAGTACATATTCCATGAGTTTTGTATTCTAAGTGTTTTAATATTCAGAAAATCTCATAAACCCCATCATAAAATTGACTTAAACAAAATGAAATTTTAGTATGTCGTTGAGACGGTATGTGGGACATATGGGAATTTAAATGAATAATATCACACAATTAGTTTTGGATATAACCCGGGTTGAAAAAATGAAATACATTGAACCCTATGGAACCTAATTTTTCAAAAATTTTTAAACGAATTTAAAATTCCCAAATTGCTTCGAAAATTTTAGAAAATATTAAAATTATCCCATATAAAATATGAAAAAAAATTCTGCAAAATCTATTCGGTAGTTTTTTAAATAAAAATTAAAATAATAAATACACCAATATTATATGAAGAGATCATGTGACTAATTTCAAAATAAAACATGACAGCCATCTTGTGCCAAAATCGTGATTTTTAAAGTTATTTTTAATTTATATTTAGTGTTGTATCCGTCCTAAAACAGCTTAATTTTTGCTTAATTTCTGTGCATCTATATTCTGAAATAACGCAATTACAATATATTTGAGTTTAAATGATCATCGAACTTTGATTATTTCTACAACGAAGTCTAATTTTAACTTATGGAGAATGTAAGCACATCAAGCTGTAAAATGAGTTGTAAAGAATTGCTGAATTTTTTTAACACAAAATTATTTGATTGTCGAGTCTACAATATAGCTGATATAAATGAAACACTCATTAAATCTACATAGAGAAGCAGACGATTTTATAGCAGACATTTTCGATGACGTTTTAAGTATAGAGATAAATTACATTTACCTCCGAGGTTTAAATTTTTTCGTAATTTAAATTATTGTAGTATTGCGATAATTGAAAGGCATGGAATAAAAGTGTATGAATTAAATATGTATTGCTGTTACATAGGCGATTTATATTTCAATGACGTCATTTGAATAAAGTTAATTTTATTCGATGAAGTTTTAAGTTTTCAAATATAATAAATTACTGTAGTATTGTGATAATTTAAAGAATATTACTGCTGAATGTATCGTATTTTAGAGATGTTTAAATAAAATTGCATTGCAGTTGGGAAGTTGTTCTTAATCAATGCTTTATGCCTGATTGATATTTCTTGTTTATGATTTATATACACTAAGAGACCAAAAGTCATGGAAACGTGATAGTATTGGATTGTATGAGGCGTGTTCACGTGGTCTAAATTTATCCCTCTCGTGAATTTGGTGCAGTTGCTGAATGGTATGACATACTGGAACATTATCGGGGATCATCTGCATCCGTTTATGACTTTCCAGAACTCTGATGGTGAAGAGGTATTTCAACAAGATAATTCAACGGGTATGCAGTATTTGATTTGCTGGATCGAGAAACACCCCAACCTACTTTGTCACTATAATTTGGCCCTTGGAACATATGTGGGACATAATGGGGCGAATCTTACAATCCACCATCCTCCAATGCAACACAATTAGGGCCTACAATACATGATATGTAGACAAGGTGCTCAAAAGGGCGGGATCAACACCACAAGAGTGTAGAGGTTAGTTCTTCAAAAGAGCCACACCTCCAGTATTTTCGTTCGGGGCTGGAGAAAATATGAAACATTCATGAAAAATGAAAAAATCAAATATGGAGGAGTACCGTGATAAATTTTTGTAGTAGCCTCATAATTTATATAAGTGGCCAGGATGTCGACGGCTATACCTGCTGACTCGATGTGCAGCTGCCCTGTTGAGGATGCGAGGAGGACCACCCCGTTATTAAGTACATATTCCATGAGTTTTGTATTCTAAGTGTTTTAATATTCAGAAAATCTCATAAACCCCATCATAAAATTGACTTAAACAAAATGAAATTTTAGTATGTCGTTGAGACGGTATGTGGGACATATGGGAATTTAAATGAATAATATCACACAATTAGTTTTGGATATAACCCGGGTTGAAAAAATGAAATACATTGAACCCTATGGAACCTAATTTTTCAAAAATTTTTAAACGAATTTAAAATTCCCAAATTGCTTCGAAAATTTTAGAAAATATTAAAATTATCCCATATAAAATATGAAAAAAAATTCTGCAAAATCTATTCGGTAGTTTTTTAAATAAAAATTAAAATAATAAATACACCAATATTATATGAAGAGATCATGTGACTAATTTCAAAATAAAACATGACAGCCATCTTGTGCCAAAATCGTGATTTTTAAAGTTATTTTTAATTTATATTTAGTGTTGTATCCGTCCTAAAACAGCTTAATTTTTGCTTAATTTCTGTGCATCTATATTCTGAAATAACGCAATTACAATATATTTGAGTTTAAATGATCATCGAACTTTGATTATTTCTACAACGAAGTCTAATTTTAACTTATGGAGAATGTAAGCACATCAAGCTGTAAAATGAGTTGTAAAGAATTGCTGAATTTTTTTAACACAAAATTATTTGATTGTCGAGTCTACAATATAGCTGATATAAATGAAACACTCATTAAATCTACATAGAGAAGCAGACGATTTTATAGCAGACATTTTCGATGACGTTTTAAGTATAGAGATAAATTACATTTACCTCCGAGGTTTAAATTTTTTCGTAATTTAAATTATTGTAGTATTGCGATAATTGAAAGGCATGGAATAAAAGTGTATGAATTAAATATGTATTGCTGTTACATAGGCGATTTATATTTCAATGACGTCATTTGAATAAAGTTAATTTTATTCGATGAAGTTTTAAGTTTTCAAATATAATAAATTACTGTAGTATTGTGATAATTTAAAGAATATTACTGCTGAATGTATCGTATTTTAGAGATGTTTAAATAAAATTGCATTGCAGTTGGGAAGTTGTTCTTAATCAATGCTTTATGCCTGATTGATATTTCTTGTTTATGATTTATATACACTAAGAGACCAAAAGTCATGGAAACGTGATAGTATTGGATTGTATGAGGCGTGTTCACGTGGTCTAAATTTATCCCTCTCGTGAATTTGGTGCAGTTGCTGAATGGTATGACATACTGGAACATTATCGGGGATCATCTGCATCCGTTTATGACTTTCCAGAACTCTGATGGTGAAGAGGTATTTCAACAAGATAATTCAACGGGTATGCAGTATTTGATTTGCTGGATCGAGAAACACCCCAACCTACTTTGTCACTATAATTTGGACCTTGGAACATATGTGGGACATAATGGGGCGAATCTTACAATCCACCATCCTCCAATGCAACACAATTAGGGCCTACAATACATGATATGTAGACAAGGTGCTCAAAAGGGCGGGATCAACACCACAAGAGTGTAGAGGTTAGTTCTTCAAAAGAGCCACACCTCCAGTATTTTCGTTCGGGGCTGGAGAAAATATGAAACATTCATGAAAAATGAAAAAATCAAATATGGAGGAGTACCGTGATAAATTTTTGTAGTGGCCTCATAATTTATATAAGTGGCCAGGATGTCGACGGCTATACCTGCTGACTCGATGTGCAGCTGCCCTGTTGAGGATGCGAGGAGGACCACCCCGTTATTAAGTATATATTCCATGAGTTTTGTATTCTAAGTGTTTTAATATTCAGAAAATCTCATAAACCCCATCATAAAATTGACTTAAACAAAATGAAATTTTAGTATGTCGTTGAGACGGTATGTGGGACATATGGGAATTTAAATGAATAATATCACACAATTAGTTTTGGATATAACCCGGGTTGAAAAAATGAAATACATTGAACCCTATGGAACCTAATTTTTCAAAAATTTTTAAACGAATTTAAAATTCCCAAATTGCTTCGAAAATTTTAGAAAATATTAAAATTATCCCATATAAAATATGAAAAAAAATTCTGCAAAATCTATTCGGTAGTTTTTTAAATAAAAATTAAAATAATAAATACACCAATATTATATGAAGAGATCATGTGACTAATTTCAAAATAAAACATGACAGCCATCTTGTGCCAAAATCGTGATTTTTAAAGTTATTTTTAATTTATATTTAGTGTTGTATCCGTCCTAAAACAGCTTAATTTTTGCTTAATTTCTGTGCATCTATATTCTGAAATAACGCAATTACAATATATTTGAGTTTAAATGATCATCGAACTTTGATTATTTCTACAACGAAGTCTAATTTTAACTTATGGAGAATGTAAGCACATCAAGCTGTAAAATGAGTTGTAAAGAATTGCTGAATTTTTTTAACACAAAATTATTTGATTGTCGAGTCTACAATATAGCTGATATAAATGAAACACTCATTAAATCTACATAGAGAAGCAGACGATTTTATAGCAGACATTTTCGATGACGTTTTAAGTATAGAGATAAATTACATTTACCTCCGAGGTTTAAATTTTTTCGTAATTTAAATTATTGTAGTATTGCGATAATTGAAAGGCATGGAATAAAAGTGTATGAATTAAATATGTATTGCTGTTACATAGGCGATTTATATTTCAATGACGTCATTTGAATAAAGTTAATTTTATTCGATGAAGTTTTAAGTTTTCAAATATAATAAATTACTGTAGTATTGTGATAATTTAAAGAATATTACTGCTGAATGTATCGTATTTTAGAGATGTTTAAATAAAATTGCATTGCAGTTGGGAAGTTGTTCTTAATCAATGCTTTATGCCTGATTGATATTTCTTGTTTATGATTTATATACACTAAGAGACCAAAAGTCATGGAAACGTGATAGTATTGGATTGTATGAGGCGTGTTCACGTGGTCTAAATTTATCCCTCTCGTGAATTTGGTGCAGTTGCTGAATGGTATGACATACTGGAACATTATCGGGGATCATCTGCATCCGTTTATGACTTTCCAGAACTCTGATGGTGAAGAGGTATTTCAACAAGATAATTCAACGGGTATGCAGTATTTGATTTGCTGGATCGAGAAACACCCCAACCTACTTTGTCACTATAATTTGGCCCTTGGAACATATGTGGGACATAATGGGGCGAATCTTACAATCCACCATCCTCCAATGCAACACAATTAGGGCCTACAATACATGATATGTAGACAAGGTGCTCAAAAGGGCGGGATCAACACCACAAGAGTGTAGAGGTTAGTTCTTCAAAAGAGCCACACCTCCAGTATTTTCGTTCGGGGCTGGAGAAAATATGAAACATTCATGAAAAATGAAAAAATCAAATATGGAGGAGTACCGTGATAAATTTTTGTAGTAGCCTCATAATTTATATAAGTGGCCAGGATGTCGACGGCTATACCTGCTGACTCGATGTGCAGCTGCCCTGTTGAGGATGCGAGGAGGACCACCCCGTTATTAAGTACATATTCCATGAGTTTTGTATTCTAAGTGTTTTAATATTCAGAAAATCTCATAAACCCCATCATAAAATTGACTTAAACAAAATGAAATTTTAGTATGTCGTTGAGACGGTATGTGGGACATATGGGAATTTAAATGAATAATATCACACAATTAGTTTTGGATATAACCCGGGTTGAAAAAATGAAATACATTGAACCCTATGGAACCTAATTTTTCAAAAATTTTTAAACGAATTTAAAATTCCCAAATTGCTTCGAAAATTTTAGAAAATATTAAAATTATCCCATATAAAATATGAAAAAAAATTCTGCAAAATCTATTCGGTAGTTTTTTAAATAAAAATTAAAATAATAAATACACCAATATTATATGAAGAGATCATGTGACTAATTTCAAAATAAAACATGACAGCCATCTTGTGCCAAAATCGTGATTTTTAAAGTTATTTTTAATTTATATTTAGTGTTGTATCCGTCCTAAAACAGCTTAATTTTTGCTTAATTTCTGTGCATCTATATTCTGAAATAACGCAATTACAATATATTTGAGTTTAAATGATCATCGAACTTTGATTATTTCTACAACGAAGTCTAATTTTAACTTATGGAGAATGTAAGCACATCAAGCTGTAAAATGAGTTGTAAAGAATTGCTGAATTTTTTTAACACAAAATTATTTGATTGTCGAGTCTACAATATAGCTGATATAAATGAAACACTCATTAAATCTACATAGAGAAGCAGACGATTTTATAGCAGACATTTTCGATGACGTTTTAAGTATAGAGATAAATTACATTTACCTCCGAGGTTTAAATTTTTTCGTAATTTAAATTATTGTAGTATTGCGATAATTGAAAGGCATGGAATAAAAGTGTATGAATTAAATATGTATTGCTGTTACATAGGCGATTTATATTTCAATGACGTCATTTGAATAAAGTTAATTTTATTCGATGAAGTTTTAAGTTTTCAAATATAATAAATTACTGTAGTATTGTGATAATTTAAAGAATATTACTGCTGAATGTATCGTATTTTAGAGATGTTTAAATAAAATTGCATTGCAGTTGGGAAGTTGTTCTTAATCAATGCTTTATGCCTGATTGATATTTCTTGTTTATGATTTATATACACTAAGAGACCAAAAGTCATGGAAACGTGATAGTATTGGATTGTATGAGGCGTGTTCACGTGGTCTAAATTTATCCCTCTCGTGAATTTGGTGCAGTTGCTGAATGGTATGACATACTGGAACATTATCGGGGATCATCTGCATCCGTTTATGACTTTCCAGAACTCTGATGGTGAAGAGGTATTTCAACAAGATAATTCAACGGGTATGCAGTATTTGATTTGCTGGATCGAGAAACACCCCAACCTACTTTGTCACTATAATTTGGCCCTTGGAACATATGTGGGACATAATGGGGCGAATCTTACAATCCACCATCCTCCAATGCAACACAATTAGGGCCTACAATACATGATATGTAGACAAGGTGCTCAAAAGGGCGGGATCAACACCACAAGAGTGTAGAGGTTAGTTCTTCAAAAGAGCCACACCTCCAGTATTTTCGTTCGGGGCTGGAGAAAATATGAAACATTCATGAAAAATGAAAAAATCAAATATGGAGGAGTACCGTGATAAATTTTTGTAGTGGCCTCATAATTTATATAAGTGGCCAGGATGTCGACGGCTATACCTGCTGACTCGATGTGCAGCTGCCCTGTTGAGGATGCGAGGAGGACCACCCCGTTATTAAGTACATATTCCATGAGTTTTGTATTCTAAGTGTTTTAATATTCAGAAAATCTCATAAACCCCATACATTAAAAAGGGCTGAATATAAGAAAACGACTTAAAATATTGAGTAAATAATTACTTTTACACACTTTATACCTTCCCTAAAATTTACTCACAGTTACATAAATAATATTCTACTTGAAACAAGGAAAATTCTTATTTAAAGAAGCAAGATCTCCAACTAATGAACACATTTCGAATACAGCTACGATGAACATATTTCAATAAAGATTTGGCTGGAAAAGAGCCAAGATTGTTTTTAAAAGAGTAAAATTTTGTTATTATCGGCAGAATGCAGATTGTTTAACGTTGAGAAAATATTATATTTGCAGTATTCGAAATATATTCTTGAAATTAAGTTATAAACTACTGCATTAAGATGAACGACATATTTGAAAGATACAACTCTCAGAAATATGCAGCTCAGTTTCTATGTAGATAATCATATATGAGTTAGAGTTAAAAGTAGTTTGTCTTTAATATTAGGTACATTTTATTTAAGTATATGTGTATTTATTTGCATCATATCGTTTATTTTTCAAATGTATTCTTTTCTTGTGCTATATGGATAAAATATTATTTTTACAAACTTCCCCAATTTAGGATTGCTATGGAATTTTATGTTTGAATACACTATAAGAAGGATTAGAACTATTTTCCAAATGTCGTAGTTAACATGATTAAATCATAGGACATTTAACAACTTTATAACAGTTCCTGCTATGGGAACGAAAATTCTCAATAAGGACTGTAGTCGAATGCAAGCAATTATTGATAGTTATATGATCTATGAAAACGCAGAGTGACCTCACAAAACCCAGATATTCTTCATTTTGGTTGTGATTGAAAGTAACGAGATGTACGTAATTAGACGTAATTGACAATTCACAATAGAACTGGACGTAAACAACAAGTGTTATGATGGTATGAACTTATTAAGTAATGACTTCAGCTATAATCACTTCAGCTATATCAGCTATAATGACTTCAGCTTTTAAATGTGATACATTCAGCACTGATATTTTTTTAATTATCACAGTACTACAATAATATATTGAGCTTGGAAACTTAAACTTCATCAAAAAAAGACAATCTGTGCATTAAGATGAACGACATATTTGAAAGATACAGCGCTCAGAAATATGCAGCTCAGTCTCTTTCATTTGATTCTCTAAAATATCCATGAATATGTCATTTATATCGCTTATATTCCAGACACCAGAGCTAAATAATTATGTGTTAAAAATTCAGCAATTCTTATACAACTCATTTTACAATCGCTGTATTTGTTTACATTCTCCATGCGTTAAAATTAGGCTTCGTTGTAGAAATAATCAGAGTTTAATGACCATTTAGAATTAAAAATGTTGTAATTAAGTTTGCACAGAATTTAGATACACATATAACATGCAAATATATATATATATATATATATATGCATACATATATATATATATATATATATATAATTTTAAGTAAAAATCCATTTAAATTACCTGTCAATATTAATATAAAAATTGCATATAAATATGCTAAACCTCTTTGTAGAAGCCTTTTTAATTATAATACTGTATGCAAAGGTATTAAAGATAACGTTATTGAATGTGATTGTCAGCGGTATACACCTTATGTTAACGAAAAATTTGGTCACGTAATCACAGGAGACTTGGAAATACTGTCCGGATCAATACTTAAACCTATATTTGAACTAGGTACTAAATACAGAATGCATGACTATCGATCGATAGACAAATCTTTTGAAACTAATATCAATGCATTTGTTTATAAAATGGCAGTGAAATACAGTATCCCTATTGAAACCTTCGAAGAATGGAGGTGTGCTATTCGGAAGGCATTTAAGTTAAAATATCATAATGCTGTAACCCCTACTATAATACATAGATATAGCAAAGATGCATTGTCATCTTTACACAAAAAATTTGTAATAACATACGTCGACAAGGTAACGACAAATTATGCATTTACTTGTGTTTTATTTTATAAACAGTTATTATACAAAAGTTATCACGATCCATGCGTATACCTACCTTTACAACAATCTAAGTCAGAAATTGAGAATCGCATTAAATCAAAATACATTAAATTGGGATACAGAATGGGGCAAATCCGTTTTCCGTATATTACTTTAATACCTAAACTTCATAAAGATCCTGTTAAATTTCGTCCCATTACTAATGTTTTTCAATCATATTTGACAACAGCTAACAAAAAACTCTTATCTATTTTAAAAATAGTAATGATTAAGATTAAAAATAAGGGTGCATATTTTATTAGTAATAGAATAGAAGCTATTAAAAAAATAAATGTAATTAATGAAAATTTGTATTATAAAAGTTTTGATTTTAATGATTTGTTTTCAAATATAAACATCAAGGACTTATACCTTATTGTCATGGAGATATACGAAAAATACAATCTGCAGTCGATTATTGACAAATATAAATTTAAAACATTGGTGGAAATGGTTTTGTTCGAAACTGTACTGTTTGATGGTACATCTTATTTTAAACAATTACATGGAATACCCATGGGGGGTGGTTGTTCATCAATACTTGCTGATATATATCTGAATAAATATGAAGATGGAACACATATATTAAACGAAATTCTGTTCATTCGCTACGTTGATGACATTTTGGTAGCATATCCATGTGAAGAATATCAGATGGATTTTACTTTCTATCCACAACATTTAAAACTAACTGAAACTCCATATAATGTCAACAAAAGTCTTAATTTTCTGGATATAGCGATATACAAGCAACCAGGAGGTTCTACTGGTTTCTGTTTGTACGATAAACGCAACGACTTCCACTTCAAAATCAATTATATCATAAACTGGAACTCGTGTATGCACAAAAATGTTTTTAGAAATATTATACTGGGACAATTAATACGTAGTCAAAGAATAAACAGTAAAATGGAAGATCGATATTTATGCGATTATCGTTTCCTACAAAACACCATCTCACAGGGTTTGCCCAAGAATTTTTTAAGTGACATTATCTACAAATTTTATAAAATAACTGTAACCGAAAGTTACCGTTTATATTTAAATAAAACTGTTGGCAATATACATACTGGATTGTCACAGTTAAAGCGTGTGATAACTGATATGGGACCTCTTGAATAGGGTATAATTTATAATACGTTACAGAAAATTTGCATGGTCTTGTATGACACAATATGGGATGTACATCTGCATGTAATATGCTATTGTTTGTCATTCAGGTATATGGTTTTAGAAATAGACTTTGTTATTATTGTTCTATTATGTGTCAATATTTAAATTCTTCTTTAAGTGGAAGCTTTGTAATTTTGTTAATTTGTACTTGTGAACATGTTTCAAACATTATTCACACACTTTTTAACATATTTCAAACATTTACTGTAGATGAATTTCGATAGGGCTGGATCTCGACAATTATATCTTATATTTGTTTCTGTATGATGTATATTTACATCTTACAATTTGATACATTCGTATTCCTTTTTGCAATGTACCGGCTCTCCGGGAGTGTTGTCGCGACGTAAAGCATGCTTAACCGGGGTGAGGGGGTCACAACTCCCCCCGGCCATCTTTTGGTATATTGTTTCCATCCATACCTCTTTTCTTTTTGACAATATATATATATATATATATATATATATATATATATATATATATATATATATATATATTACAACTTAAACAACTTACACATATATCTACACTATTTCATGAATCTGTTTTTATATATATAATGATAATTTTCAGATTATACAAACGACGTAAATTAGTTAAATCACTAAATACAATATTTGATAAATTAAAAATATTCAGTTATTTTTTATATCATTTTTTATACATAGTACAAGATTTACATACGTAATTATTGAATTTTAAATAACCCCTATATTTTAATTGATCCCAATGCATTCTGAGCATCTACCTAAATAGTTTAATTGATATTTATTTACTTAGAATTTTATAAACAAAATATTCTCTCGTGTCGCATTGCATAATAAAATAATATTCTGAATAAATATTGCTACCTTAAACCAACATTCTTAATTAAAGTTCGGGATTAATTATTGTCCGCACAATATTTTCTTTCAGTTTTTCGAGGCGGTGATTTATGAGATAAATGATTACATATAATGTTACAAAACTCATTGCGCTATTTGAATTTTATGTGGCTTTTATTTCCAGAAATGTCAAAATAACGGATTTTAATTTAATATATTTTATCCAAATGCCAATGGAAATATTACTGCTGCCAAATAACATACTATATGCATATATACATGTGTATATCTATGTATATGTATATATGATATATGTGTTCATAAAAGCATCGGTATATCAAATTTTATAGGTATACCATGATGTACTTTACACTTTATGCAAAGGTTGTTTGGCAATGGATATTTCATTCTCTCCTTATGTCAGTGGTATGCATATATATATGTGCATTATTTTGAAGTTAAGTATTTTGAAATCATTCATTTTGTTTTTTATACTTACTATGTCAGTGACAGTCCGGATAATTCTCACAATGGTATTGGTTATATTTTTGGCGTTTTAAATCCCATTGGTCCTTGTATCCAAT
Organism: Amaurobius ferox; assembly: GCA_951213105.1. Lineage (NCBI taxonomy): Eukaryota > Metazoa > Arthropoda > Arachnida > Araneae > Amaurobiidae > Amaurobius > Amaurobius ferox. The sequence goes on along the minus strand of OX578144.1, from coordinate 35,161,171 downwards.
TTATTTATGAAATGGAAAACAGCAATTGTCTTGCATATTTGGATATATTGTTTATCCGAACTAATGATGAATGTCTCACTGCAGTCTTTCCTAAATATTTTCTTTGTCGCTTTACCTCCACATAAAATTTATGCCAACAGCCTTACCAGAAAATTGCTGCCTTCATTACGCATGTCTATTGTGCTTTCAATACGTTTATCAATTGGGCTTTGAAAGTTTTGCTCAATTGCTATGTATGTTGTTCAAGAGTGTTCTTTGTGCAAGCGATTTCGATAATACTAACATTTTACTATTCTTTTTTTCAAAATCCGATCGACAGATTCTTAAAATCTTTAACAATTAAATTGCAGTATTGCACTTACACCCACCAATTAATAACTTTTTACAAACTTAAGAATCCTATAAAAATTTATAAAATTTTAAACATTTACAGTATTCTTGCTGGTATGGTATGTCTCATAATTGCCAAATTAAATTCATGCATTACAATATATATATATATATATATATATATATATATATATATATATATATATATATATATATATATATATATATATTATATATATTTGTTTGTGTTTTCATAAATCCAATTAACTATAAATAATTTGTTAGAATAGTAAATGCGTTCTTTATTGCAATTTCTAAAATTTCATATACAGCTTTATCTCATCTAACTATTTATACAGTATGTGAAATATTAAATAGGGAGATATCACACAGCAACATCAAGCTTACTTAAGTCGCCCAATGAGGATATAAATTAGTATTTGTATGTTAATTAATGCATGTACTTTATGTTAAGATTAAGCAATTCAAAGTAATTGTCTTCTTATTATATGTCATGGGTAACGAGAATCGGTATAAAATAAACGTCTGAGAATACAATAATTTTGAGAAAAATACCCTATAATGTCATATTTTGCTCTTATTACTGCCATTTGGGAATTTATTTATTTTTGTCTTTAGTTTGAGAAGCATAACATTGATTTTAGGATTAAATTGCTGATATAAGTCCATAGTGTCCATGTGTTTTAAACAATTTTGCTACCATTAGTTTACATCTTTGATTTAAATATTTCTGAACCCAAATCATCTTCATTTTGTCACTGATATTTTTATTAACACGTTTTTTAAAAATGCATCGGTATTATTATTTAGGGCTTAATTATTTCTGGTTGTTAGCTTAATAGTTATTATTTCTAGTACATAACAATTATGTTACTCACTCGATCACAGCTTAGACTGCTCAGTGTAAAATATTAGCAATTTCATAGAAAAAATTACCGATTTTGTGAAGAGAAGAATTAAATGTGTTTATTGATAAATTACCTTTTTCCAAAACTATTTTGTGACTTAATACAATAAATATCCGTACACTAAAGAATGTTGAGTATTTTTCAGAATAAATTCACATATAAATTTAAGGTAAAAAGAGAACAAAAATTTAAACAAATGATGTTTCTTGCTTTGTTTGAAATATTATGGCATTATTTAATAAAAATGCTTTTTTTTTTAGAAATATGATATTCAGTGCTTCATAACTGCTTGCAAACCACGTGATGACTGCAACCAGATATAAAATTTAGATCACGTTTTTCTCGCTGTTTTTTAAAAATTCTTAAAATGAAACTGCAAAAAAAAAGGGATGGTTTTATTTTTGTGATACACTCTTTATTCAATATAAGATTAGAAGTAAAATATTAAATATGATTGATGAGGGATTAAATGAGTTGCCTCGCTTAAAACTATGATAACTTTAATGATTTGCTCATATAATTTTTCCTCACTACACATTTATCGGAGTTTTCTCAAAATAATAAATCATGTTAATGTGTTTTTATAAAAATCGAGGGAAAAACAGATTGGGAAACATATACCAACTTTGCACACATATTTTTAAAGAAATATTTAAAGCCCTCACAAGTAATATTTGTTTTAGCAGCAACACTATTAATAACACTTCACTCAAGAAGTCTCCGGTCTGACACATATATGGCAAAACTGTTGACAAACCCATATGATTTCTGGATAGTACCAACCTTCAAACAATACGTGTCAAAATTTCATTACATTTTGACAATTAGTTCACAGGTTATAGTGGTTTTAGTGGCCCCAGTTTTGTAATTTTCAAAACAATGGATAAAAAAGAATTTCGTGTGTTGAGTAAACATTGTTTTTTGATGGGGAAAAATACTGTTGAAACAAAACAGTGGCTTGATAAGCCTTATGGAGGCTCTTCCCCAGGGAAATCAACTATTATTGACGGGTATGCTGATTTTTAAACGCGGTCGTACAAACACCGATGATGCTGAATGCTCTGGTCGCCAAAAATCGGCAGTTGTTCCGGAAAACATAAAAAAATACACAAAATAATTTTGAAAGACCGTAAAGTGAAGTTGCGTGAGATGGCTGACACCTTAAAGATATCAGAAGGTAATGTGTTTACAATTTTACATAAAAATTTGTGCATGCGTAATTTGCTTTCGAAGTGGGTGCCGCGTTTGCTCACACCGGACCAAAAACAAGACATGCCCCGTTGTTGAAATCCAGACCGTCCGACCTACCAGAAAGGTGTAAGGTAACTGTTTGGACGGCCGGGAAGTGCCACCCAATTTAGACCGGAACCCAGTGGGGGAGGCATCCACAGGGACCGTACCCTCCTTCCCCTACCACCAACCTCTCGGAAGGACTTACGGACCCACATGTTTACCGTGATCGTACTCCGCATGAACACGGCGGCAGTTTGTGGCAGCGTGCAAATCCAGCGCGCAAACCACAGGGCAACCGCGCCCTGTGCCAACAGCACGCGGTGTTCCCAGGTGGTCACCCACCCAAGTACTAACCGCGCCCGATGCTGCTTGACTTCGGTGATCTAACGAGAACCGGTGTTTTCAACACGGTACGGCCGTTGGCCTATGACATGCCCCGTGTCACAAGTCGATGAAAACGAGGGTTAAATTATATGAAATACGCTTTGAATTGCTTCCCCACCCACCGTACTTTCCAGATCTTGCCCCCAGCGACTACTGGCTTTCGGCAGACATCAAAAAGATGCTCCAGGGAAAGAAATTTGGCTCAAATGAAGAAGTGATTGCCGAAACTGAGGCCTATTTTGAGAGCAAAGACAAATCGTTCTACAAAAAAGGCATCGAAAAGTTAGAGGATCGTTAGAATGAATGTATCATTCTTGAAGGAGAGAGAGTATGTTGATGAATAAAATCGAATTTCTAAAAACAAAAATTGTTTTTCTTAGTTAGACCGGAGACTTATTGAGTGATGTAGTATTCAATAAAATAAAATTTTCGAATTTTTAACAAATTGATTATTTACTATTGTATGTATAATATATCTTATAAAGTATATCTTATAGCTTATTCATAACAAATATATCTAACAACAACTATTTTATTTATGGAGATTGATACATTTAAAACTATTGTCAAAAGCACTAAGACGGTAGTAATGATTTTTATAGTCGTACGATTGTAATGTATAGAGAGTAAATTATGGTTTAAATTGATTTTTTGGCACTTATTTCTTTGGCATAATAACTTTTAAAATTGCACATTTTTCGAATATCACTGTAACGAACTGCACGTCAATACAAGGATCCTGTAGAATTAGTCTTTGCTATTAGGTACATTTGCTGTATATGTCATTGTATTGGGGTTGGAGGAGAAATAGTAACAAATTGCTTGTTGATATTGAATTGAAATCCCAGACCGCCCGAGTCACTCTAAAGCATGAGCAGCAATTTGAGCGGCCGGTTGCTTGTTGATGTGGAAGATCGGATGCAGAATGTTAGCTATGATAAATGCAAAGACGGTTATTTTCATATCAATCGTACCAGGAATGCATTTAAAATGCTTTATTCAAACACGAAATAAGAAAAACCCATCTGAATATGTAACAAGAAATCAAAAATTTCCCCATAAAACACAAAACTCCTATATGGACAACATATGACTTTCCAAAAGACGAAAATTAATTTATTATATTGTTATTTTCATTGATAAGTTCTAGTTTTATTTCGGAAAATTCCATTCTTCTTTTCCTTCAACTCAGACCGTCAAACCTACCCGAATATGTAAGGAATCTGTTTGAACTATATGTATATATATATATATATATATATATATATATATATAGTATATGTATATTGAGAAAGATTAAATTTCTTGAAGTTTATGTAGATGGTTTTTGAGCTACAGCTCGTCTTTTTTTCCTGAGGCTATATATATATCTCTATCATTTCCCCTTTCGGATGGTTTGGTGGGGAGCCCCCCCCCCCCTTTACGAAACATTTTTGAAAAATTCGATGTTTTTGGCGTACCTTATTGAATTTTATTGAGCACCTGTGTAAAAAATACCAAGTCCCCATTTCACCCCAAGGAAGGCGTGTATCATTTATTCGTCAAATCAAACGTTTTGGTTTGTGCAGACAGTATAGTAGCAAATATTGGGAAACTAATATATATATATATATATATATATATATAATCACAGGCTGCACTCTAAAATAATTAATTCATAAACTAAAGCTCGAAAATTGTGCAATTTCATTTATAACTCAGTTCACATTTTTTCCACTCCATGAATGGTAGGAAAAATATAAAATAAGCAAATTAAAAATAATAAATGTACAAATTTATTACGTACGGCTGCAAGGATGTCAAATATAAACTGAAAGTTTCGATATCATAATGTAATTTCTCCATATACGTCTTTAAGCTTAAATATTTCTGCATCCCAACCATCTTATCTTGCTCATTTTTAATAATATTTCATAATTCTTTCTAAGTATGGAACTTATTTCAATTCTATTGAGAAATGAGAAATCTCATACTACAAATATTAATAAATTTCAGACAAAATGAAATATGCATTAAAATAAACTTCAAAATGCTTTGCCTATAATTCATTTAACATAAAGTACGCCGTTTTGTAGGAAGAAACAAATTAAACTCATTCTAAAAAAAAAACGATTATTCATAACCCCCCCTCTTCTTAGCTTCATCATGACTGACTAAAATATATCTTTGCACACCAAAGATTTATGCATATTTTTTAAAATAAATGCATATACAAATTTAAGAAAAACAAAAACAGATAAATGATGCTTCCTGCTTTGTTTGAAAATATAATGGTATTATTTTATAAATCTGTTCTTTAACCGTTGGATATTCAGAGTTCCATAAATGCTTTCAAACAGGGTGCCGACTGCTAAAAGAGATAAAATGTTCAACTTATTTTTCACATTGTTTTTGAGAGATAAATTTAGGAATGATAATTTTTTAAGGCCATCCGTTGTAGATTAATGATATAATTGGTTTTTATTTATATACTAGACGGTTGTGGCATATATCCTTGATATCATTCGAGATTTAATATATGTGTAAATTCTAATAACATTTAATATTACGTTTTTCAAATATTATGTTAAAGTATTGAATTCCCCTATAAAACGTATAGCAATATATGTTTTCGTGGTATAAAAGTACCTTCACAAGTAAGTATAAAGAAATAAAGATACGTTTCTAATTTGTAAATGAATTTACAAAAGGTATAACGTTGGCTCAACGTATGCCAATATAAAGATGTTAGGTAGTAACAATGTAGTTGAGGATATAATCCCATCCTCCCATGGCCATCTAGTTCCGCAGACCCATCCATCTGTAAAACGCGTCTGGGACATCCTGGAATGGCAATTGCAACCGTGGCAGAATACCACTGAATTAGCTAACCAGTTGTAACATATGTGGTAGAATCTTCGGCACAGAGGGACATAAATAACTTAGTTGACTCTATGGGGACATAAGCAACTTAATACCCTCTATGCCGCACCGGATATTGAAATGTATATAGCTGCTAGGTGATGATTTACCTCTTACTCATATTCTTTTTGTTGCCACCTAGATAAAACATTTTTTTGCTCCCAAATTCTGATCACTTGCATATCTCAACAAACGATACATGCATGCCGAGTTCCGAGCCTTAACCTCAATTTCTTATGAGTGCATATAGTATTTTGTAAAAGATTGTATATTTGAACTGGTTTAATTTTGACTGTTCTTATCAATTTTTGCATGAACAAGTCACTGTTTTTCTGTTTTGGACCGAAAACTTCATCTACATAACGTTATTTATAAATAAAATTTCTATAAGCTTGGAATAATATCTCTACAACTCAAGTGGCTAGAACTTGATACGTAAACGCAAATTAAGTGAAGTGAAACGAAGAATAATTAAACCGAATTTCAAACAGATGTGTAAATGGTATAGACAGACATAGAGACAGAACGGCATACATACTTCTGATGTTAGATACAATGATAAGACCTCGTAAAATTTGTGCAATGTGACAATAATTAAAGAATGTCTATTAAGTCTTTCTGAAATCTGAACTAAAATTTAAGGGCTATTAAGTATTTATATTATCCTAAAATCAATTAAACATACGATTTTCCTTCAAAACGTGCTGAAGCGATTGATCAACACATTATATTAAATTGTCACTAGGAGATATTTGACGTTGAATGTAGTAAAATTGATTAAAATCGCTTGATATCAAAGTATATAATTTATAGTAAGTGAACCAAAGATTTGAATCACGAAGTATGTTTGTCGAACTTTTCCTTTTTCCCAACTCAGTCGTCACGCATGGCATATTGACTATCATTCTTTATATTAAGAAGTGCTTCAATCAAATCTTAATATGGTTGACCAACTACATTAAAATTGACTAAAAATCAAATTCCGTTTTCATAAATGTTTTTGAAAATTTGTAATGTTACCTTTATACGATGTATTTGCATAAGAAAATCAGAGTACTGCAATCATTTACAAAATTTAAAAATTATGTTTACAGGTATTAAAGTTTCTATTTCTTTAATTTAAACGTAAATATTGCCAAACTTTTTATTTGTTTGAATATATTTTTCATAGAATATCAGAAAGGTTTCAATCTGATAAGCTTACTATACGGATATACGGTACATTTGTACAAATAGACGAGGCGGATTAAATGTATATAATTAAAAAAAATTATAAACATAAAATGTGTTGTTTTTCATTGTGAAATTACGAAATGTACTTTAAAAATATGTAAAAATAAATATATTAATAAAAATTCTCAGTAATGTATATATACGTTTTTAGTAAACAACACATAAAATGCATAAAGTCAGGGCTGCCGGTGGATGAGAGGGAGAGAAAGGATGTATAAGCTGCAAAAGTAGCCTATGAAATAATGTCCAGAGCTTAATATAATAAAATTGTGGATAGTAGACTGGGCATTTGCCGCATAGTGGCCCGTACTTGCTTTATAGATTCTGTCGGCAGTATTCTGAAGGGCATTTGTCCCCATTAAGCAATGTTGTCTCTTTTTATTTTCACTGTAATTCAAAATAACAAAAGGAGTACGCAATGGAACACAGTCTTCCACATTTTCCATGCTTAGGATAGCATAACAGCTCAAAACTGGCCCATGAATTATGTTTTCTACAACGAGAATTTTATTTTCTAAACAAAAGTCATTCCTCCACTTATCCCTATCCGGTCGATGCATTGAAGCCCTTCACATATGCATCAATAGGTTACATGAGTCCACTTCGCCGATAAGAGCTTGCAATTTCGTCAAAGTAGCTAGCTCAACAATAGAGTGTCGACTGGTCACTTCGGAGATATAGGGTTCGATTTCAAATTCAAAGGATAACGACCGCGCAGAATACTAACCTGGATAAAAATAGTAGAAGCAGGAGGCTATCCTGAGGTAAAAATAGCAGGAGGTGGTCAGTCAAATTGCCTGTTGCCCTCTAATATGACATTAGCTGTTGATGAATGCAGAGTCCACTTCCACAATAAGAGCTTGCAATTTCGTCAAAGTAGCTCGACGGTGGAGAGTCGGCTGGCCAGTTTGGAGAACCAGGGTTCGATTCCTGGTTAGGACAACGAGGTTCTTTACAATGGCGCCCAAATAAATCAACTTTGTAGGCTAGTGAAAAGATGTCGGATGTCTGAATGTGACCCAAGTACGACTAGCACAGATTCGTTGGACTCTTGTGTATTAAGCAAATATATGAAATCATGAAGTTAAGGACTACGCAGGAAGCTAACCTAGGTAATGAAGCTAGTAGAAAGCGGCTAGCCTGGGTTAAAAATGGTGGAGTTGGTCAGTCAGATTCTCAGTTGTACGTCAATCTGGCATTAGAGGGTGGAGAACACAGCGTCCACTTCAACGATAACAGCTATCAATTCCATACCAGTACTTCAACGGGATATAATTGGCAGCCAGTACGAAGTTCTGTGGTTCGATTCCCAGTTGAGCAGTAACGTTCTTTACAAAGTCAATTTTAATACATGCTGAAACACCACAGCTATCTATATTTTGGAAAAAAATATAACTGAAGAGCTTTTTTTATGGAACGATTCAATTAAAGTCATTTTGAATTGTAATGGGATTTCAAACAGGAGTAAATGTGTTTCTAAAAGCCGGTAAATTTAAAATGCGCACCACCCTCATCATACCTCTTTGAATACATAGTCACAGAAATCCAGTAATATCTTTGAAATCATTTTCTCAGAACATAAAATATTATGAAATATCCCTAACTCTTACTATTAAATTAGTTTATTTGTGGAGTGTATGGGATTTGGTTATACACACCAAAATGTGGCGTGATAATTAAAATAACATATAATATACTAAAGGGCAGTGATAAATTGATATTCTCTTATGTTCCGCACATATTTCTGTTATGAACAACCCTCTATATTGCATTCAATGAGAGCGAGCTACTTGCCATGATGTAAAGCAAACTTTTTTATTGATATTTAAATTCATTTTTATTTAATTATTCTCAGATTTACCTTACATGTACAAATAAAATATGCTAGTTATTATTTATAACACTAAACTTCTAACAAAGGGATACATATACATACATATACGAGAAACTGATAGATAGAGGGCGAGAAAGATAGAGATTGAGATAGAGATATATAAAAATAGAGAGATAGAGGGAGAAAGGGAGAGAGGGAGGAAGAAAGGAAAGTGAAGAGAGAGAGGGAGAGAGCTAGAGAAGGAGTATATTTAGAAATAGGGAAACGGAGAGGTGGAATTAGGGAGATAGAGAGACGTAGATAGAGATATGGAGATAGAGAAAGATGGAGACAGAGAGAGATGGAGTGATAGGGATGCAGTGACAGAGATAGAGATAGAGCGAGATATAGATAGAGATAGGGAGACAAAGAGAGCTCATTTCTTTTTCATGAAATAGTCTTTTACGCGACTTATTTATTGCACGAGTTAAGATGTAATTTAATTTAATTCATTATTAATAGATATTGGCGCGGATTCTAAAGTCCATTGCATTTTACGTTCCCTATATATATATATATATATATATATATATATATATATTGAAGTATTGTTATGTTGTCAAATATTTGAATTCGAGTTTTGACGGAAGAGCACATTCTAAAAATCCATGAATTCGAATCGAACGTTTTTGAGGTGATGTATATGTGTTTGTATGTGTATGTATATATATGTATGCATTATTGAATTTGTGGAAGTAATATCTCACGAACAAGTAGAGGGTTTCGATCAAACGCAATTACATGTTGAGAAGACCCCGAAATTTCAAATGCAATTTTGAAATCTAAATCATTAAAAATTACGAACCTTCAATCATGTTATGTAAATGATCCTTTTTCATTAAATATTTCATAGAAAACGAATAATACAACAATTGAGAACGCTAGTCTAAACCGTTCTGAAGATATTGCACGTTCTTATAATAAATTTATCAAAAATATTAGATAAAATGGTAAAACAATTAGCTATCCTGAAATATGACCACTTTCCATGCAATATTATGCCGCACATTTGTTAACATAATTCTTGTGTATCTAGTTATTTCCATACATCACATATGAAGCTGGTGCAAAATATTGTATTTTTGTCGACAAACAATTCACATGTAGTAAGTTATATATAAGGAAACCTCTTCCCCCCCTCTCTGTGTAACGCTTGGTGATGAATTTGGCGACTAATATATCAAATATTGTCAACTTTGCATACTGCTTTCCTAGATTGATGAATATATGGTCAAATTTGCAAAAATGAGAAACATGAAGCCAAATTGATGAATTAGTTACTAAAATAGTTTAATACAGACTATATTGCATATTGCAGAAGCTATTAATATTAATAATTGTTAATTTAGAGTTACGCGAAACAAAAGTTAATTGGGCACTTCAAAATGATTTTACATGTGGTCATCCGAAAAAGCGCCAAATTTATAATTAGTATTAAAAACAGTGCCATAGATATTATACATCCTTTTTCACTGTTGTTGCTACGTCCTTTAACTTAGAAGATGCTAGGTCAATTCCAAAAGATCACGTCGCATATAAAGCAATTAAACTACCCTCTCCTGGTTCTTTGCTAGACGACCTAAAGAGGCTCCCTGGCAGTCGAGTAGAGGAGAAGTAGCTGTTGAGGAAGAACAGGTGCATGCAGTGAAAACTCTGTCTCCTTGTTTAAACATCACATCCATAGTATGGCCGCTCTTTAACCTGGCTAATGCTGTCTGAATGGACCAAGGGAGGAATGTTATGACAATTCCTCGATCTAATCAAGGAGATCTAATCAATTCAGAAACAGTGAGAAAATTGTTCGAAGGTGATTTCAGATGACAAGCCTCATTGGGTAATGAATCGGCAGTCTCGTTACCAGACACACCAATGAGAAGAAATCCATTAGATTGTAGTATCTAAAATTTTTTACCTCATACACGTATAACAAGGTAATTGTGTTCCCTATAAAAGACGTAAATTAATTGCATAACATAGAAACACAACCCCGATTCTATTGTGATTATTATAAGGGACATATCCCATGAATAAAATGCTTATAAATTACTTATAGGGAAGAATGCTTACGAGTCTCACTAGTATAGTATAATGACTTGAAAGAAACTTTCGGAAACTTAATTTTATTCAAAAAGGATTAGTGGCAATTTTCCTTTGTTTTATAAAGAAACATATTTAAAAAAAAATAGTTCAATTTATAAGAAATATTCTGACTCTTATTAGCGTTATCCTAAAAGATTTAAATCTCTTATTAGGGAAGAATTTATGAATCTTTAAAAAAATTAGATACAAATTTGAGGAAATATAAGCCAAACGTCAAAGGATAAATATGTCTTTGTTTGAAATATAATGGGATTGCAACGAAAAATATGCGTTTTAAGCGTTTGATATCCAGAATTCCATAAATGTTTGTAAACAGAGAGCTAGCTGACTGCAAAAGGAGATAGCATTTTTTTAGAGTTTACTCAAAAATTCTCGGAATAAAACTGCTTTAAAAGGAAGCCAGTTCAGTTTTATTTTTATGAAACATTTAGTGATAATAGGATTAGATGCAAAAGTTTAAATATGATATATGACTATTTTTTTACTTTCCATACAGTATATGATAAATGGGTTGCGAAAGCATTGAAATCTGGCAAAAAGTTTGAATCTTAGTTTTTAATGGAATTGTATGTGTGAATTGCTATAGAACGGGGATAATCAATTTTTAGTGCAACGGTTCTGTGTGTATGCCCATGAGTCTAATTTTTGTCCACTCATGCACGAAAACAAAATATTACGTTTTAAGCATGTTTCGTTACATTAGTGTTGATTAGATGCTGGTAGAAATAAGAAGAATGTGTGATTATTTTATTTTTATATGGCCACGAGGTAGTATTTGAGATTTAAGATGCACACCTCTGATTAAAATTAACCGAGAACATACAGAGAATTCTCGGAAACCGGCCAAGTCTAAACCGGTCCACTCGTTGAAGATTTTATGGATTTGACCTTACAGTTTAATTGCAATAGAATGCTTCAGAATGCTTTGGCAAGACTTCGGAATGGACATATTAAACTCATGAAGTGCGTTGATGGGGTGAAGACAGTTCCGTCTGGTAAACTGAAGTGCCAGAAAAACTGGCACATGCGCGCGTATACAAAGAACGGAAAAATTCGTCCAATCAATGTAGCTCGATACGGTCAGCGGCGCTTATATAAGACAGCATGTATCTAGGGAATCTGTTAGATCGGATTCTGTTGATACAATGGCAAGTTATCACGATTTAAGTGACTTTGAACGTGGCATAGTAGTCGGCGCTCTTGAGATGGGTCACAGTACTTCCGAGATAGGGATAAAATTTGGATTTTCGCGCATGACTGTTGCAAGAGTGTACTGTGATTGTAAGAAATCCGGGAAAATATCAAATCTCCGCCAGCTGTGCGGGTGGAAAGAGAACTTGAAAAATCTGGACCATCGACAGTTGAGCAGAATCGTTTCACGAATAGACTTTCAACACTGCCTCAAATTGCTACATATTTCAATATTGGAACATCAACAAGTGTCAGCGTATGAACTGCACAACTGTCCCTTCATGATATGGGTATTGGGTATTCGGACCTACACAATATTAGATAGGTGTACTAGTTTTTCTGGCACTTCAGTTTATGTCTGTTCTTCTATTCTTGCATATCCTCCTCACTTGCGTAATTGCATTGGTGCATAAGCAACTATCAGACGATCACGAAGGAATTTCTAGCCTCCTTTTGGTCATGGTATCTTTGACTTGTTCTAGGTGATTCCTTGGTCTAGAATATTAGTAACAACGGCGATATACTCTTTAAAGAGTAAAAATAAATAACATGCTGCAATTGCGCAATACGTCCTGCATAAGTATTTGAGAAATATACATGCGAGTACACGACCTTAACTTAGTTTCACAGCTAAGGTCTTAAGGCCTTAGCTTAGTTTTAAAGCTAAGATCTACATCTTAGTTTGAAAGACTATACTTTTTAATTGATAGTAAAAGGTTAGAGTCTTTAAAACAAAGATCTAATATAATTAGAAGCTAAGATATGATCAAATTAGAGAAAGAAGTACAGAAGACTGATACGACACTATATGGATTCAACTGATAATTTTATAAGGAAGAATTTCGCATATATAATAAAAATTAAATATAAGGCAATTTTGAAAAATAAATCGTAAGAAATAATAACATAGAGAACATTTCATTACCGATCATAATTCACTAATAAACTTTTCTTCAAATAATAATTTATTTATGTTACATTTTTTTTTACTTAAAAAGTGAAAATTAAATTTTAGACACAGAAGTTGAAATGAAATAGTTTTTTATTTCAAATATCCACGTTCAATTTATGGGAAACTTTCACAAAATACTTATAATGATGAAATAATGTTACGTTTAAAAATCAAAATTATTCCTCTAAAATTAGACAAAATATTTTTTTTTTATTTTTTTATTTTAAACTTTAGTCTATTTTAGCACAGATGCTGATATCCTTTTGTGTTGCTTTGGGAATCACCTGTTTTCTAATCTCTTACTGTCAGAAAATAATTTGATAAAAATAAATGTGTTTTAGAAGCCGATATTTGAAACATTTCCTTTAAATGTTTATAACTTTTGCATTAATTCGAAATTTTGAAAAATCATCGAGGTCGGAACGTATCCATACACCGAATTTCGTCGCTGTCGGTAGCTTCTATTATAAGCTTTACACAACACAGATATACAGACATATTTTTTTTTATTTGTGAGATAGACCACAAAAAAAATCTGATGTGGTCAGCACATAACTGTCCTTATATACTGCAATGGATTTACTACTTTTACAGTAAAAAAAGAGGTTATTCTTATAGTTGATACACATATTCTTTTTAAGATATTAAATTTTCTTCAATTAGTTGTCATTTTCATGGATTTAGCGTCACTTTTATTCATTTGGCGAGATTTTCGTTAGTTTGGCAATATTTAAAACAGTCGCAAAGTTGGCGACATTCCGCCAAATTTATCGCCAAAATCTCGCCAAGCGTTATGGACGGATAATAGCAGATAATTGTCTATTGTCGTTCAAATGCAAAGTTAGTACTTAATGTATTTTTTCTCGTGAATGGAACGAGTTAGATCCACGAGAATGATGTCACAAAATTTATGGCATGATATTACGTATGAGAAATAAACATATTTTTCAACAGTTAATATATTTTCCTAATTTATGTGAGTTTTTGATAAATTTTTTTGATATTAAAGTTACAACTTTTTAGCGAAAATAAAATTCAAAACATTATATATATATATATATATATAATTCGGATAGGATATAATTCGGAAAGTGGTCTTGACTGTTATAGAGTGGGAGTTGATACACTGAGTTGATAATTTTAATAACGAATTTGGGAGGATATGCATTATTAGTCATTGTACTCAATAATGACATAAAATGTGCTAATTTATAATTTTCATCTCACATTTTATTGATTCTAAGAACCTGGTTTATTATAATATTTCTAAAAACTGATATATGCAGACAAGTGTCAAAATGTTGAATTTTTGATGTATTAAATTTAAAATCCTGTCTTTTATCATACATGTTTATAACCATATTACAATTTTTTAAATATAAATTTAACTCTAAAAAAGTTTGCAACGTTAGAGTCATTATTACTTGCATTTAATTGCAAATTATTTGGATAAAAGTTAAATACGATAGGGATATTATTGAGGGATACACACGCACACACACACACACACACACACACACACACACACACACACATATATATATATATATATATATATATATATAGACACTCTTTCCAAACGAAGTTAAATAAAACTGTGTAACAAAGATAATATTTATCAGAGGAATTCATCACAATGCGGAATGTACATTGCCATCTACACTAATATTTCCATTACAATATTATGGCAGGCATTAGTACTATAAATAGATCTTTGGATAAAATAAAGTTGTCTTAGAACTGAAAAGCTCTTTGATATACGGCTCAAGTTACATTAATAAATAATGCGATGATTTATCACCCTTTAATTAATTATTAGGAACATAATTATTTCCCCCCATAACGGTATATCATCATAATGCTGAATTTACTTACATAATAAATCTTAAAGGTTACACATAATATGTTGTAATGGAGTAATTATCAGAAATATTTAAGATATATCACATTATCACGCTATGAAGTAATTATTATCACATATATGTTACCTTGTTGCGAGTGGAATACAGGAAATAATAGACATATTTGTAATTTCTATCGACATAATTGTATTTTTAATTTTATGCAGTCATCATGTGTATAGCTACCTGTGATCAAAAGTGCTTTATATTATGTTGAATTTTATTTGTCACTTTGTTTACGCTTAATACAATAGAAAGCATTGGATTTATATCATAATATAACAATAAATCTGATGTGTGCAGCACATGACTTACCTTATATAATGCAATGAATTTACTACTTTTACAGTAAAAATATAATATATAAGATCCACAGAGTACTGTGTTTTTTTATCGTTGAATTATACATTTGGCAATTTTTCGGATGAAAAAATGTAAAACCCTTTTAATATTACCAATTACCTTATAATTCGCACGAGTCTTCAATCAGGTGTCATTTTCATTCATTTATCATCAATTCTGCAATTTTGACGATATTTTTGTCAATCGAGGGCGAAATTTTGCCAAGTTGATGATACTTTGCTAAATTATTCGCCAAGTTCGCCAAATGCATCACCAAGTGTTACAGATAAACGGAGAAAAGATCATTTTTAATTTTTATTAATGAAATTCCCCGGATTTTTGAAACGGCTAAATGTCTTATGTTTGCAGACGATTTGAAGCTTTTTATGAAAATCAACTCATTAACTGATTGTGAACTGATGCAGAGATATGTAGATGAACTGTATAAGTGGTCTGCACTAAATAAACTCCATTTAAATATTTCTAAATGCTATGTTATGAACATTGCTAGGATCCGTAATATTCTTAATTACAATTCTATTTTAAATAAGTCATCTCTATCTCGATGTACTCATATTATTGATTTAGGTGTCACTTTCGATGATACTTTTAACTTTCAGAGACATATCGATAATATCATTAAAAGAACCTACCAAAGACTCGGTTTCACCAATAAACCACTTAAACCAATTTTGGAATATTGTGCAATGATTTGGGACCCTGTTTACAATCTGCATTCTCAATGGATAGAAATCGTGCAAAATGAACTATTACGTACTATTGATTACAGACTGACTGGCTATTATCCTTATGCTATGCATACGAGGGAACTCAGAAAAAAATATAGTTTAATGTATCTTAAAAAAAGAAGAAACTGGTCCTGCCTCTTGTTTCATTATAAGGTTTTAAATAATACTATTGATTGCTCTATTTTACTTTCTTGCCTGGAATTTCACATACCTGTCAATAATACTAGGAAAAAGCTATTTTTCACAATACTACTGTTAAACACAACTACATTAAATGCTATTCTGTCTATAAATTTGTTGATCTATATAATACCTATTGTACTGATATTGATATATTTAACTTGACCTCCTGCCTGTTTTAAAAAAGCCTGTTTCAATGCGCTTGACATGTTTACTACTTATTATTCTTGTATCCTATGTTCTGTATTTTTTAATTTCTTGTGTGGCTACTGTAACTGGATTTCATCTGTAGTTGCCACGTAAATAAAATAAAATAAAATAAAATAAAATAAAATAAATTTCTTATATACTAGAAGGTATGCCTGTCATATGATGGAAATCAGAATTTGTGAAACATTACTTCCTATTTGGCGTCATTTTTATCAATTTGGCGATATTTTTGTCACGTTGGTAACATTCAAAATAGTCGCCAAGTTGGCGAGGTCCGCTAAATTTCTCGCCAATCGCTACAGACGGACGGACGGAGGACAAATGGGTTATTATTACACTCTACTCTTATGTTCTTTCCAATACAGTGCAATTTCATCAATTAGTCGTCATATTCATAGATTTAGGGTCATTTTTATAAATTTGGATACATTTTCATTTATTTGGGGCATTTGAAAAAGTCGCCAAGTTGTCAACATTCCACCAAAATCTCGCCAAGCGTTATGGACGTTGAAATAAGTTATTCTTATAGCAGATAATTGACTATTGGTGTCCAAATACAAAAGTATTACCCAAAGTATATTTTCTTATGAATGGAATGAGCTAGATTCACGAAAATGATGGCACCAAATTTATCGCATGATATTACTTATGAAAAGTAAACATATTTTGCAATAGTTAATATTTTTATATGATTTATTTGATAATTTTTTTTAATTATTCAATGTCTCGAGAACGGTTCATGCTAGCGTTCTGAATTATATGTCAATCATTTCCTAATGAAAATGTATATAAGAAATGACCAATTACGTAATTTTATTAAATGTTTTGATTTTTTGATGATTTTTACAATATTTCACTCGAAAATGTTGGTAGGTTCTGAACATTCGATTGCGTATAAAAACAATAGGCATCCAGTATTCACGGATTATAATGGTTGTAAGAAATTTCATTCGAATCGATCCATTCGTTTGTGAGATACTGTCTCCACACACACACACACACACACACACACACACACACACACACACACACACACACACACGCACACGCACGCATGCACGCACTAACACACACACACACACACTCACGCGCGCGCACACACACACACACACACACACACAAACACACACAGAGTCATCATCTCAAAAACGTTTGATTCGCGTTCAGGGATGCTTGAAAAGTGCTTTCCCGTCTAAAACTCGAATTCGAATGTTCGACCCCGTCAAAATACTCTCCTTATACATTATACTATGTATATAGGGGAAGTAAAAATAAGTACTTATTTAGTTTAACACAATGCTCGAAGTTTTTCAATAGTTAATATATTATTTAGTAGTTTTTACTCTCGCCAATTTATAGAAATGAAAACAAAATATGAAATAATGTTTAATTTTACAATTTGAAAAGGATGTACTCGATTTTGCGTGGAAAAGAACATCGATTAGGTAATTTGCTAAATTGTTTTAAAAATATTTATTTATTTTTAAATTACTTCCCTTATATACAATAATGCCTAAGGAAAGTATTGTGACAGGGTCAAAAATTCGAATTCGAATTTTCGACGGGAGGGCACATTCAAAGCATCCCATGATCGCGAATCGAACATTTTTGAGGTGATGTTTGTGTGTGTGTGTGTGTATGTCAGTGAGTCTGTGGAGGCGATATTTCACGAACGAATGGAGCGATTCGAATGAAATTAGGTACACAAATGACAATCTGTGAAAACTGGAAGCCTATTGATTTTAAATATAATCGAATGTTCAGAACCCCCTAAGTTTTCGAATGAAATTTTGAAAAAGTCATCAACAAATCATCAAAAAATCCAAACCTTTAATAAAATTACGCAAATAAACATTTTTATATAATTTTTCCTTAGGAAACGATTGATAAAAACTTTTAAACGCTTATAAGAACCGCTCTCGAGATATTGCACATTTTTCAAATAAATTTATCAAAATAATATATATATGTATATATATATATATAATACATCGAGTTTCAAATCTTTGAGTCTCTTACAAACCAGGTTCAAAGACTTGGGATTCATGGACTTGGTCTTGCTATGACAAGCGGAATTAGCAACAACAAACCAGGTTATACTAATTGTGGTGACATAAAATTTGACATACCGTTGTTTTTTATCGTATATATTTTAATTCTTTCGATTTTGCTAGGCATTCCACTTTGATTGAAATTCCCCGAAGCGTACTAAATTTCAGAAAAATGTACTCGATTTGGTGGAATTACTCGAAAATCGAAGCAGAAAGACAACTCGAATGTGAAATATAGTTATCTTCTGTGGTCTATTTCAATTTTTTTCAATTTTGAATATTGTCGTTACAGTTTGCCTTTGCGCGCAATTCGAACGTACAGGCTTTGTGAAAACAATTCCATATAGCGAGAAGCAAGAAAATAGCAAATCTATCTTTCAGGGCATATTTTCATTCCTTGGAGTTTGATGTTTAACCGGTCAGTCTACCCAGTTTCATTTCGCCATTTTTGTAAATCATTCGAAAACTGTAGTGACTAAAAATCTCAAATTTGGCACATTGTTGATATTAGAGATATATTTTAATTGTTTAGAAATTGAATCCCGTCTATTCAGTCTGTTCATGACCCGTAATAGGGTTACACATTTTGGGAAGATAACTTGTGAACTGAACTAGTTAGAAATCCCAAAATTGGCAGTTCCTTGTCTTTACTGATATTTTTCAATTCTTCGGATTCTGAACGCAACCGGTTCAGTCCTGTGGTTAAGGTCATTGTTTAAGGATTCATACGTTTATTTCAAAATATAATAAATAATAGAAAACAAGCAAGCAAAAAACGAAAAAACATATTTTAGGATTCATGCTTTTGTTTTAAAATGCACTAAAATATTCCTAAATGTTCATCTCATGCAATAAAAGTGTATGGCTAGAAATTTTATAAAACTAATAATTCGTCATCATTGTATGCAATCTAAAACATTGCCATTAAGCTTATGGAATCATAAGTTAAATATATGGAATAATCGCCACTGTTACATGCATAACACGATGATTCCATACGTTTAATGATGATATTATGAAGATAGCTATTTTATTGTCCGAAAGTGGTGGCTCTTCTTTTTTTTTTCGGTAGGTTCCAAATTTCGTAGTCTTAGATATTGAAAATGAAATATCGTACCTTTTAGTGATTATTTTTTATCGTATGCTGTTACTTTCGATTTGTCAGGTGTTTCTTTACTTATATAAATTCTTATTTTTCCGGATTGACAAGCGTAATTTTTGTGCGACAAACTTTCCTAAATGATTGACAAGCAGATCTTACTGGATACCGATTACAATGTTCTAATGAAAACATTAATACAGATATGCAAAAACGTTCCCTACACACCTGATGAATTCATCTGATAAATTGAAAAATCTTCATTTGCATTATCTATACCCACGTTCAAAATTGCTACCATAAAAGTAAAATTTACCTTTTTGAGCAACTTTACTGGTCAAAGTAATGTTATTATACTTACGTACAAAATCTTCAATGCATGTTTTGTCTATTGACATAATTTTGATAAATATATGAGAGCATTCATCTGTTGTCCAGAATTCGCAACATCTGCTGTATCAGCTCTATATCAGTTACCCTGATAATGAAGTATGTTATAAACTTTATCAAATATCTTACTCTTGTCCATCTACAGATAAAGGAAAGGACTACTTGCTCTTCTCGCCGTGAAAAAGTTATGCAAATAATGTGTAGATCATAAAAAAAAAAGTAATTTTTGTTTTAATCCGAAATAGTTTAGTTGTACGTCGCAGAATTCAATCCAATCAATTAGGCCGTGATACAAAGGGAAATGCATTGTTAAAACACCTTATGCCAATAAAAATTTTCAAATATTCAATAACTCTGATTTAGATCTTCATCCAAAAAGTTGTACCTACTCATCATTCTTATATTTGAATTATAAAATATCTCACCAGTATCTAGCTATCTATGCGCAACTAATTTTTCCTAGCGATCATATTTTATATTTTTCACAATTCAACTCTATAGGTTATGTGGGAATATGTGTCGAAAACTGAAATTATGTTTGCTATAAATTATGATGTCCTTTATTCCGGAATGTTTTATGCCACAGAAATGTCGTAAAATACATAATAAGATCATCACAACGACACATATAAATAAAGTTATGATCCTTTTTTACATAAATCCTCCATTGAATCATCGCCTACGATGGAATCTATAATCTATACTTCTGGAATAACTTTATTCATGTATATGTCATTTTGAGTATCGATTTATTCATTATATCGTAATCGAAAATATTTTATGTGTATAAGAATGTATTATATTTGAAACTATTCAGAGGATGGTATTAATGGTAGTTATTTAAATTCAGTAACTAGAAAAGTATAGATAAAAGTAGTATGTTGTCCTGTCAGAGAAACTAACTTTCTTAAAAACTAAGCTGCTTTTTTGTATATTTTATTTGTTTAACAATTAACGGTACTTTGTTAGCGAAAATAGTTGCATTAATTGAAACCTGGCCATCTACGTTCTGTCCTATGATTAAGTTTCAGCCTTTTATGTCCCTGATGTGTGGGGATGGATATGAGAGGAATCTGAGAGACTTAGCTCCTCCCCCAAAATTGTTAACTGCAGGAGAAATATCGAAAATCAAACTCAGTTAGGTTCAATCCAGTGATCGATATTATAACCGTATAAAGATTCAGTCTCTTAATCTAACGGATGATTGCCTGAGGGTTAAAATGACTATAAATACACAATCTCCAAACCAGGTGAGAGATTAAAATATGACTATGTTTTGTTCTGATTGGTCTGATGGTCTGATGGTTGACACTATAAGCATATAATGACTCTATCTTATAGATCAACAGATTTTGGAGAGTCTGGCAAGAATGATATAAAAACCCATTTTCTAAATTCCCGAGGAATAAATAAAAAATCCAACTAGTCTTATACTATATGTATGCCAAGATCCTGCCTTCTACAGTATTCTTGGAATCTAAACAAACTATTCGAAACCACACCATTGTCTCCACTCCTGGGGGTGGGATTGAATATATGATAGCGTTAGGTCGTAGTCCATGCTATAAATATGTGAAACTTTAGTATTCTTGGTTAATGAAGGAGTTTCTGGAGTGCCTGAAATATCTTCCGAAACAATTTATTTTTTCTGCCTTCGAGGGATCAACTACAAAAGTGGTTACATTATGTTCTGTACAGTATTTGATACTGAGTGTGCAAGTATTCAGTTTTCTAGGTCGCAGTGAGGCTTCTGCAGAGTCTAGAAAGATCACACACTTTAAAGATGCTAATTGCTTTTATAATAGTGATAGGTATATTTTAATTTTCTTGTTATTTGAGAACGGAAAGAAAATCGTTTTATATGATATTCTTAGATGAATACAACCTGTATAACATCGAATAAGTTTTTAAACAACAAATGCTTCGGTTTAAGTGGTATATATTTTTAATTCATTAGATTGTTCGGAAATCACAAATGACTCGACGAAATTTAAAGAAAAAAGTTGTAAAAAAAATAAATGCCTAATGATATAAATTGCTAATATTTATAAATGTTACATTAGTAAAATAAATGTTGAAAAAAATATTTAGTACAAGTTCTATGTTTTGAATATTTTATAACAATATATTTTTAAGCATGATATCGACAACATCTTTAGTCTTTTTACTTTTGAAACATACATGGTATAATTCACAAAAAAAGTATAGAAATGACATTGAAAATTCGAATACAAGTCTTCGTCGGACTTGATATTTTTATTATCCTTGATCTAAAATTGAAAAATGAAATGTGAAAAGAGAGGGGGGGGGAGAGAGAGACGGATAGACGTGGTCATGTCACATCTTTGTGATACGAATTATTACAATCTATACGAATCATTGGCAGAATTATTACATTGTATACGAATCATTGGCAGAATTATTATTTTTATTAATAAGAAAACAATTGTTTATATAAATTCAAATCAAAAATTGAAGTGCTCGTTTGAATATTAAAGGAAGAATGAAACTGAGATCGAAGACCATCGATCCATCAATGATTATCAATTACCGATTAATCTTCTGACTTTTTATATATTCTAATAATATTTCAAACGGTGCTTTACGACACTTTTAGCTTGACTAATATATAATGAACCGCACTGAAAAAAATTTGATAAATTCTAATTATTTCAAACAATTCCCAAATAATCGTCTTCTTACGTCTATTTTATGTGCTGAGCTATTTGCATCGTGTTAGTTAATGTTTGTGTGCAAAGTAATGCTATGAATTTACAAACAGCATCGTTGACATTACATTTAATCATTTTCTAAGCTATACTATTTATGTAACTATTGAATGGAAATTTAAATTTGAATTCAAGCACATCCCAACACCTAACTTCAAATACACCACAACAATGTAACGTACAATAAAACATAAATCATTACAAATCCTTTTTCCAAACAAGTATATTTTCCAAACAGCTACGTACCTATTACATTCACTCCTAACTTAAAAACGAAGAGAGACAAGTAAATGTCATTGATCACGCCGACGATTCTTGTCGGCACATCCTCTGATGACCTAAATGGAGTAATGTCACATTTTCCGAAGACATTTTAGGTAATGAGCCGATAATGGCAGTTGCATTTGCTAATGCGCGTTTTGTATATTATCACTGAGATATTTCTGTGCTCAAACAAAAGATTTGATCTGTATGGTAAGTACATAAAACTAATACTAAATAAAACATACAACTACTGTATGTACATGTATGATATGGTATCATATTTTATGCTACCATAAGTTATGTTTGTTCCTGAATTCATAGCTAAATATTAAGAGAGAGTATGCATTGCGGACACAGTGCAGACATTACATATATTTTAAACTTGCTGTGAAATCCTCAGTGACCGTAAAATGTTTCTATTTTTATGAGTTTACTACAATACTTAAAAAATTTTATTTCATTTTTATCATAGGGTTACTTATTTTGTAAATTAAAAATATTTGATTGGATAAAAAATCCAAATCATTGAATTTAATCGCGTCTGCAATGAAACTATAGAATCAATTTTAAGGATTGCAATGGAATTTAATATACTTACTACAATCGATAACCGTTTGAGATCTAAGGAAGCATAGGGGTAAAGACCTTGTTAAACACCATTTTTTGAGTCATGTTTATCTTTGTAAAACATTTTTGTGCTCGTGGCACGGATAATATATAACGAAATCTTACGAAATTTTTACGGAATCTTGCAGAAAAATATGATTACAATTTGCAGGTCTGCGTTATGTGACATTGACGATAAATTTAGTGATTTTAGTGACGAATTTGGCAAAATATTTGAATAATTATTAATTTTGTATATTGGCTAAGAGCTTCACAATTTGCGTGCATTTCCCATAACTTTCCACAGAGGGTATATAAGTACGTCTTTGCCCAGATGTGATGTTGAAGTGATGCAAGTAAAAGTGAATTTTGAATATTTCAATGTCTAAATTAAAGATGAAGAAAAGTTAATGGGAATGAAACGAAATTAGGTTACTGATGTGCCAATATACTTGCATTGTCAAACTCAATACATAACCAAATTTGTAATTTTAAATTGAAAGAAAGCTTATTATATTAATACAGCTACAAAATGCTAAAATAAATAATTTATATGTACTATATTCTATTAGAGGCGATTATCAGTTGTAGGATCTTAGCATGCGCTCTTCTGAAGCACTGCGACTTCTGATCTTCTGACGCCAAACATTTAAATTCTGAAATAACTTGCAATAACAGAATGCGGTTTAAAATTTTCGATGATTTCATAGCTTCCTGTCTTCGTATCTAAGCTTTAAAAAAATCTGATGTGGGCAACACATGACTTTCCTTATATAATGCAATGAATTTACTACTTTTACAGTAAAAAAATAGGTTTTTCTTATAGTAGATACTTATATCCTTTCCAAGATATTGAATTTTCGACAATTAGTCGTCATTTTCATTGATTTAGCGTCATTTTAATTCATTTGGCGAGATTTTCATTAATTTGGCAACATTTCAAAAAGTCGCCAAATTGGCGACATTCCGCCAAATTCAATCTCGCCAAGCGTTACTGACGGAGAAATAAGTTATTCTTATAACAGATAAATGACTTTTGGCGTTCAAATGCAAAAGTATTACTCGAAGTATCTTTTCTCATGAATGGAACGAGCTAGATCCACGAGAATGATGTCACCCAATTTATCGCATGGTCTTACATATGAAAAGTGAACATATTTCTCAATAGGAAATATTGGGTTGGAGGGAAATTTCTGTCGTATTTTAAAGAAAATATTTGAATTCATTTATAAAAATATGTGTTTAATATTAATCAATTATATATGCTCCGTTATTTGTTACAACCTGTTGCCATCTTTCAGGTAACCTGTGAATTCCTGTTTTGTAGAAGTTCTCATCCTTGGAGTTAAAATAGTCAGCAACTGCCTTAGAAACACTTTCAAAAGACGTGAATTTTTTTCCGTTAGATAATTTTGCAGAGATCTGAACAGGTAATAATCAGATGGTGCAATGTCAGGTGAATACGGTGGATGACTAAGGACTTCCCATCCTAACGCATTCAGTTTTTGTTGTGTCACCATTGCAGTATGCGGGCGAGCATTATCCTGGTGGAACACTATTCCTTTTCTGGCCTTTTTTTCTTTGATAGCTGCTTTCAATTTATCCAGCTGATTGCAGTACAGATCCGCGTTGATGGTTTTCCCCTGTTTCAGCAACTCGTAGTACACTGGAGCTTTCCTGTCCCACCACAAACAAAGCAGTACTTTTCGTTGATGGATACTTGGTTTTGGAACTGTTGCTGATGATGTTCCTGGTTTGCAGTAAGATTTTTTTCTCTTAATATCCTCGTAAAGAATCCACTTTTCATCTCCAGTAACCAGCCTGTCCAAAAACGGCTCCACATTGTGTCTAATCAGATGTGATGAACACATTCTTACACGATCAGATAAATTATTTTCCGTTAATTCATGTGGAACCCAAAAACTTTGCTTTAACACAAACCCAAGAGATTTAATGTGATCTCCAACAGTTGTATGATGAATGCCAAACTCTTCTGCAATTTCTCGACTTGTTACAGATGTTCTTTTTATTTACAAGAAAAATCACCTGCCTATTTAAAATACGACATAACTTTCCCTCCAACCTATATGTTTTTTTTTATTTTGACTTTTTGATAACTTTTTTGAAAAATGTGAAATATTTCAAGAACGGTTCGTGTTAGCGTTCTAAATTTTATGTTAATCGTCTTCTAATGAAAAATTACATAAGAAATGTCTATTTGCGTAACTTTATTAGAGGTTTTGATTTTTTGACGATTTTTTCAAAATTTCACTCGAAAATTTAGGGGGGTTCTGAACATTTGATTACGTTTAAAAACAATAGGCTTCCAGTGTTTACGGATTGAGATTTTTGTACCAAATTTGGTTCGAATCGGTCCATTCGTTCGTCAGTTATCGTCTCCACAGACTCACTGACACACACACACACACATACTTTCACACACACACACACATACTTTCACACACACACACACACACACACATACACACACACAGACATCACCTAAAAATGTTTGATTCGTGATCAGGGATGCTTGAAACGTGCTCTCCCGTCGAAAACTCGAATTCGAATTTTCGACCCCTTCACAATATTTTCCTTATACATTATGTATATAAGGAAAGTAATAAACAAAACTTCTAGGATGTTTAAAATATTCTGAAGCAAAATACAAATACTATAAATGAATTAGAAAGCAACATCAAACGTATTTCAGGATTGTCCGTTATTATAAAATAAATATACAAAAAAATCACCTGAACAGTTAATCATATCGACCCATAAACAATACATCCTATATAATATCATGTTACCGCTTTTCATTCAATCTATTCTATCCCTCTTTAGTATTCTAAGATATTTATATAAGGTAATATAATTATTTGGAGTAAATGCGCTCTTGCAAGATTTGGGTGCCCCTTTCTCGGCTGTATCTCTTCCTTTCTGATATTCAGGCTCTCACCAAAATTACCTCTGATTGGCTTCCTCGAAAAATTTTATTTAAATGAAAATTTAAAAATAAAAATAAAAATTTAAATTAAAATTTTATGATATGCATATATTTTTTCTTGAAACGTTCTTACTACCAGTGTCACACTCCAGTGAATTCGTTGCAAACATGTTTTAGGATCCATTTATGTAACCAGGCTCTCTTCCTGTCTTCTGACAATAGAACAATATTTCGTTTATATAACGGACTGATTCTGATAATTCAGCAGAGCCTACATTAATTATCAGTTTAAGTTCCGCTTATATTCGCTTACGCAGCATTTAAAACGAATATTTAGTGAAGATTATAAAGCAATGCAGTACATATTCACATTTTTGATCGAATTTATTAAAATTATTTTGAAAATGTAGGAACTGTGTTTACATTTCATGTTAATCAATGGCTCATATCACACGTGGAACAGCGTTGTTTTCAAATTTAGCACCATACTCTGGCTCCAAAAATGCATTTTGAAGAAAAAATCATATGATATGACTAATTCAATGATTTCTCCTTCAATGAATTTTGATATCCCAGGACAACAATAAAATATTTATCGCGGTTTCTTTGATCTTGCTGTGCACAGTTGAATATTTAAATGTTTACAAATAAAAAAATCTGATGTGGGCAACACATGACTTTCCTTATATAATGTAATGAATTTACTACTTTTACACTAAAAAAATAGATTTTTCTTATAGTAGATACTAATATTCTTTCCAAGATATTGAATTTTCGACAATTAGTCGTCATTTTCATTGATTTAGCATCATTTTTATCCATTTGGCGAGATTTTCATTAATTTGGCAACATTTCAAAAAAGTCGCCAAGTTGGCGACATTCCGCAAAATTCCTCGCCAAAATCCCCCCAAGCGTTATGCACTAAGAAAAAAGTTATTCTTACAGCAGATAAATGACTATTGGCGTTCAAATACAAAAGTATTATTCAAAGTATATTTTTTCATGAATGGAACGGGCTAGATCCACGAGAATGATGTCACTCAATTTATCGCATGGTATTACATATGAAAAGTGAACATGTTTCTCAATAGGAATTTCTTTATTTATGTTACTTTTTCATAATTTTTTTGAAAAATGCACAATATCTCGAGAACGATTCATGTTAGCGTTCTAAAATTTATACAATCGTTTTCTAATGAAAAATTACATAAGAAATGTCTATTTGCGTAACTTTATTAGCGGTTTTGATTTTTTGACGATTTTTTCAAAATTTCATTCGAAAATTTAGGGGGGGTTCTGAACATTCGATTACGTATAAAAACAATAAGCTTCCAGTGTTTACGGATTGTGATTTTTGTACCAAATTTGGTTCGAATCAGTCCATTCGTTCGTCAGTTATCGTCTCCACAGACTCACTGACACACACACACACACACACACATACTTTCACACACACACACACACTTACTTTCACACACACACACGCACAGACATCACTTCAAACATGTTTTATTCGTGATCAGCGATGCTTGAAACGTGCTCTCCCGTCGAAAACTCGAATTCGAATTTTCGACCCCGTCACAATACTTTCCTTATACATTATGTATATAAGGAAAGTAATAGGTTTTTCTTATAGTAGATACAAATATTCTTTCCAAGATATTGAATTTTCGACAATTAGTCATCATTTTCATTAATTTAGGTGTCATTTTTATCCATTTGGCGAGATTTTCGTTAATTTGGCAACATTTCAAAAAGTCGCCAAGTTGGCGACATCCCGCCAAATTCGTCGCCAAAATCTCGTCAAGCGTTATGGACGAAGAAATAAGTTGTTCTTACAGCAGATAAATGACTATTGGCGATCAAATACAAAAGTATTACTCAAAGTATCTTTTTTCATGAATGGAACGAGATAGATACACGAGAATGATGTCACCCAATGTGTCGCATGGTATTACATATGAAAAGTGAACATGTTTCTCAATAGGAAATATTTTTTATTTTATTTTATATGACTTTTTAATAATTTTTTTGAAAAATGTGCAATATCTAGAGAACGGTTCATGTTAGCGTTCTAAAATTTATGTCAATCGTTTTCTAATGAAAAATTACATAAGAAATGTCTATTTGTGTAACTTTAGTAGTGGTTTTGATTTTTTGACGATTTTTTCAAAATTTTATTCGAAAATTTAGGGGGGTTCTGAACATTCGATTACGCATAAAAACCATAGACTTCCAGTGTTTACGGATTGTGATTTTTGGACGAAAAATTGTTCGAATCGGTCCATTCGTTCGTCAGTTATCGTCTCCACAGACTCACTGACACACACACACACACACACACACATACTTTCACACACACACACACACACACACACACACACACACACACACACACACATACACACACACAGACATCACTTCAAAAATGTTTGATTCGTGATCAGGGATGCTTGAAACGTGCTCTCCCGTCGAAAGCTCGATTTCGAATTTTCGACCCCGTCACAATACTTTCCTTATACATTATGTATATAAGGAAAGTAATAAACATGCCAAGTTTCTTAAAAATTGCTTGATTAGATACACCGCTACCTGTGGAAAATGCAAAAACCTCTACGATCCAAAACAAATTGGGATAGCTCCAAAAAATAGATTCAATTAATTTTTGATTAAACATACTTAGAAAATGCTCAGTTGTTTGATAATAATGATTTTATTACTTTCCTTATATACATAATGTATAAGGAAAGTATTGTGACGGGGTCGAAAATTCGAATTCGAGTTTTCGACGGGAGAACACGTTTCAAGCATCCCTGATCATGAATCAAAGAATTTTGAAGTGATGTCTGTGTGTGTGTATGTGTGTGTGTGTGTGTGTGTGTGTGTGTGTGTGTGTGTGTGAAAGTATGTGTGTGTGTGTGTGAAAGTATGTGTGTGTGTGTGTGTGTGTGTGTCAGTGAGTCTGTGGAGACGATAACTGACGAACGAATGGACCGATTCGAACCAAATTTGGTACAAAAATCACAATCCGTAAACACTGGAAGCCTGTTGCTTTTATATGCAATCGAATGTTAAGAACCCCCCTAAATTTTCGAATGAAATTTTGAAAAAATCGTCAAAAAATCAAAACCACTAATGAAGTTACGCAAATAGACATTTCTTATGTTTTTTTTCATTAGAAAACGATTGACATAAATTTTAGAACGCTAACATGAAACGTTCTCGAGATATTGTTCATTTTTTAAAAAAAAATTATCAAAAAGTCATATAAAAAAAATTCCTATTGAGAAACATGTTCACTTTTCATATGTAATACCATGCGATAAATTGGGTTACATCATTCTCGTGGAACTAGCTCATTCCATTCATGAAAAAATATACTTTTAGTATTACTTTTGTGTTTGAACGCCAATAGTCATTTATCTGCTGTAAGAATAACTTATTTCTTAGAGCATAACGCTTGGCGAGATTTTGGCGACGAATTTGGCGGAATGTCGCCAACTTGGCGACTTTTTGAAATGTTGCCAAATTAACGAAAATCTCGCCAAATGGATAAAAATGACGACTAATTGTAGAAAATTTAATATCTTGGAAAGAATATTAGTATCTACTATAAGAAAAACCTACTTTTTTTTACTGTAAAAGTAGTAAATTAATTACATTCTATAAGGAAAGTAATGTGTTGCCCACATCAGATTTTTTTGAATTTGGTTTAAAGCGTTAGATTTGTTAGTTCATTTTGTACACGTCTTTAGTACTTTAACATTTTTTCTTTAGCAATGTACCGGCTACCGGGAGTTTCGTCGCGACATAAAGTTTGCTTACCTGGGGAGCGAGGGTCACAACCACCGCCGGCCAACTTGCGGTACCTTGCTTCTCCGTTCCTTTTGTTTTTTTCCCATTTGGATATTATATTATAATCTGCTTAGAAGGGCAGCGTAGTGCCTTATATGTGATATTTCTGGTTTTTTATTCTTGGAATAAATGAACTTCAATAATATATATATATATATATATATATATATATATATATATATATATATATATATATATATATATATATATATATATATATATATATATATATATATATGTATATATATATATATATATATATATATATTTATATATATATATATATATATATATATAATATAATACAAAAGTAATCAGATGAAGAAAACGTAGGCATACAAAAGTATGAAAAAAGGCTTAACGTAGATGGCGCAATGCTGCACAAGTACGTAAAGCAGTTATATAGCAAATAAAAATATTAAGGAAAAAATGGGAATCAAGCCAACGGGAAAGCACAAATGGCCGAGGGGGATTGTGACCCCTCGTTCCCGGTTATAGCATGTTATTACACCTAGGTAACACTCCCGAAACCAAATCCTTTGCCGAAACTTGACCTCCGAAATGGTGTCGAGCACAAAACACTGACCGTGGACCCATTTTTTCCTTAATATTTTTATTTGCTATATATATATATATATATATATATATATATATATATTTATATATATATATATATATATATATATATATATATATATATATATATATATATATATATTATATATATATATATATATATATATATATATATATATATATATATATATATATATATATATATATATATATATTTATATATATATATATATATATATATATATATATATATATATGTATACTTAATTTTCAAGTGAATATCTTAGATGTACATATTTATTCTTTGCCAAAAACAACTGAAAGCAAGAGGACGTCATTGATCATGACAAGGAATCGCTTGGTGCAATCACAGATTCTGATGACTCACATGGAACTAATGTCACATTTGTGGAAGACATTATAGGTAAAGACCCGATAATGACCTCAACATTTGCTAATGCTCATCTTGAATGTCATGACCTGCTATAATTATCTGCTGAAACAAAAGGTCCGATTCCGATGAATAACTGAATAAATCCAATGCTAAATAAAGCATGGGAAACATATTTGTGAATTCACCGATTTATATTAAAACATGCTTTCGTAGATTTAGAAAATAAAATTATAAATCGATTATCGATCCAATTGGAAAGATTATCGATCACGGACTCTACCCATGTAAATAGCGAACTATCCTAAGCCCAAGTCTTTACAACGTCAATATTAATAATGCACATCTGTGCGAAGATAAAAACAATTTAAATAAAGTAACATCATGTATTAATGGTTAAAAGAAAATGGGTTTAATGGTTAAAAGAAAATGGTTAAGAGAATTTTCCTAATATAAAGGACGTGTAATATCAGTTCAAGAGTCCACTAAGAATCTGATTATAAATCTGTGACTGTGGCATTTATCTACACTGTTATAGTGAATCCGACCATGTTAGTATGTAAGTATGTATGTGAATGTGCCCCCCAATTTCCCCGAAACGATAATTTTTAACTTATAAATAGGCGGTATGTTTGAATGGAAATTATAAATATCTAGCCATGCCCCAAACATTCGAAAATTTAATACAAAATCTGATGTGGTCGACACATGCCTTTCCTTATATAATGCAATGAATTTACTACTTTTAAGGGTAAAAAAATAGGTTTTTCTTATACTAAATACTTATATTCTTTTTAAGATACTGAATTTACGACGATTAGTTGTTATTTTTATTGATTTAGCGTCATTTCTATCGATTTGACGAGATTTTCGTTAATTTGGCAACATCAAAAAAGTCGCTAAGTTGGCGACATTTCGCTAAATAGTCTCCAAAATCTCGCCAAGCGTTATGGACAGAGAAATAAGTTATTCTTATAACAGATAAATGACTATTGGCGTTCAAATACAAAAGTATTACTCAAATTAAATTTTCTCATGAATGGAACAAGCTAAATCCATGAGAATGATGTCACCAAATTTATCATATGATATTACATACCAAAAATGAACATGTTTCTAAACAGTTAATATTTTTTTTAATTTATGGGACTTTTTGATAAATGTGTTTGAAAAATGTGCAATATCTCGAGAAAGGTTCATGCTAGTGTTCTAAACTTTATGTCAATCGTTTTCTAAGGACAAATTATATTAGAAATGTCTATTTGCGTAACTTTACTAAAGAATTTTATTTTTTGATGATTTTTTCAAAATTTCACTCGAAAATTTAGGGCGGTTCTGAACATTCGATTACGTTTAAAAACAATAGGCTTCCTGTATTCACGGATTGTGATTTTTGTACAAAATTTCATTCGAATCGCTCCATTTGTTCGTGAGATATCGTCTCCACAGTCTCACTGATACACACACACACACACACACAAATACCTTCACACACACACACAAATACTTTCACACACACACACATACTTTCACACACGCACATATATTCACACACACACACATACACACATACATCACTTTAAAAATGTTTGATTCGTGATCAGGCATGCTTGAAACGTGCTCTCCCGTCGAAAACTCGAATTCGAATTTTCGATCCCGTCACAATACTTTCCTTATACATTACGTATATAAGGAAATTAAAAATTAACTATAGTGCATCTTTTCATACCAAGATTCATGTTTCAGTAACTTGCATATATTACTTTCCTTATATACATAATGTATAAGGAAAGTATTGTGACGGGGTCGAAAATTCGAATTCGAGTTTTGGACGGGAGAACACGTTTCAAGCATCGCTGATCACGAATCAAACATGTTTGAAGTGATGTCTGTGCGTGTGTGTGTGTGAAAGTAAGTGCGTGTGTGTGTGTGTGTGTGTGTGTGTGTGTGTGTGTGTGTGTCAGTGAGTCTGTGGAGACGACAACTGACGAACGAATGGCACGATTCGAACCAAATTTGGTACAAAAATTTCAATTCGTAATCACTGGAAGCCTATTGTTTTTATACGTAATCGAATGTTCAGAACCGCCCTAAATTTTCGTATGAAATTTTTAAAAAATCGTCAAAAAATCAAAACCACTAATAAAGTAACGCAAATAGATATTTCTTATGTACTTTGTTATTAAAAAACGATTGGCATGAATTTTAGAACGCTAATATGAACCGTTCTCGAGATATTGTACATTTAAAAAAAATATCAAAAAGTCATATAAAATAAAAAAAAAATTCTATTGAGAAACATGTTCACTTTTCATATGTAATACCATGCGATAAATTGGGAGACTTCATTCTCGTGGATCTATAGCTCGTTCCATTCATGAATAAAGATTCTTTGAGTAATACATTTGTATTTGAACGCTAATAGTCATTTATCTGCTGTAAGTATAACTTATTTCTCAGTGCATAACGCTTGGCAAGATTTTGGCGACGAATTTGGCGGAATGTCGCCAACTTGGCGACTTTTTGAGAAGTTGCCAAATTAACGAAAATCTCGCCAAATGGATAAAAATGTTGCTAATTCAATGAAAATGACGACTAATTGTCGAAAATTCGATATTTTGGAAAGAATATCCGTATCTACTAAAAGAAAAACCTATTTTTTTTTACTGTAAAAGTAGTAAATTTATTGCATTATATAGGGAAAGTCATGTGTTGCCCACATCAGATTTTTTTTTTATATTTACAAATTTTGTAAGATAAAATTTTAAAATATGCATCGTTGGTCCAGATGATAGCATTTATAATATATTACCCTCCATTAAGGGCTTCAAAAATACTTCGATTGATACCGAGTTTGACATTGCACACCTTCAGGGGGGGGGGTAATGCGGTCCCCATGAGATGGTAAATTGAAGTTACTACTATAAAAATTGTGTCGCGGGTGTTTTTCACTAAAATGGTTGAAACTGTAAAGTTTCTTTTTCATTCATGCTTCATACCATTTATCATAATTAGGTCAAATTACTTGCTATGATTCCATGTTAAGGAAATGTAAAATTACGAAAACATTTCGAAGTTTTTGCTTGAATTAAAAAATAAAAATCCACCTAATTCTAGATCTTTCATTAATAAAGTTGGATAAAAAGTTTCGTAAAAATCCATTACTATATATGTCAGTCATTATGTACACAAAAACTTGACAATAGACAGCCAACCAGAAGGACATCACTCTAAAAGTAGTTAAAATATGATCAAGAGGTAATAAAACATACAGCATTAAAATATGAAAATCCCAAATTTTTGCGAAAATAATATTTTTTTCATGTGAGACAAGAAATTGATCTCACAATTTGATGAGACAGCTTTATGCCGTTTATTTTTTATGGCCAAAACGGCAAACAATACCACCAGTCAGGATGGCACCGGGTTTTATAACCTATGAACCTAAAGGTCAGAAAAACATAAATTTAGGAGCGCCAAGACAAGGGGACCGAGCTGGCCCGTACGAGGATGTGGAATGGTTCCATTGGTTAAAGGAATAACCAATGGAGAAAGTACTTGTTACGTCACATTCAATGCTTCATATGAAAGCAAGGGGGGAAATGACGCCCTCGAGAAAGAGGAGAGCGACAGCATGTGACCCGAGAATCAGATAGATATACTAACATGACTTGGAACGGATAAGTTGTGAACTTTTGATGCTGGTGAACAGTTGTGCAGGATTGACTTGTGCTGATGCGTAATAATGACTTGTGGAGAGAACAAACAGCCTTAGAGCATGAAATAAGTGGAGTGTTTGAGTCAGGAGTAGTCGCCGAAGTTACGAATGTGTGCACTACGAGTTGATGCCAGTAACTATAGACGAGATTAACCACGTGCTGCTAACAAGGCCCAAATTGAATTTATGTATTCCTCAATCATCCACAGGTTAATAAATATGTTAGGTATATGGTTAAGGGTCTCACATTATCTCCTCTCACATGCTATATTAATAAATAATTAATAGGCAGAGTAGAATGTAATTGAATTTAATAAGTATTTTATGTTTTTAATAAATATTATTTTAATGTTAAATTGGTGTAATCTTTTTGGTAAAATATTAATTAATAATTCCTTTACAGTACTCACGCAAAAAGTAAATAATTGGTGGGTTATTGCAAACACAACGTAATGATAAATAATGTTAATCATAACTTAAGTTTTTGTATCTCTATTTGTGCGCCACACTCTATACTACGTGCTATAGGAGAAAGAAATAATAGATTTTAAGTCATTCGTAAAATAAGGCGAAACCACTCGAAAGCGTGCCTAAAATTGTATCTCTGAACAATTTACAACAATGAATACTTTTCCTATTATCAAAATGGCGACTTAGTTTATGATTGCGCTACGTTGACTCCCTACTTAGTGGGCATAATTAAAGTTTTCTGAAGCTGCTAAAGTGTGCGTAATAAAAAAAAATTCAACGATAAAAATGTCATGGCTAATAAATCACAGCTAATCAAAAGCAACACAGCTTGTACTATTGTATACTTCATGAATTACTAAATACCATCATACTGATATCATACCATCATGCATACCATCATACATACCATCATACCTTACACTACATACGATCATACTATATTCCATCATACTACATAAAGCTTTGTACTACATACCATCATGCTACATATACATTTATACTACATACCATCATACTACATAACATCATACTGCATAAACTATTATACTACACACTATAAAACTACACATACCATACCTACATACTATTGAATTCCACAATTTTGCCCTATCGCGATACCCAATTTCAAGATTGACTGTACTAACTAACGCTGTAATCTGGTCTTGAATTAACTATCCATAATTTTAATGTTTACAGCGCTACAACATTTCAATCCTCAGCCATCTTTGTGACGCTTTTGCCAGCAACCAATCATAGAAAAGTTGGAAGTCGGCTCAGCCCATTAAGCATGTTTCTATAATGGCATAAATTTATTAATTAATATTTAATAAACTAAGGGCTTAAGCAACAGATTAAGGTCGTCTTGCATATCTATGGGTTCATATCAGTCTATATATAATTTTGGAACTGTCCGGTTTGCCATCTATTCGCATTCCAGTGACAAAAGTACGCAGTCATTTCTTTATATAAAAATAAAAATTATTGAAAATTCTGTAACAATATGAACCTTTACTTTAAAAGTATTTTTAAACATTAACGAATTAATAGACTTCCTTTGAGGGAAAGAATAATCGCTCTAGAAATTGTTGATATTTTGAAAAGGGGCACCACATCTCTTGAAACACTTAGTTGAATTCCTTGTAATTTTTCACATTTGTTTTAATAGATGATTAAAAGGTCGACATTACTTTAAACTACAGTGATTCGAGCCATATAAAGTCCTATTCTTGTTGTGAGAATCAGGTATTGGCCCATTATAATTTTTCTTCCAAAAGTCAAATTATATTTTTTATTTCGCACATAATAATTTCTAAATACATGTTGAACAATATGATAGTGAAAGAATTATGTTTTGTGTTAAAATACTACGTATCCATAGAAACATATATTTTTTAGACTAACTCCCGTTCCCAAAATACCGTTATTACTTTTAAACCCTCTTTTGTACAATGTAAGTACTTATTACTGCAATTTTACAGATATTTTTGCTCATTCTTAAAAAGAAAAGTTGACAGTTTTTATCAAATTGCCAGCTTGTCATAAATAAGAGTAATGCTCTTTGATCATTAATCTGGCAGAATCATAATATGATTAATTGTGTTTGAAAACTTTGACGGAAAGTTTTTGCTCACAATAGTCTAACCTTTCCAAATGTAAAAATGCTATATTTGTATGTAGAGTTTTTTTTTTCTTCTCAGCAATGGATATTGCATAAAAATATATTCTATAAATGATTACTTGTAGTACAACATACATTTCTATTTGATTAAATGCGAACAATAATTATTTTGTAAGTGTTCATTAACTCAATAAACTCATTTTTACATTCACAATATGCTCTATAACAAAAAAATCGACGCACCACGAAGGAGTTGTCCGATTGAAATGAAATTTCGTATGCAAAGACATTTTGCGCCAACATGCAAATGAATATAATTTGGCGTCATGAATTGTCCTCAAGCTTGCCCAACACGTCCTTGGCCAGCTAGATCTCCTGATCTCTCTCCCATAGAGCACATTTGGGACGTTATGGGAAGGCGATTTAAAAAATCCCGGGATGTTGACGATTTAGCCCGACAGTTGAAAACAATTTAGCAAGATATTCCGCAGGACACCATCCGTGAACTTTATCAGCCTATGCCATGCCGGGTGACATCTTGCATCCAGGCCAGAGGTATACCAACGCTTTATTGACTTCCTTCCTTCCTTCCTTTGTATACGTTCGAACTCTAAATCATTATATTGTTCAGAAGTTTTAATCGTTTCTTTTTTTATGTATCTTCTTCACACCCGGACAGCAATCGGACAAATCCTTCTTGGTGCTTCGATTCTTTTGTTATAGATTGTATATTATTTTATCACTTGTAATTATTATTATTATTATTATTACAGAAATCAGTTTGATATAAACTCATGATAAGTTATGGAATTAATCATGTTGCAATCCTCTATCTCTCTACTTTTATTTGTGTGTGCTTGTGCGTAAATATATATATATATATATATATATATATATATATATATATATATATATATATATATATATATATATATATATATATATATATATATATATATATATATATATATATATATATATATATATATATATATATATATATATATATATGTATATATATATATATATATATATATATATATATATATATATATATATATATGTATATATATATATATAAATATATATATATATGTATATATATATGTATATATATATATATATATATATATATATATATATATATATATATATATATATATATATATATATATATATAAATATATATATATATACATGTATATATATGTATATATATATATATATATATATATATATATATATATATATATATATATATACATATATATACATATATATATATATATATTTATATATATATAGCATAGTAAATATATTAAAATAAAATTATTTCACAGTTATCCAATTTTTCTCCAGAAATTGGCGCAATGCAGCACATTCTCCTAAAGTAACATACAAGATTCATATGAAAAAGAGGGGAAATGACCAAATGCAAGGCATAAAATGGTAGAGGGGGATGGCGACCCCTCTTTCCCGTTTAAAAGACTGCTTTTATGCCCGGGCAACACTCACGGTACCAATGCCATGCAGAAGCCATACTTCCGTAAATGTGTCAAATCAAAAACACTCGAAAAAGTGCAAAGAAAACAAATAGGAATCGACCAGGATCGCAAGGGAAAGAATGGAAATGCAGCAAATGCCCCTGTCGGTTAAGATGGAGTGCATCATATATAACAGAAGTCCACGCATGCGCTATTCGTTATTTTCACTTTCATCGTTCTATACCTCTGCCATATCCTTTAAGTAAGCATTTTCTCCCTTTTTTGTATTAAATAGGGAATTATAATAACATTTCAGGAAGCCAATTGGATAATTATGTTTTATTGCCTCCTTCATAATATTCCTATTATGCATGATGTAATCAGACTTGAAAGTATTAATGCGTTGATTTCATTTGAGGTGACCAATGACGACATTTCTGAAAATGTTTTTGGTCAAATTGGACCTCCAATTAATAATGCGGTTGATTTTTATATTGAAATTGTTTCTCTTGTCATATAAGACGGTATAAGTACCATATCTACTAGTAGATATGGTACTTATATATATATTTATATATATATATATATATACGGTATAAGTACCATATCTACTAGTAGATATGGTACTTATACCGTCTTATATGACAAGAGAAACAATTTCAATATAAAAATCAACCGCATTATTAATTGGAGGTCCAATTTGACCAAAAACATTTTCAGAAATGTCGTCATTGGTCACCTCAAAAGAAATCAACGCATTAATACTTTCAAGTCTGATTGCATCATGCATAATAGGAATATTATGAAGGAGGCAATAAAACGTAATTATCCAATTGGCTTCCTGAAATGTTATTATAATTCCCTATTTAATAGAAAAAAGGGAGAAAATGCTTACTTAAAGGATATGGCAGAGGTATAGAACGATGAAAGTGAAAATAACGTATAGCGCATGCGTGGACTTCTGTTATATATGATGCACTCCATCTTAACCGACAGGGTCATTTGCTGCATTTCCATTCTTTCCCTTGCAATCCTGGTCGATACCTATTTGTTTTCTTTGCACTTTTTCGAGTGTTTTTGATTTGACACATTTACGGAAGTATGGCTTCTGCATGGCATTGGTACCGTGAGTGTTGCCCGGGCATAAAAGCAGTCTTTTAAACGGGAAAGAGGGGTCGCCATCCCCCTCTACCATTTTATGCCTTGCATTTGGTCATTTCCCCTCTTTTTCATATGAATCTTATATTTATATATATATATATATATATATATATATATATATATATATATATATATATAGATATATATATGTATATATATGTATATATATATATATATATATACATATATATACATGTATATATATATATATATATTTATATATATATATATATATATATATATATATATATATATATATATATATATATATACATATATATACATATATATATATATATTTATATATATATATATATATATATATATATATATATATATATATATATATATATATATATATATATATATATATATATATATATATATATATATATATATATATATATATATATATATATATATAAAAAGAACGATTGAAACTTAAACATAGATATAATCTTCAAAACGCTGTTTTAAAAATAATCATATTTAGCACATCAAGAGATCAGGGAAGCTTGATGCTATACAAAGCAAATTCTACAAAATTGTGGGTTCATTAAAAACTCATTTTGGAGTACATGAATTGGATATTTATTAATATTTTATTACCTTGTGCTGAAGCCGTAGTAGTTAAGGTGAGAGAATCACTAATTACATAGGGGTTCCATGTTCGACCTTCGATGCCGTCCAAAACTAAACACGAAAAATCTGGCTGTACGAAAGTGCACCCGAGAGGTGATAGGTAAGGAGAAAATGGTATGATCTATGTGGTTGGCACTCCCATTGGCTTCCAGTCTAAACTGAGTGTCGCATTTCGAGCCTTACAGTCTATGTCAGATAATACTGTTTTAGTGATGAAAAGGAATACCCTTTGCAAAAAAATGTATCAAAACGAAAACGAAAAAATATGATTTTTAAAAGTTGTCAAATTGGTCTCTATTTACATTGCTACAACATACCTAGAACAATCTATGTTTCGTACGTTCCTATATATGTCTAAATATATAGTAAATGGCCCCGTGGTCGACCTATTAATACTTAATTTGCTTATCCTTAAAAAACATTGTAAAATTGATAAATGCAAATCATCAAACACATTTTTTTTTCGAAACAGTTTACAAAAAGCAAAGATATGAATTTACAAATGCATCAATTTTTGCATGGATATTTTGTAAACGCCATTCAGGGGAAAGTAGCAGATGATGCGCTTACATTGTTCAAAATCACCTTTCTAAAAATGTGCTTCTACAAAAAACTTGGACATGATTAGATTTTTGTAGAGGTTAACAATTCATGATTTAGGCTTAGAGCCTCGTCCACGTGTATGGCGTTTGTGCTTGATTTCGTTTGTTATACTTATTTCGATTCCATACCTTTGTATTATATATTTTTCATTGACTTGTTGATTTGATATTTATTTTATTTTTTTTTTTTCCATTTGCTTGAGGATTAGCTGATTTTTACTTTTGTTTTGTAAGCCAGTTAGATAGTTGAATTTAGTTTAAGTTTTTCTTTTTTTGTTTCCATACCTTTTAATTTGGTTGATTTTCTGTAACTTGATAGCTTGTGTTTTGCATTTTTTATCCATTTGATTGATGATTTGCTGTATTATATTTTATTCTGTGGGTGTTTTAAGAAGTTAGGTTTATCGTGTCACATCTTCTTACTTTTCGTTCATTGGATTTTCAAACTTCCATTATTATATATATATATATATATATATATATATATATATATATATATATATATATATATATATATATATATATATATATATATATATATATATATATATATATGTAGCAAATAAAAGTATGAAGGAAAAATTGGGAATCAAGCCAACGGGAAAGCATAAACGGCCGAGGGGGATTGTGACCCCTCGCTCCCGGTTATAGCATGTTATTACACCTAGGTAACACTCCCGGAACCAAATACTTTGCCGAAACTTGACCTCCGAAATGGTGTCGAGCACAAGACACTGACCGTGGAAGTGAGTACAAAACTCAAGAATCGAAGAAAAGTCCGAAGTACAAAACCGAAGTAAAACACATAATGAAAAAGTCCAAGAGTCGTTAACAAAGGAGAGTGCAATCCATATATAGCATTATACTACCACTAGGGTGCGCTATCAGCAAGTTCCGTGTAAGTGAATCGTACAGTTACCATCATAGGTGTGTACAAGTTATATCCTTAAAATAAGCGTTTTTTTCATCGCTGTATACAGTATTATAATAATGTCTAAGGAAATTTGCGGGATAATGTTTCTTTGTCGCCTTTTTTCATACTTATGTATGCTTACGTTTTCTTCATCTGATAACTTTTGTATTATATTATATATATATGTATATGTATATATGTATATATATATATATATATATATATATATATATATATATATATATATATATATATATATATATAAATATATATATAAAGAGCGATTGAAACTTAAACATAGATATAATCTTCAAAACGCTGTTTTAAAAATAATCATATTTAGCACATCAAGAGATCAGGGAAGCTTGATGCTATACAAAGCAAATTCTACAAAATTGTGGGTTCATTAAAAACTCATTTTGGAGTACATGAATTGGATATTTATTAATATTTTATTACCTTGTGCTGAAGCCGCAGTGGTTAAGGTGAGAGAATCACTAATTACATAGGGATTCCATGTTCGACCTTCGATTCCGCCCAAAACTAAATACGAAAAATCTGGCTTTACGAAAGTGCACCCGAGAGGTGATAGGTAAGGAGAAAATGGTATGATGTATTTTAATAGTTGTCAAATTGGTCTCTATTTACATTGCTACAACATACCTAGAACAATCTATGTTTCGTACGTTCCTATATATGTCTAAATATATAGTAAATCTCCCCGTGGTCGACCTATTAATACTTAATTTGCTTATCCTTAAAACCATTGTAAAATTGATAAATGCAAATCATCAAACACATTTTTTTTTAAACAGTTTACAAAAAGCAAAGATATGAATTTACAAATGCATCAATTTTTGCATGGATATTTTGTAAACGCCATTCCGGGGAAAGTAGTAGATGATGCGCTTAAATTGTTCAAAATCACTATTCTAAAAATGTAGTGTCAGTATGTCAAAGCACCGAATACACCACCGAGGGGTGAAAAAGCTCATATATACTAATTCGACAAAGCTGAATCCGAATCTGAAATCTGTTTATCAAAGATTAGGTGAGATAGTTTTGTGTGCAGTGTTTATGAGTGTCTTAATGTTTCACAATGACATCAGACTATAGAAGCAGTTTTATGACACCCTGACCCGAAAGGTCAAAGAGAGTCCACAAGGGTGGTCGAAAATGTAACCAATATGCTAGATGTCTGGGCGCATTGCCCTAGAGTCGGCCAATCAGAGCCAAAGAGTCGCCGAAAGCCCAGACCAACCACTTCGTCCCAGGACATGAGTAGCAGTTTGGACGGCCGAGCCAAAGCGACGTGTCAGACCTCAGACAAAAAGAGGGGCAACCAAGAGATGATGTTACACAACTTCAAGGAGAATATGTGAGATTTGTACGACTGTACGGAGGAATATAGACGAGAAGTCACGACGACTTCTACGTGAGACAGAGGCAAATAAGAAACGACAATGTCCTGATTACAGTTGTTCCAGAAGTGTTCGATATTAACGCGTAGACGGCAGTACGATATGATCGACGAGTACGGGTAGGAGAATTATACTACGAGTTGATTCCAGTAAAATGAGCGACATTGAGTACGAGCTGGTGACAAAGTCCAAGACAGACTTGGGGGTATGTGAAGGTTCATATGAATACTTGTTGACGATCGTTAATGCATTTTGGGCATTGTTAAGTAAATGGTCTCAAATCTGATCTCTTCGCTGCAATTAATGTGAATAATTGTTGTACTTAATTTAATAAGTAATCTATGTTGTTAATAAATGATTTTACTTTTAATGTTAACAATGGCGCAATTAATTGAGTAGTAGTATGTTAATAAATATTCTTTTACAGAAATCGCACTGATGATAAATATGGTGGGTTTTATGAGCAGCACACAACGCAATGTGTTTAATGTTTAATGTAATAATATTCCACGATATACGATAATTTAGGCCATGTTAAATAGAAATAATTTAATAAGTCTAAAATTCCAAATTTAAGTTCTTTCGTACTTTTACTGCGTCACAATATCCTTTCAAAATTTTGCCTTTTTGCCTTTTTCTTCTTATATCTGACACCAAAAGCGTTGCCACAACATGATATAATCGCAGGGTCATGCGACTGAAAGGAAACTTGTATTCAGCTCATGGTGCTAGAGATGAGACCATTTCCATAAGTCTGCTGAAGAGAAAGTTAATATGGAGAGGTCATTCCAATTAAAAAAATTCAGAGCCACGATGTTAGAGAGACTTGCTTCCTCCTGTATCATAATATTCATGTTTTAGACAGAGCAATTAGTGTTTATAGATAGATCAGTTGAAATTGAATTTTATTCCCGATGGAGTTAGAGAGAGTTAGCCCATGACATAGCAGAAATTGAATCCTTGAAATATAAAGTGTGAGGTTCAAACTTGATACATGATTTTAGTAAAGGGTCTAGCGGAGCGTAAGTTAAATGCGTTATATTAGGGGATAGTATATTATGTACGT
Source organism: Amaurobius ferox (assembly GCA_951213105.1). Lineage (NCBI taxonomy): Eukaryota > Metazoa > Arthropoda > Arachnida > Araneae > Amaurobiidae > Amaurobius > Amaurobius ferox. The sequence goes on along the minus strand of OX578144.1, from coordinate 35,116,659 downwards.
TTTGATAGGGAATCTTATAAAAAATAGTTATTTTGAATGGGAGGGGGTGTAAAGATCCTTGCTGTCCCAACCGGGAATAGAACCGTTGAGCTACTGGCACGTTGAGCTACTGCCGTTGAGCTACTCTACCGTTGAGCTACTGGCACGAGATTGCAAGATCTTATCGTTGAAGTGGACTCTGCATTCTCCACCATCTTATGTCGAATTGGCTGGCAACTTACAATCTGACTGACCACCTCCTGTTATTTTTACCTCAGGTTAGCCTCCTGATACTATTATTTTTACCCAGGTTGGTATCCTGCGTAGTCGTTATCCTCTCTATTTGAAATCGACGCTCATTTTTCCAAGTCCTCTGAACCCATACTAGTCGTACTCGGGTCTCTTTCAGACCTCCGAAAGCTTTGTACTGACCCACAGCGTTTTATTTGTTCGGGCGCCATTGCAAAGAGCCTTGCTGCTCCAAACGGGAATCAAACCATGGATCTCCGAACTGGCCATCCGACGCTATCCGACGCTCTTGTGCTACTGAGACGAAATTGCAAGCTCTTATCATCAAAGTGGATTCTCCAAGTTGTATGGCTCGCATATGTCTGTGAATATTAGGAGCAGATGACGGGAGTTTGTTCCCTTTCCCATGCATAGCCGTGGTATACTTGTATGGGTATTGCACGCGGACTTTGCTGGTTGCAAATTAAATAAACGTGGTGTACGCTTGAAAATAATTACCAGGATGATTGATTTTCATTGAATGCTAGTAAACACATAAAATTATGAGGGAAATAATAATTAGAAAAATGAAATAATATAAACAAAGGAACCAACAAGAACATTATAAACTTAGATATGAATATCTAGTACTACATGGGCAAGTATTGTACTATTTTAGCAATTCCATTGATCATTAGGTAAGAACTGACAAAGACGTAAAATCCATTACACCATACACTAACGTTCCGGCCACATACTAAACTTCCGTAAGCCTCAGAGTTGGCTGTGTGGTTTGGGCTCCAACCATACACTAACTTTTATCATGCGCGCTATAGTTTATATCTTTGCGTTAGTACGCAATTTTACATATAAATTAAAATGTAGACAATTTACATTTATATTCAAAAATCAGTGATATATCTATATAAGATACATAATTTTACTAAATATAATTTTTTGAAATTTACGACTGTTATTCACTATATGATCTTACTATTTAGAATTAATAATAAAATATAAGATTGGAAATTATTTGAAGTTTCTATCATATTATAAACAAAGAAGCATCTTAAATCCAAAATTATGTGTCTTTCTTGAAAACATTATAAAGTTTCAAACATAATTTGAATTAGGATACATTCATTTGACATAAGTTAAGTGTGGTGGTTCATATAAAAAGTCTGAATTATTTAGCTCAATCGTTAAATATTCAGCAGAATTTACTAATTAATGTTGCCCAAATACGGGAAACAGTTGAGAAAAATAAATATCAATCTAAACTAATGATTCCAACAAAACTTATATAATTAATTCTGGAAAATATTTGAAACAATTTTCAAATATTTTTAGTTCGAGAAAGTGTCTTTGCAAAACAATAACTCTCGGTATTTAAATCCTCGCATATCCACATTCTAATGGACGTCTCAGAGTGGTTCGGAAATGCAGAAATGTCTTTCAAAAATGACTTTCAGGAATTCTTTAGCTTCCGAATGATGCTTGTAAGAAAATCGATATGCACATAAATTACTTGGGGACTATTTAACTAAGCACAGCCGAGCATGTTATTCCAAAAATGCATGGCGAGCGGAAAAAATAAAATTTGTCAGTAACGGCTTTTAACCGTATTTCATTGCGACTTTGAAATAGATCAATATTATTTTTCAATTATTATGATATGTAATTATTTTTAAATTGTGATATGTAATGAATTTGAGGTTTATATATATATATATATATATATATATATATATATATATATATATATATATATATATATATACAGGGTGTTCTGTGCTATCGGTGCCCAATGGCTATTTCCTCAACCGTTAGTCACAGAGTTACGCTCCCAATTGCAAAAATGCTTTAAATTTTAAAATCTATTATCTTAGTAACAGTTCAAATCAATAAATATATTTCTGGAAGAAATACGAAATAATATAAATTTTTATACAGTTCCCTGTCCTACAAATTATATTTAGGAAAATCATCCTCATACAAAATTATGCAAAATAAAAAATAAAAATCATCCTTTTATGACTAAAATTGGCCGACTTATAGTTGTTTAAATTTGGAGTAATTTTTGTGCTGAGAAAAGGTCAATACTGTCGCTGATTGGTTGGTTGCCTGGAGAAATGGCCAATACGGTCCCTGATTGGTTGGTTGCTTGAAAAGGGACTTTCTAATGCGTGGAAAAGTGACTTAAGTCATAAAGTTTATTGCTTCCTAACTCGATGAATTTTGGTCGCAAAAGGAAGATTTTTTTTTTATTTTGCATAAAATTGTATGAGAATGATTTTCCTAAATATAATTGGTAGGACCGGGGGAACGTATAAAAATTTACAATTCGTATTTCTCTCTGAAATGTATTTATTGATTTAAACGATTTCTAAGATAATAGATTTTTAAATTTAAAACATTTTTGCAATTGAAAGTTTATCTCTGTGACTAACGGTTGAGGAAATAGCCATTGGGCGCCGATATATACATAGTATATCGGTGAACAATGGCTATTTCCATTTGCTTGAAGATTTGTTGATTTATACTTTTATTTCGCAAGCCTGTTAGACAGTTGAATTTTCGTGTTACAGCTTCTCACTTTTCTTTTATTGGATCTTCAAACCTTTTTTTCTTATATATATATATATATATATATATATATATATATATATATATATATATATATATATATATATATATATATATACATATATTATACAAAGTATATATATATATTATATAAAATAATTTAATTTATTTAATTCTATGCTTAAAACTTCATCGAAGAATTATGCTATTCAATAGTTTGCGTCTCGCATGTTTTTAACACTTTACAATATAGTTGAAAAGTGTATATGTCTTTGTTCATTCTGCCTCTCTGTCTATCTGTCTGTCTGCAATGAAAGGAATGGAATAAAATATTTGAATGAAAGAAATATTTACAGCATTTACTTAGAGAGCCATGCGATTTATATTTCAATGACGTCATTTGAATAAAGTTTAAAGTTTTCAAAAATAACAAATTATTGTAGTATTGTGATAATATTTAAAATATTACTGCTGAATGTATCGCATTTTAGAGATGTTTAAATACAATTGCATTGCACTTGGAAAGTGTTTCATAATCAAAGCTTTATGCATGATTAATCTTTCTTGTTTATTGGATTATTTGAATTTTTCCTAAAACATTCGAAGCAATTTGTGAACTTTAAATCCGCTTGAAAAACGTTTGAAAAATTAGTTTGCATATGGTTCAATGTATTTTATTTTTTCATCCCGGTTTCAGCCCAAAACTAATTGGGTGATATTATACATTTATATTCCCATAGGTTTAAAAGACCGTCTGAACAACATACTAAAATTTCTTTTTATAAAGTTATTTTTACAGCAGTTATCGAGCGAACGGACTGACGGACAGACAGACAGGCAGAATTAACAAAATCATGAACACTTGTCAACTATGTTGGAAAGTGTTAAAAACAATATTAAATTTATCATTTATAGGTCTGGTATATATTTTAACACTTCACCATATAGTTGAAAAGTGTTTATGTCTCCTTTCATTCTGTCTGTCTGTCTGTCCATTCGCACAATCACTGGCGTAAAAATGACTTTATCAAACTGAAATGTTAGTGCATTGTTCAGACGGTTTGCGGAACCTATGGGAATATAAATGAATAATATCGTCCAATTAGTTTTGGATTGAACCCGGGTTGAAAAACTGAAATGCATTGAACCCTATGGAACCTAATTTTTCAAACATTTTTCAAACGAATTTAAAATTCACCAATTGGTTTGAAAATTCTAGGAAATATTCAAATTATCTCATAAAAATATGGAAAAAAAAATAGCAAAATGTATTTGGTAGTTTTTAAAATAAAAATTAAAATAATAATTACACCCACAGCATATAAAGAGATCACGTGACCCACTTCAAAATAAAATATGGCATCCATCTTGTGTCAAAATCGTGATTTTAGTAATGGTCCCGATTACGAAAGTAGAAGGTAGTTTAGAAAAGGACGTGGAACACACTCTTTTATTAAATGGCTTCGATGACCTTTTAGTTATCATTTCTTTAATTTGCATTTTACTATGTGTTTTATGTTAACTAACAACCTATGAGTTTTGCCTGAAAATATCTATCAGGAGTTTCCCATGCAAAGGATGGATTCTACAACTGTGGTAAAATCAAGCTTTAAGCAGATCAATCTTAGAAGCGTATTCCTTGCATGCCGTGTTCTCACTGGGAAGTTTTTGTAGTTCAAATAAAGTAGACAAGGACGGTCGACGATGATATTCCCCGGAAACTAAGGAACCCCCATTTGTGTGTGTGTTGAAGGTATATCTTCTATATAAAGCCAATATGCATATTTACTGTAGGTTACCTGTGGATGCTGAAAACAAAATATTTAGGTATTTGTATTGTTATCTCAAATGTGAAATCAAAGTCTAGTGTTCATTTATGTGTGGTTTAGATACAAGATCTACCTAACTGGTACATGTCCTACTTATTCTCAGTGGTACAAGCCCTATTTACTCTCAGTGGTACAAGTCCTACTTACTCTCAGTGGTACAAGCCCTACTTACTCTCAGTGGTACAAATCCTACTTACTCTCAGTTATACAAGTCCTACTTACTAATTAATTCTTTATGTTCAACGAGAAGTCTAAATTTTCAGTGAATAAACTGTGTTTCTGACTCTCGTAATCTCTGCATCCTTGACCATTAGGTGTCAATTACTTGTTATTTTCATGATTGCGTTTGAGTTTTGACGCATTTAGAGTTCAAAATGGATATCCGAAGGTACGAACTATTTATATAAGATCCAATCATGTTCAAGAAATCTACAACTTTACCAATTGAAATTAATATCCAAGATATAGAGCGCCTATCAGTGAAATGAGCCGAAGAGTCAAATACATATATATATTTTCTGCAACTAATTTCAAACGAATAACTTGTACTTTTGCTATCAATGCACAACAAATTTAAAAAATATTCCTATTAAAAATGAACGCGGGACATTTTTGTTCCTTCCACGTATGACCACTAATGGCGTTTGTGAATGATTCAGAAATTCAGATATGTTTTCCAAACATGACTTTTAGAAATCCTTACCTTTCCAAATGATGTCTGAAAGAAAATCGATATGCATACAGATTATACTGTTTAAATAGGCACAGCGTTGCATGTATACTAGAATAGCATAGCTGTATTTAAAAAGTAAAAGTTCCGACTGCGGGAATTTAATTGTATTTTATGGCAAGCTTGGAATCCCGCATTATTGTTTCTAAAATTATGATTCGAAATAAAGACCCGCAGCTCAAATTGCAATTGTTATTTTTTTAATTTATAGTAAACAGTATATACGTGTAATTTATAATAGAAATACATACTATACAATATTTGTGCAAGATTTAATTTTCCCCAGTTTATAAGTCTATTTTGGTGTGATTTCTTTGAACAATATGCAGTACTAGTATATAAGGTTGCAAGAAACAGGAAAATTAACATTCTAAAATAATTAAGATATAACATTTTTTTGTACACGGTATGGCGTTTATCCTGAAAAATAATCGTCCATTAAAAAATTGCCCCAGTTAGACTTTGTGCAGGATTTATATTATAAGAGTGTTAAAGATTAAGCCTTCCGGGTCAACCAAGAGTTTCTGGACAGTCTGGAAACATTCTTCGCCATCCCCCATATTGTCTATCTATGTAGTGAAATTAAAAGTCTGGCTTTCCTAAGTTATATCCAACGGACCTATATGTGTCGAAAGCCCAGACCGTCCGACTCGTCCAAAAACAAGGAGTAGCAAGGTGAGCGGCCGGGAAAGGACCTATATGTGTTGTTGTTGTTGTTGAGACCCAGACCGTCCGACCTACCAGAAAGGACCTATATGTGTGTAAAGATTCGGCTTTCTAAGTGGCTTGTGGCTGGCTCGGGAAAAACTTTTTGAAGTTTTTCGGAGGTTTTATGTTTTCCTCCTCTGCGGATGCATCGAAAATACGGTTCGGCCAAGTTTTGTAGCGTAATTGATACTGTAAATGTGCAAAGATTCAGTCTTCTGCGTCACCGAGTTGTTTCTGGAGGATCTGGAGAGACAAACATACATTAGATAATTATTATATAGATGTTATTAAGTGCATTATTGTGAACTAAATGTACATGTGTTCCAAAATTTAGTCAAAACCAATGAGCTCTAAAATGAGTTGAGTTGTAGTTATATAACACATATGGGATATATCATATTTATTATATATCACCTATGGAATATATCACCTTTATTACATATCACCTATGGAATACATTGCTTCTATTATATATCACCTATGGAATAGTTCCAAATTGTTGGTATGCCTCCTAATCTGTCTTTTTGAAATTATTCCTCACTTGTAAGCCTTAAAGTTAATTGTTTATGCCGTTTGAATCATTGTATGCTATTTAAGATTGAAAGGCAGTTAAACTCTGCCATTTCTAAACAAGAAATATCAATCATACATAAAGCATTGATTATGAAACACTTTATAACTGAAATACAATTTTATTTAAAATTCTTTGAAAGGCAATATATTCAGTGGTGATATTTTTAAAAATATCATAGAACAGTAATTGGAAACTTAAAACTTCATCAAAAAAGGCAATGCTATAAAATCCCTTGCATCTCTATCGAAGTAAAAACAATGAATATTCCATTCATATCACTTGTATTCTAGACTCCAGAGTAAAATAATTTTACATTAAAAATTCAGCAATTCTTATAAAACTCATCTTACAATCGCTTAATTTGTTTACATTTTGCATACGTTAAAATTAGTCTTCGTTGTAAAAATAATTCAAATTTAGTGATCATTTAAAATAAACAAAACTATTGTAATTGCGTAAGCACATAATTTAGAAACACAGATAATATGCAGCAATAAAGTGGTTTTAGGACGGATGCAACACTAAATATAAATACCAGAAAGATCAATCATGTATAAAGCATTGATTATAAAACACTATCCAACAGTAATGTTAGTTAATCATCTCTAAAATATGATACATTCAGTGGCAATATTACTTTAATTATCACATACTTTATTTTACTTGGAAAATTAAAACCATCGAGGTATCTCCATGCATGGAACGTGCTAACTCCATGCTTAAATCTAAACATTCAAATTTTCTTCAAATGACGTCATCGAAATATAAATCGTCTGGCTCTCTGTGTAAAAGAAGTGAGTATTTCATTCATACACTTTGTCCATTCCTTTTATTCATCACAATACTACGATACTTTATTTTGTTTCAAATTTTATACCATGGGATCTTAAACCATGGTTCCAAATCTTAAACCAGAGTTAAAAAATTGTGCGTGAAAAAAATTCAGCAATTGTTATACAACTCATAATAATTTGTTTGCATTTTATATTCATTAAAGTTAGGCTTCCTTGCGGAAATAATCAGAGTTAATTTGATGATCATTTAAACTAAAAAATATTATAACTGCGTTGGCACAGAATATGGTTGCACAAAAAAAAAATGCAAAAATAAAGCGATTTTAGGAAGAATGCAACACTAATTATAACTTTAAAAAAATCTGATGTGGGCAACACACGACTTTCCTTATATAATGCAAAGAATTTACTACATTTACAGTTTAAAAAAATTGGATTCTTATAGTAGATACTTATATTCTTTCCTGGATATAGAATTTTCTTCAATTAGTCGTCATTTCCATTGATGTAGCGTCATTTTTATCCATTTGGCGAGATTTTCGTTAATTTGGCAATATTTAAGAAGTCACCAAGTTGGCGACATTGCGCCAAATTCCTCGCCAAAATGTCGCCAAGCGTTATGGACGGAGAAATAAGTTATTCTTACAGCAGATAAATGACTATTGGTGTTCAAATACAAACATATTACTCAAATCATCCTTTTTCATGACTGGAACGAGCTAGATCCACGAGAATGATGTCACCAAATTTATCGTATGGTATTACATATGAAAAGTGAACATGTTTCTCAATGGGAAATATTTTGTTTTTATTTTATATGACTTTTTGATAATTTTTTTTAAAAATGTGCAATATCTCAAAAACGGTTCATGTTAGCGTTCTAAAATTTATGTCAATCGTTTTCTAATGAAAAATAACATAAGAAATGTCTATTTGCGTAACTTTATTAGCGGTTTTGATTTTTTGACGATTTTTTTAAAATTTCACTTGAAAATTTAGGGCGGTTCTGAAAATTCGATTGCGTATATAAACAATAGACTTCCAGTGTTTACGGATTGTAATTTTTGTACCAAGTTTCGTTCGAATCTATCCATTCGTTCGCCAGTTATCGTCTTCACAGGCTCACTGACACACACACACAGACATCACTTCAAAAATGTTTGATTCGTGATCAGGGATTCAAACTGAAACGTGCTGTCCCGTCGAAAACTCGAATTCGAATTTTCGACCCCGTCACAATACTTTCCTTATACATTATATATATAAGGAAAGTATTAACTTTAAAAATTCAAGGTTTTGACGCAAGTTAAATGCCATATTTCATTTTGAAGTGGGTCACGTGACCCCTTCATATTATGGTGTCATTATGATTTCAATTTTTATTTAAAAAACCACCAAACATACAGTGCTGAATTTTTTTTTTATATTTCATGAGATACTTTAAATGTTTCCTAACATTTTCAAAGCAATTTGCGAATTTTAACTTCGCTTAAAAAATATTTGAAAAATTAGGTCCCATAGGGTTCCGTGTATTTCATTTTTTCAACCCGGGTTCAATCCAAAACTAATTGGGTTATATTATTCATTTGTATTCCAATATGTCCCGCAGGTCGACTCAACAACATACTGAAATTTCATTTTGATAAAGTCATTTTTACGGCAGTTATCGTGAGGACGGACAGACAGACGGACTGTAAAGTGTATAAAATTAAGAAATGCATTTCCACGTGCAAAAATGTATTGCGTTCCACACATAGCTTATCTACAAATTAGCAAATATTGAAATTGTGGAAGAATAATAATGCAGATTTTAAGTTTCTTATAATATAATTTTACTAACTATCAATAAATTATTTCCTTTTACCTCTACAGAAAAGCGTTTGATATTTTAATCCTTGGTTTATTTCGAAAATATAATCGTTCCCTGTGGAAAAGTATTTGTTTCTGCTATCTCGAGAAAAGTTCGTAGTCTCTACTTCAAAACAGTGTTCATTGACTTCTAAGTAGATGTACAGCGAAATATTTTATTTTAAAACAGCGCAATTATATACTATAATATAATATTTCTCTTATATTTGATTATATACACAATAGGTGAAATATCACAGAACATGTTAATATTATGTAAATCATATCATTCACTTTTACATAACAATTATATTTAAAATGCTTATTTACATGCATTTTTGCATATATTTTATATTATTATTTTTATTTTTGAATAAAAGTGTTCGAAACATTAAGTCTTTTAGTCCGAACATCCTGAGGGTAAATGTACATCTGACGTTTATCGATGTAAATAATATTAACGAATTTTATTCGATTTGCAAAAATTGGATAGTCATAGATGCGCAAAACGTGAAAATCCGTCAGCAGAATTTAGATGTTTGTCCTTATTACATGGCACAAGTAAAAAAAAAATATTTTCAAGTATTTATACCATGTATTAAATTGAAAATGCAATATTTTATAGCATTTTCCTCGTATTTCTGGGTTACTTGGATATAATTTATTACTATTTCTATATTGTCTTCTGCATAAGAATTGAGTGCGTGTAAGATTTTTAATATACAGTGGTGAGTTTTTTTTTACTTATAAATAAATTTAACCAACCTTTACATGATTAATGTTATTCAAATTTCATAAAAGTGCTCATGTCTTATTAGCAGACTATATTCTGTAAATGTATGTTTAAATCTATTAATTTTAGTATTTTATTTATTTTATGTATTTATTTAATTATTTAAAAGACTACAAGCTACAGTACTAAGATCCAGTAACTGCGTGCAAGATAAAATTGAATACAAAAATACACCAATTAAAGTATCATACATTAAAAAGCAAACTTTTGACAACAAATTATTTCTAAAAGCACTTGTGAATGAATATAAAATACATTAAAATATTAATTATTTACAACAAATGATTTTTAAAAGGAATTTCAGATGACTAAAAAACATCAAAAATATTTTGCTGTAAATAATCATTTTTGACTGATTGATTATTTTAAGTAATGTTATTCATATAAGGAAGGACCTTTGAAATTCATGTATTTAATAAATTTACTCCTGTGTCCCTGACGCTCACATTTAAACACCTTCAATATAGTTTAAAAAATCTGATGTGGGCAGCACATGACTTTCTCTGCAGAGTTATATACACATTCTCTTTATTTTAATTAAATGTAATTCACTATTAATTCAATTTTCGTTCTCATTTGTAACTGGACTCATTTTCAAAGTTGGCGTAGAGAAAAAACGAATAAACTAAAATATATCAAGAACGGCTAGTCCTAGTGGTTGGTCTTATTCTTTTCTTCGTTAAAAATTACGTATAAAACAAACATTTAATGGATATATTTCAGCATACGTAGTTTTTTATTTTAGATTTTGTCGATTTTTTCGGGCCATTTTGTAACAAAGTCAGGTTATTTTTTTACGAATCGTACTAAAATCTAATTACCACCAGGGTGACTCACAAGCGACTTATCTACCAAATTTTGTGAAATTCGGTCCTTTAGTTTTTTAGCTAGAGTGGATACAAGCTTTTGCAGGCCATTTCGCAAAAAAGGCGGGTTCTTTAATCCCGAATCGTACCTAAAACTAATCAACACCAGATTCGTCCACAAGTGACTTACCTACCAAATTTTATGAAATTCGGTCAATTAGTTTTTTAGTTAGATTGGATACAGAATCTGCTCAGACAGACAGACACACAGACAGACACACAGACACACACACAGACACACACACGTCACGCTAAAAATAGTTTTTTCCTATTCTAGAGGTCTCGAAACGTGTAAATCCGTCTAAAACTCGAGTTGCGATTTTCGACATGATTCCAATACTTTCCCTATACATTACCATGTATTGCAGGGAAAGTAAAAATCTGATGTGGGCAGCACATGACTTTCCCTGCAGACTTATATTAACGTTCTTTTTATTTTAATTAATTTATTTCACTTTTAATTCAATTTTCGTTCTGATTCGGTAACCGGGCTTATTTTCAGAGATGGCGTAAAGAAATTACGAAAAACTAAAATATCTCGAGAACGGCTAGTCCTAGTGTAATGGGGTTGGTCTTATTCTTTTCGTCGTTAAAAATTACGTATTAAACAAGCATTTTATGGAAATATTTGAACATACGTAGTTTTTTATTTTAGATTTTGGCGATTTTTGCGGGCCATTTTGCAAAAACAGGCAGGTTATATTTTTCCAAATCATACCGAAATCTAATCAGCAACAAGGTGACCCACAAGTGACTCATCTATCGAATTTTTTGAAATTCTGTCCAGTAGTTTCTCAGTTAGAGTGGATACAAGCTTTTGCTGGCCATTTCGCAAAATAAAGGCGGGTTCTTTTATTCCAAATCGTACCCAAAACTAATCAGCCACAGACTCGCTCACAAGTTACTTACCTACCAAATTTTGTGAAATTCGGTCCATTAGTTTTTTAGTTACAGTGGATAAAAAATCTGCACAGGCAGAGAGACAGACACACAGACAGACACACAGGCACACAAACACACACACAGACGTCACGCTAAAAATGGTTTTTTCGTATTCTAGGGGTCTTGAAACGCGTAGATCCGTCGAAAACTCGAGTTTCGATTTTCGACATGATTCCAATACTTTCCCTATACGTTACCATGTATTACAGGGAGAGTAAAAATATAATGTAGAAAGCTAAATACCTGTCGTTTAATTCGAAAAATAATTGAAACATTTCATTTTTTCAGAAATTTCGAAAAAGGGCTTATTCAGAATCTCAACGTTCCGTGCTTAAACCGTCAGATATCAGACAGCTAATGGCGGCTCAAAAATGCAGAAATGTCTTTCAAAAATGGCTTTTGGAAAACATTTCATTCGGGAACTATATCTGCGTGAAGATCGATATGCACATAAATTACTTGGAGACTATTTAACTAAGCACTACATTCTATGTTATTTCAAAAGAAATACATGGCTTGAGCCTAGAAATTAAATTTCAGAAGTGGTGGCTTTTAATAGTATTCCATTGCAACTTTAAAAAAATCTGATGTGGGCAACACATGACTTTCCTTATATGATGTAATGAATTTACTACTTTTACAGTAAAAAAATAGGATTTTCTTATAGTAGATACTAATATTCTTTCCAAGATATTGAATTTTCGCCAATTAGTCGTCATTTTCATTGATTTAGCATCATTTTTATCCATTTGGCGAGATTTTCATTAATTTGGGAACATTTCAAAAAAGTCGCCAAGTTGGCGACATTCCGCCAAATTTGTTGCCAAAATCTCGCCAAGCGTTATGCACTAAGAAAAATGTTATTCTTACAACAGATAAATGACTATTGGCGCTCAAATACAAAAGTATTATTCAAAGTATATTTTTTCATGAATGGAACGAGCTAGATCCACGAGAATGATGTCACTCTACTTATTGCATGGTATTACATATGAAAAGTGAACATGTTTCTCAATAGGAATTTTTTTTTTTTATGCGACTTTTTCATAATTTTTTTGAAGAATGTACAATATCTCGAGAACGGTTCATATCATCGTTCTAAAATTTATGCCAATCGTTTTCTAATGAAAAATTACATAAGAAATGTCTATTTGCGTAACTTTATTAGCGGTTTTGATTTTTTGACGATTTCTTCAAAATTTCATTCGAAAATTTAGGGGGGTTCTGAACATTCGATTACGTATAAAAACAATAGGCTTCCAGTGTTTACGGATTGTGATTTTTGTACCAAATTTGGTTCGAATCGGTCCATTCGTTCGTCAGTTATCGTCTCCACAGACTCACTGACGCACACACACACACACATACTTTCACACACACACACACACATACACACACACAGACATCACTTCAAAAATGTTTGATTCTTGATCAGGGATGCTTGAAACGTGCTCTCCCGTCGAAAACTCGAATTCGAATTTTCGACCCCGTCACAATACTTTCCTTATACATTATGTATATAAGGAAAGTAATAAACTATCATTATTCGTTAAATTAATATGCAATATAATGTTTAGAAATTGGCTAGAATTAGGTTCTGATGTCTTCCTCCAATTTCATTTTTACTTTCCTTATATACATAATGTATAAGGAAAGTATTGTGACGGGGTCGAAAATTCGAATTCGAGTTTTCGACGGGAGAGCACGTTTCAAGCATCCCTGATCACGAATCAAACATTTTTGGAGTGATGTCTGTGTGTGTGTGTGTGTGTGTGTGTGTGTGAAAGTATGTGTGTATGTGTGTGTGTCAGTGAGACTGTGGAGACGATAACTGACGAACGAATGGACCGATTCGAACCAAATTTGGTACAAAAATCACAATCCATAAACACTGGAAGCCTATTGTTTTTATACGTAATCGAATGTTGAGAACCTCCCTAAATTTTCGAATGAAATTTTGAAAAAATCGTCAAAAAATCAAAACCGCTAATAAAGTTACGCAAATAGACATTTCTTATGTAATTTTTCATTAGAAAACGATTGGCATAAATTTTAGAAGGCTAACATGAACCGTTCTCGAGATATTGTACATTTTTCAAAAAAATTATGAAAAAGTCACATAAAAAAAAAATTCCTATTGAGAAACATGTTCACTTTTCATATGTAATACCATGCGATAAATTGAGTGACATCATTCTCGTGGATCTAGCTCGTTCCATTCATGAAAAAATATACTTTGAATAATACTTTTGTACTTGAACGCCAATAGTCATTTATCTGCTGTAAGAATAACTTTTTTCTTAGTACATAACTCTTGGCGAGATTTTGGCGACGAATTTGGCGAAATGTCGCCAACTTGGCGACTTTTTGAAATGTTGCCAAATTAACGTAAATCTCGTCAAATGGATAAAAATGACGCTAAATCAATGAAAATGACAACTAATTGTCGAAAATTCAATATCTTGGAAAGAATATTAGTATCTACTATAAGAAAAACCTATTTTTTTACTGTAAAAGTAGTAAATTCATTACATTATATAAGGAAAGTCATGTGTTGCCCACATCAGATTTTTTTTTTTACTGTGAAAGTAGTAAATTCATTGCATTATATAAGGAAAGTCATATGCTGCTCACATCAGATTTTTACTATTAAATCATTGCTAAGGTTTACCAAAATGCTAGAACTCGGTAAATGCTAGAACTCGGTATTACGAAAAGTCCCAATTTGCACAAAATAATTTTTTAATTTAGAATGTTATCCTTTTTTTCGCTAAAATAAATTGTATGATCCTTTGAAAAACCAAAACTTTTCATTAAGACCTTTCTACTGAGCCATTGCATCAAACCTGCAATGGTGAAATAATTGTTCGGATGCAATTTAGAGAATTCTTACCTCGATGTAGATTCGAAACACTGATGTCCATATTGGTTTTTTTACTTTCCTTATATACATAATGTATAAGGAAAGTATTGTGACGGGGTCGAAAATTCGACGGGAGAGCACGTTTCAAGCATCCCTGATCACGAATCAAACATTTTTGAAGTGATGTCTGTGTGTGTGAGTGTGTGTGTGTGTGTGTGTGAAAGTATGTGTGTGTGTGTGTGTGTGTCAGTGAGCCTGTGGAGACGATAACTGACGAATGAATGGACTGATTTGAACCAAATTTGGTACAAAAATCACAATCCGTAAACACTGGAAGCCTATTGTTTTTATACGTAATCGAATGTTCAGAACCCCCCTAAATTTTCGAATGAAATTTTGAAAAAATCGTCAAAAAATCAAAACCGCTAATAAAGTTACGCAAATAGACATTCCTTATGTAATTTTTCATTAGAAAACGATTGGCATAAATTTTAGAACGCTAACATGAACCGTTCTCGAGATATTGTACATTTTTCAAAAAAATTATGAAAAAATTACATAAAAAAAAAATTCCTATTGAAAAACATGTTCACTTTTCATATGTAATACCATGCGATAAATTCAGTGACATCATTCTCGTGGATCTAGCTCGTTCTATTTATGAAAAAATATACTGTGAATAATGCTTTTGTATTTGAACGCCAATAGTCATTTATCTGCTGTAAGATTAACTTTTTTCTTAATGCATAACGCTTGGCGAGATTTTGGCGACGAATTTGGCGGAATGTCGCCAACTTGGCGACTTTTTTGAAATGTTGGCAAATTAACGAAAATCTCGCCAAATGGATAAAAATAATGCTAAATCAATGAAAATGACGACTATTTGTCGAAAATTCAATATCTTGGAAAGAATATTAGTATCTACTATAAGAAAAACCTATTTTTTTACTGTAAAAGTAGTAAATTCATTACATTATATAAGGAAAGTCATGTGTTGCCCACATCAGATTTTTTTTTACTTTCTTTATATACAATAATGTATAAGGAAAGTATTGCGACTGGGTCGAAAATTCGAATTCGATTTTTCGACGGGTGAGCACGTTTCAGGCATCCCTGATCACGAATCGAACATTTTTGAGGTGATTTCTCTCTGTGTGTGTGTGCGTGTGTGTGTGAAAGTATGTGTGTGTGTGTGTGTGTGTGTGTTTGTGTGTGTGTGTATGTGTGTGTGTGTGCGTCAGTGAGTCTGTGGAGACGATAACTGACGAATGAATGGATTGATTTGAACGAAATTTGGTACAAAAAGTACAACCCGTAAACACTGGAAGCCTATTGTTTTTTTACGCAATCGAATGCTCAGAACCCCTCTAAATTTTCGAGTGAAATTTTGAAAAAATCGTCAAAAAATCAAAACCTCTAATAAAGTTAAGCAAATAGACATTTCTTATGTAATTTTTCATTAGAAAACGATTGACATAAATTTTAAAACGCTAACATGAACCGTTCGCGAGATATTGCACATTTTTCGAAAGAATTATCAAAAATCATATAAAATAAAAAACAAATTTCCTATTGAGAAACATGTTCACTTTTCATATGTAATACCATGCGATAAATTGGGTGACATCATTCTTGTGGATCTAGCTCGTTCCATTTATGGAAAAAGATACTTTGAGTAATACTTTTGTATTTGAACGCCAATAGTCATTTATCTGTTGTAAGAATAACTTATTTCTCCGTCCATAACGCTTGGCGAGATTTTGGAGACGAATTTGGTGGAATGTCGCTAACTTGGCGACTTTTTTAAATGTTGCTAAATTAACAAAAAACTTGCTAAATGGATAAAAATGACGGTAAATCAATGAAAATGACAACAAATTAATGAAAATTCACTATCTTGGAAAGAATATAATGGAAAGAGTATCTACTATAAAAATAATCTATTTTTTTACTGTAGAAGTAGTAAATTCATTGCATTATATAAGGAAAGCCATGTGCTGCCCACATCAGATTTTTTAAACTTTAAACGGGTAACGATTTTTAATGCAGTTCTAATTTATATTTTATTATAGTTTCATTATAGTTTTTTATAGTAGTTCATTGTAGTTTAGAATCTTTCAGTTTACATTTTTAATATACTGTGATGAAAATATTTTAATTAATAGATACTTGTTTTGTTTATGAATCTGCATATATAAGTAAACAAATTCTATAATAATAAATAAAGATGTTTGTCTGTTTGTTTATTTGTTTGTGGCGTAGCAGAAAATCTAAGCGATCCCACAGCTATGAAATTAATTACAGGTTTATCTCGACTCTTATAAAGGAAGCAATTCGTCAAGATTTTTTTAACATTCTCCAAAGTAGTTGAAAAGTGTTAATGATTTTGTTCATTCTGTCTGTCTTTCTGTCTTTCTGTTTCTGTCTGTCTGTCCAATCGCACGATGACTGCCGTAAAAATGACTTTATAATATTGAAATTTCTGTACGTTGGTTAAACGGTCTGTGAAACATATGGGAATGTAAATGAATAATATCCCGCAATAAGTTTTGGATGGAATCCGGGTTGAAAATCGAAATAAATTGAACCCTACTGGACCTAATTTTTCAAACATTTTTAAACGAATTTAAAATTTTGAAATTGTTTCGAAAATCCTAGGGAATATTCAAATTATCCTAGAAAATATAAAATAAATTGAGCAACATATGTTCGGTAGTTTTTTAAATAAAAATTAAAATAATATTTGAACCTATATTATATGAAGAGATCACGTGACCCACTTCAAAATAAAATATGGCATCCATTTCTCAGTGTCAAAATCGTGATTTTTAATGTACTTTTAAATTTATATTTAGTGTGCATCCGTCCTAAAACCGCTTTAATTTTACGTTTTTCTATGCATTTATATTCTGTGCCAACGCAATTACAATATTTTTAAGTTTAAATGATCATCAAACTTTAATTATTTCTACAACGAAACCTAATTTTAATGGATGCAGAATGTAAAAAAGTGATTGTAAGATTAATTGTATAAAATATGTTGAATTTTTAATGCAAAATTATTTAGCTTTGGAGTCTGGAATAAAAGTGATATTATATACATATTCATTGCTTTTACATAGAGAGCCAGACGATTTACAATTCGATGACAACATTTGAATAAAGTTCATTTTTTCGATGAATTCTTAAGTTTTCAAATATAATAAATTATTGTAGTGCTGTGATAATGTAAAATATATCAGCGCTGAAGGTATCGCCTTTTCGAGATGTTTAAATAAAATTGCTTTTCATTTGGAATGTATTTCATAATCATTGCTTTATGCATGATTGGACTTTCTGAAATTTCTGATTGGATTTTGAAATAGTTTCCTATTTATATATTTTATAAACTCAATTTTGGACGATTTTTGCACAAATCAGTTCCTTATTGGCTTTCAATGTTTTAATAGACTTTTCATTTTTATCTCAATTTTGGATGATTTTTGCACAAATCAGTTCCTTATTGGCTTACAATGTTATAATAGACTTTTCATTTCAACACCATATGAAAAGCCAAAAAGTTATTTTTTAAGCAAAATTTGAGCATAATCCGTACAAGTAATAAAATAATTTTCATGAAATTAAATATTATTTACCTTCCGGGTTTATGAAGACTTAACCGGTCTTAAATTTCTGAGAAAAATTACTGCCAATCCGATATTAACACGTTTAAATGCACACATACTAATATAACACACCTCGCTAAAACAAAAAATAATATTTCTGGGCTTCTCCATTTATTAATTATAATTTATATGGTATGTATTTATCACTAATTTTTAGCGTACCTCGCTAATTTTTAGCGTAGCTCGGAGCCATCGTGATGGCAGCCAGTTTGTCTTTGGTAGAGCAAGCGAGGGGCTAGGGCAATAATTGGCCTAGCCCCTCGCGGTTATATTTTTAATGTAGCATTTGATCGAAGGAGTTGCAGAAAACTTTCGAAAATTCGAAAAATGAAATAAATTTTTAAATACTTTCGAAAAACCTCTAAATATGGAAAAAAATCGACAGCTTTCAAAAGTGCGCAACTTTCTCGGTTTTTCAAATTTTGAAAAAAGCTTTATTTTTTTTATACGAATTTTCAAGAATGTTTATACAATTTTGAAGTTAAAATTATATATTTTGCACCATTTATACCTGAACAATATTGTTCTATTACTATAGTCTGAAAAATTAAAATCTTATATTCTTTATATGCACATTCTTAATGCATGTACTATAATAAATAAACCCTGCATGCATGAAACAAAGCCACTTTATTTTGGGCAAATGCTGTTCATAAATGGCGGATGGGATTAACCTCGATTTCTACAAACTTGAAAGGCCCTGAATTTAGAAATTCGCGTGGCTGACCGAACGATGTCTTAAGGGAAATCAATATGCGCATACATTATCCCAGGACGTTTTAGCTAAGTGCTTTTGCCAATGCCATTCTATAAATGCATGAAACTAAAGAAAAACTAAAAAATTAAATACCTAATATAATCGGTACTTACCGTATACCAATGCCATTTTAAAGCTATTACTTTTCATTGAGTATTTTTTTTTCAATTAAATAACAAGGCCTGCAGTTAAATGTCATTTGATTTCGCTTTATACGATTGTTATTATTCATGGGGATATTGAGCGCATTTATTTTATCCAGGCGAAGTTAAAAGTATTCATTAGCTTACTACATTTGGCGACTTATGATTGATTTTTAATTTGTGAAAGTGAAATCCATTTATAGAATTTGAGTAAATGCACTTAAATTGATTTTATGATGTTTTACTGGCTTACTGGTAATCACTATTTTGATGTAACAGAAACAAGCAAGTGCATATGTAGGGTTTTGAATATTTTTTAAGAATTACGAATATGTATATTTAATTCTACCTCAGAATTTTTACTGTCTGATGGTTTAGTACCCACTAAAAATTATGGGTAAAAATACACATAAAAACTGGGTTTACTGACACTAGAATGAAAATCTTAAACAGATAAAATTGCCAGTTATACATTTAAAAGGGTAACTATATATGTACAATTGTGCTATTAATAATTTACATGATAATTGCATGAGAAAATAGGTATATTTTATTTCATCCTGAAGCCCGTTTTACACAGGTAAATGGGAACATGAGGTGTTCATTTTTCACACCTGTTTACCTGCTTAAATAGCCCCTCTTAAAGGACACTTTTAAGCCGGTAAACAGTGAATAAAAATGGCCTGTTTAAAATGGTATTTTGAGCGCAAAATAAAATATATCTATAATTAATGGTATTTATCATATAAAGGAGTAACAATATGCATAGTTAAAAATAGTTGTAAATTCAAATATATATATAGTTACCTTTTCGAGTCTTAACTGGAAATATACGTGTTTAAAAGTGTCATACTATTATTCAGTAAACAAAGTTTTGTGTTTGCTTACCCACACTTATAAGAAACACACTTATAAGAAACTACAAAATGGTTTCAAATTCCTTCGTTCACCTATATTGAAGAATGTCAATTGTCTGAATTCTGTCAGTCTGCTTTTAAACAAGTAAAAGTTCTTTAAAAATATTTCTATTGGCCTAATGTTCATATTTCACTCAAATAATGCATCATGTTAAGAAAAACTTGAGCAAAGTATAAAAGCACAAATAACACAATACTGCAGCATACAGTAGTTTCGAGGATACACTGGATCCTTTTCGTCAGTGCAAGGTAAATAGAAAACCAATCTCCAAAAGAGGAATGGGTCTCTTTTGAACTTCGGGTTTGTTTGTTCTCTAACACTGATGAAGTGGATCCAGCTTATCCTTGAAAAATATGTATGCTGCGTTATTGTGTTATTTATGCATACGGTATTGTGTTATTTGTACATTTATTTTATTCATATTTATTAAACTAAGATGTGAACTAATATATCCGTACAATTTTCATACACTATTATGTATTTTATAAGTAGATAAAAACTATTTTCTACATCACTCATAGATTGCGTATTTTAAGCAAGTTCTTTTTATAAATTCGGCTTAGCCACTTTTACTCTCCTTACATATATAGTATACAGTATAAGGAAAATATTGTGACGAGGTTGAAAATCCAAATTCGAATTTTCGAAGGGAGAGCACGTTTCAAGCATCCCTGATCACAAATCAAACATTTTTGAGGGAATGGTTGTGTGTGTGTCAGAAAGTCTGTGGAGACGATATCTCACCAACAAATTGAGCGATTCCAATGAAATTTGGAACAAAATTTACAATTAATAAATACTGGAAGTCTTTTGTTTTTAACAGCAATCAAATGTTCAGAACCTCCTAAATTGTCGGGTGAAATTTTTAATAAATCATCAAAATATCAACACCGTTAATAAAGTTACGCAACTAGATATTTCTTATGTAATTTTCCTTAGAAAACGATGCTAACATGAACAATTCTCGAGATATTGCACATTTTTCAAATAAATTTAACAAAAAATGCCATAAATAAAAGAAAAATATTAACTTTTCAAAAATATGTTCACTTTCCATATGTAATATCATGCGATGTATTTGGTGGCATCATTCTTGTGGATCTAGCTCGTTCCATTCATGAGAAAATATATTTTAAGTAATACTTTTGTATGTGAAATCCAATAGTCATTTATCTGCTATAAGAATAACTTATTTCTCCGCCGATAACGCTTGGCGAGATTTGGGAGATGAATTTGGCGGAATGGCGTCAACTTGGCGACTTTTTAAAATGTTTCCAAATTAACAAAAATCTCACCAAATGGATAGAAATGACACTAAATCAATGAAAATACAACTAATTGACGAAAATCCAAAATCTTGAAAGGATATAATTATCTGCCATAAGAATAGCCTATATTTTTTGTTTCGCTGTAAAAGTAGTAAATTCATTGTATTATATAAGAAAATTCATATGCTGGCCACATCAAATTTTTAAAATACAATTTAAAATTTACCTTTAATTTGGACAGCATAAATTTATAGATATACGAATTCGGCATCAAAGGGAGTCAAATAGAAAGTTTTAGAATGATCTCTAATTAGTTAAAATATCACTAAATGCGTATGAATCAGGCAATAAATATATGCGAGAGTTCGTTGACTGATAGATTACCAGACACACGTCACTGTATTGTGGAATGGTAATAAAAAATTCATGAGCGTAAAGAAGTAAAAAGGATTGAGGCGTACTGCTTCTCTACAAGATAACCAGGCACACAGCCAAAAACTTTCAGAGGATGGCACATTTCTGATTGAAACATAACAATATATTTTAAATGAAGCATATTTATACTATATTTAATTAATCAATAGTTATATGCTTTATATATGCGTATGCATCACACAATACATTTAGAAATATAATGAATGGCAAAAGTTGGAAAAATCATGTTATCTAAAAACATACATTAAAGAACTAAAATTTTTGGGTCCCAGAGAGACTTCTGTCTACGCCCCTAAAGGTAACAGACAACATTTAAAAAATGTGATATACAAAATGGTATACTCGTCTCAACC
The DNA here is from genome assembly GCA_951213105.1 of Amaurobius ferox. Classification (NCBI taxonomy): domain Eukaryota; kingdom Metazoa; phylum Arthropoda; class Arachnida; order Araneae; family Amaurobiidae; genus Amaurobius; species Amaurobius ferox. Next base: position 35,094,380 of record OX578144.1, on the reverse strand, counting down.
CCTGATGGAATGCTACTCATCTGATTAATATTGTGAGATTATTGATATTTCCATATATGCATTTCGAGCATTTCTGATGTCGTCCATTGTTTATTTCCAAACGAAATAATTTTCTAGGAGTTTGTAACTGATTTTTTACTTCTATCCTACTTTTTTACCGAGTTCTTCAAATGTGAGCTGTCGCCATCTGGCTGAGACTTTTTCGATAAAGTATTTTTGGTCATTATTCACCTAATCGAATGTTTTTAGTATGGTCACATATTAATTATATTTTTGGAAGGAGAAGTTCAAAATCTGTAAAAGCTCTTCAATCACATATCAAATTTGCTGTTTTTATGCTACATATAAAGCTCTGAAAACTAATTATGTTATCAGTGCTAATGAGAAAAAAAAATTAAAATGACCCCAAAATGGTTTCAATCGATTTTTATGGAATCGAATGTTATTAGCCCATACATTTTTTAACTCTGTTTAAGAGGATATGCTTGAATTTAAACTGGAACATGCGATTCGTTAAATTTTAGTCTGGATATATAAATAACCTACCATCATAAGTTTAAGTAATTCATTGGAATGTAAAGTTATAAATTTCTAATGAAATATTTAAATATAAACTTCTGGCTTGTGCATAATAAAATTTGGTTTATATTACAAAATTATCATTGCTAACGTTTCTAACTCTAATACAAAAGAACATAAAAATGTGATGTAGGTATTAAATTATGCTACCAAGAATTAAATGTCTGAAACCAATGCTGATATTAAGGCAAAACAATTAATATTTCAAAAGAATGAAATACAACAGATGAATTTAAACTTTAACCATCGTTTTCAAGAATTTTTCAAAATAAATACTCATTAATTACACTTTTCTAATGAAAGATGTCATATAATTATTTTTCTAAACTTTTCGCTTAAAACCATTTAAACAATAATTCTTAATTATAAAAAATATGAAAATAAAATGTCACTTGAAATTTAATTAGGAATGTCAATTGCAGCATTAAGTATTGTTAACACTAAGAGTTAGTAAAAACTTTTGCATTTAAGTAAGAATCTAAATAATTTAACTATATTCCTTCACATTAATTTATTAAAAATATAATTAATTATAAATTCGTTTCATAAGATGGCTGCAAAAATTTTTAATTTTGACCGGCACTTAGATCACATAAAAATACATAATTTGAAATACTAATTTAATAAATGGGCTATACATTCTGAGCTGCATTTCTTTAGTAATTAAGAACTCGGATATTTTGTTGGCTATTAAAAATTATCACGATCTGCGCTTGTTGCCGATTAATTAAAATATCTATAACATCGTTAGCTAATTTCGTAAGTACATTCATTATTTGGTACAATTATTTACAAATATTATTACACACACGGACACAATTCATTATCCAATTCAACTTCATTAGATATTTGTCTCTTAATACACCTATCTATCTCTCTGTTTCCGGTCAATCACAGTCTGCTACAGCAATACGATGGCGTAACATCTCGGGAAGAAGTCAATTTTGCATTGAAAGTCAAAGAGAGTTCATATTCAGCCAAAGCCGGCAAAAGAATATTTTTTCAAACCCAAAGAGGACCATGCCATATGCTTCTGTGGTCCAAGCAGGAATATATATAATAAATGGGCTATACATTCTGAGCTGCATTTCTTTAGTAATTAAGAACTCGGATATTTTGTTGGCTATTAAGAATTATCACGATCTGCGCTTGTTGCCGATTAATTAAAATTACTATAACATCGTTAGCTAATTTCGTAAGTAGATTCATTATTTGGTACAATTATTTACAAATATTATTACACACACGGACACAATTCATTATCCAATTCAACTTCATTAGATATTTGTCTCTTAATACACCTATCTATCTCTCTGTTTCCGGTCAATCACAGTCTGCTACAGCAATACGATGGCGTAACATCTCGGGAAGAAGTCAATTTTGCATTGAAAGTCAAAGAGAGTTCATATTCAGCCAAAGCCGGCAAAAGAATATTTTTTCAAACCCAAAGAGGACCATGCCATATGCTTCTGTGGTCCAAGCAGGAATATATATAATAAATGGGCTATACATTCTGAGCTGCATTTCTTTAGTAATTAAGAACTCGGATATTTTGTTGGCTATTAAAAATTATCACGATCTGCGCTTGTTGCCGATTAATTAAAATATCTATAACATCGTTAGCTAATTTCGTAAGTACATTCATTATTTGGTACAATTATTTACAAATATTATTACACACACGGACACAATTCATTATCCAATTCAACTTCATTAGATATTTGTCTCTTAATACACCTATCTATCTCTCTGTTTCCGGTCAATCACAGTCTGCTACAGCAATACGATGGCGTAACATCTCGGGAAGAAGTCAATTTTGCATTGAAAGTCAAAGAGAGTTCATATTCAGCCAAAGCCGGCAAAAGAATATTTTTTCAAACCCAAAGAGGACCATGCCATATGCTTCTGTGGTCCAAGCAGGAAGAGGGTATCAAGTTTTATGCCCTTTATTAGAAGGTAAAGGGTGTAAAACTTACCTTTACTGTCCAGTTCATATTTTGATCTTCCGGAAGCTAGGAAGCATATTAACCTGCAGTCTCAATAGGGGTAAATCCCCACACACTGGTCATATCGTCTGAACCACAAACCCCCATAAGACATTAATAGGATTGAAATATCAAACGCAATTTATAAATAAGTACCCTAACTTGTGACCACACAGGGTGGTGGTGATTGTGGCACATTCGATTAGATAATCAGTCGGAAAGATAAGAGAAAAATAATATATACAAAGAGGCAAAGTGATAAAATTTGTTTTAATCCCAAAGACGACAATGATATTATATAGAACATTCTTTTTTTTAATATCCCCTTTACTCGTCAATATAGAAAAATGGATCAGAAGATGAAGTAAAATATTAATTCAAAAATAAAGAAGAGTACAATTGGATTCGATTGTGACAGTTAGAAACACAATCTGTTGAAATGTGGAAAAGGAAATTTCTTGATCAAATTAATTTTGAAAAGCATATGGTTTAATATTTTTTACCAGAGATGGCTTAAAATATTCATATTATTAAAAACTCGCCAATTGGGACAGTTGGACTGACAGACAAAAGCGGCCGAAACATCATTACAATACTATCCTCTTTCAAAATGCAATTAATTTATTGATTTCTCGTTGTATTTTTATCAATTTGGCGATATTTTTATCGAATTGTCAACATTGTCATTAACTTGGCAATATTTTAATTAATTTGGTGACGCTTTTAAATTTCGCCAAATTTGTCGCCAATGAGATGGTTGTATTGACAGGCAAATGCTACCGAAATATCATTACAATACTTGCCCCTTTCAAAACACAATTAATTTCATTAATTTTGCTTCACATTTACGAATTTGGCCGAATTTTTTATTGAATTATCGACATTTATATTATTTTTTTCGATTTGTGGACATTTTCGCCAATTTGGTGATAATTTTACAAATTTGGCGGCATTTAAAAATTCGTCAAATTTGTCGCCAAGTGAGACAGTTGGACTGAGAGACAAATGCTTCTGAACATCAGTACAATATTATCCCCTTTCAAAACAGAATTAATATCATTGATTAGACGTCATATTTATCAATTTAACGACATTTTTATCATATTGGAGACATTTTAAAAAGTCGCCAATTTTTTCGCCACGTAAGATGGTTGAATTTGGCAGACAAACGTTATCAAACATCATTAGAATACTACTCCCTTTCAAAACGCAATTCATTTCATTGATTTGGCGTCATTTTTATCAATTTGGCTTCATTTTTCTCGATTTGGAGACATTCTTGTCAGTTTTGCAACATTTAAAAAAACGTCGCTAATTTGGCGATATCTCTCAAATTTGTCGACAGAATTTTCACCAAGCGTTACCCAGGGTAGATACATAGATAGACAGATAAATCAAGGTGTTTATATTATAAATTATGTTCATTTCATTCACTAAAATTTCATTAAAATATAGTTTTAAATGTCAGTTGAAGAATAAGCAGAATTTCATAACTTTTTAACTAACTCGATTTAAAAAAAATAGCAGAAAATTAACGCCTATCGATCTCAACGTCCCCTGAGCGATCTCATCGTCCGAGCTACGATTTTTCGTTACGAATTACGCAGACAGACACACCAGCACACACATACGTACGCTCGCACACACACATATATGCACGCACGCGCGCACGCACGCATATATACATATACGCACGCACGCATGCACACACACATATACACAAGCACGCACGCATGCACACACACATATACACAAGCACGCACATGCACACGCACACACAAACACTCAGATACACACTACGTGGCAATGAAAATTTGACACCTAGAAGAAGTGGACAGAAAGTGATGAAAATCGGCAAATAGAGAAAGACATCAACGAACAATAGGTGATGTTTATTGCAACATGATACAACTATACACTGAGCGATAACACCGTCTGATCAGTAGGTTGTAGGACCACCGCGAGCGTCGAACAGGCAGCAACACGTCCAAGGACAAAGTCATTTAGCGTGCGGATGGTGTCCAGAAGGATGGTTGTCCATTCCCAGTCAACAATTTGACAGAGTTCGTCTTCTAAACGCGGCGATAGCAGCGCAGGAAAGCGACGTCCAATCAAGTCTCAGACGTGTTCAATTGGTGGGAGATCAGGAGAGACTGGTGACCAGGGAAGCATCTGGGTACCTTGTAGAGCATATTGACTAATGTGTGTCATGTGTGGTCGGGCGTTATCCTGCTGGTAAATGACATTGGGCGCCTCCTGAAAGGAGGGTAGTGATACCCTCCGCAACACCTCATCCACGTATAGTTGGGACGTCATAGTGTCCTCAATATGGACCACAGGTGACCTGCTATCGTGGGTGATGACACCCCAAACTATGATACCGCGTTGTAGCGCGGTGTGGCGTTCCACAGATGCGGCCGGATTGGACCTGTCACCATTTCACCTTCAGACGTATACACGGCAACTGTCATTGTTAAAACAGAAGAGTGACTTGTCTGAGAACACGACCCTGCGCTACTCCGACGTCCACGTGGTTCTATACCGACACAATTGCAAACGGAGGCATATGTACTATTGGGTCAATGGCAGTCTTCTTAACGGGCTCCAAGAGTGCAGGTCACCGGCGACCAATCGGCAAATAATGTTTCTGGTCGATATGGGAGCATCAAGGGTGTCCAGCACATACTGAAAAATGAAGACGTAAATGGCATGCGGGGTCGCCAACGCTTGCCGATGGATTCGTCGTTCCACGCGTGCTGACGTCTCTTTGGTCGTACCGGCATCCCTCAAACGTGCCTCATTCCCTTGTTCCAACCATCTTCGCCACAACTGGATCACCATGGACGCGTGTAGGTGGCTGTCCGATGAGATTAGACGTATAGACTAACCTGCACTTCTGAGTCCGATCACCATATCCCTCGCGAAATCGGCTGTCTGCTGGACCTGCCTCGGTTGGATGCGGCTTGGCATTCTCTGCTACTACACATTTCCTCTGAGACAAAAAAAATGCAAAATGATTTCCCAAGCAAACAGAGCGTCGCTACTATTTCTGTATCTACATATTTTTCCCACGTATCTCACTCAATATGTGCATGACAGCTTCGCATTTCGCGCCATCTCGGTGAGCTGCATGTACCCTGCAATTTTCATTGTTCAGCACTCCTTCTTGGTGCCTCATTTTTACTGTCACGTAATGTTTTTTGATTATGAAAGATATACTAAATTATAACATGATTCTGATTAAAAAAAATATTTCATGACATATATGATAATATAAAATTATACATTTTTAAAGAATGATTAGGCTATCAACTAGGAAAACAACCGCGACAGTAAGGTCATATATTTTACATTGTGATAAACTATTTCTTTGCTGACTATCTTGAATGTTAATTTTCATTTCATTTACTAAAATCTCATTGAAATATAGTTTTAGATGTCAGTCGAAGAATAAGCATCAGAAAATAAATTTTAATTCCAGTAGTGCACCAAAGAATTAAGTAGTTTTCGTTATATTAACTTGCAAAGAAATAATTAATTGTATATTAATTAAATGATAAGATTTCATTTTCAATAACTTTTCCTACCCCGCAATTGTATGTCAGAGGAAATACATTTTTTTGAAATTCCAATTCAGAAAATGTACTGTAGCTTTCAGATACTATCACAATTCTTTCTTAAATTAATTTCGAACATTAGAAACACAGACAAATGTTATGAACAAAGCCTCTAAGGAGATGCAAGACAAACTTAAAAGATTTGGTGTAATCGCACAGAAACCATAACGACATACGAAAACAAATCCTTCTCTCTTTTCCCTCTCGAATATTCTTTTTGTGGTGAATTTAGAATAAATATTGAAAATATTCAAATGTGAATGTCAAAAGAAGGAAACGTTGCAGATTAAATTGTTTAAAAGTGTAGAAACATGTAATATGTTTAAATATTGAATGGAAATTAAAAAATATTTTTCTTCATTAAAGTATTTCAAAGATAAATTTAGTAATCACATGATTTATTGACTCCCAAATATATATATATACTTTGCCAAAAACGCAATTACTTGAGTGCATGCAAAATGTTCTAAATATAGATATTTACTAACAAACTCAAATTAGAACATGTGTTTGGAGGATATATATATATTTATTTATATATATGTATATATATATGTATATATATACATATATATATATATATATATATATTTATTTATATATATGTATATATATATGTATATATATACATATATATATATATATATATATATATATATATATATATATATTCATTTCGTTCAATATATATATATATTTAGTTCAAGTGTATTCATTCCTGTGTCCACTTGCTTTTGACGAAGAGATGTAAAATGCTCTGTCGAATGTTCAAATGCGAACATGCAGCCTCCCACATTGTGGCTCTGCCGGTGAGTTAATATTTATGTTTTTATATTTATGGTTTATAATTAACTTGGTCTGTATTATGTGTCCTTCCACTAGCCAGTTGACAGTTCCAATGATGTCCATAGGTAAATACTATCGACATTGTCAGAAACTGGCTATTCTATCGGTTTTAATTCGAATTGTATGCCTGTCCTGACGAGAATGCAATTTCGAACTAACCGCCGTTTTTTGTGTAGTTTCAGTTAATTGATCTTCATGTCTTGATTTTCAATCTTGAACTGTTTATTATTGCCTTTTCTCACTTTTACCGTGTTTGTTTTTTATTTTATATATATTTATATATATACCTTTTTAATTATGATTTTTGTATAATCATCTTCTCCTCACACCCTTTCCATTATAGTGATACGTTACCTTTAATTTTAACCTTAGTCTTGGTCTGTAGTTTCTTATTTGTAACAGATATGCTAGAGATGGGGTTTTGTGTACTTACCGTAGTTTATGCATAGTTTTAGATTAAAAATTTCAATTTATTTATATATAAATATATATATATATATATATATATATATATATATATATATATATATATATATATATATATATATATATATATATATATATATTGTGAAATCTGTAGCAGGAAATCTAAGCCTGGAATGTGGTACATATGTACTTCAAGGCAAAATCAGGTGCACCTGGACGATATTTATTACTTTCTCTGCAATACATGATAATGTATAGGGAGATTATTGGAATCATGTCGAAAATCGCAACTCGAGTTTTCTACGGGTCTACACGTTTCGAGACCTCTAAAATACGAAAACACTATTTTTAGCTTACGTATGTGTGTGTGTCTCTCTGTCTGTGTGTCTGTGTGTCTGTGCAATGTATGTATCCATTATAACTCAAAAACTTATGGATCGAATTTCATAAAATGTAGTAGGTAAGTCACTTGGGTGTGATCTTGATGCTGATTAGTTTTTGGTACGATTCGTAGAAACAGAACCCGCCTTTTTTCGCGAAATGGACCGTAAAAATTTAATATATCCACTCTAGCTAAAATATTTATTGATCAAATTTCACAAAATTTGGTAGATAAGTTTCATTGTATAATACTTTGGTGCTGATTAGATTTTGGTATTAATCGGAAAAGAACAGCCTGCCCTTTTTTACGAAATGGCCCGCAAAAATGGCATGTATCCACTCTAGCTAAAATACTAATTGACCAAATTTCACAATATTTGGTAGATAAGTTACTTGGGGGAAACTCTGGTGATGATTAGATTTTAGTATTATTCGGAAATAAACAACCTGCCTTTTTTACGATATGGTCCGGAAAAATCGCCAAAATCTAAAGTAAAAGCTACGTATGTTCAAATATATCCATTAAATACCTGTTTTATACGTAATTTTTGATGAGGAAAAGAATAAGAACAACTCTATTGCTCTAGCACAAACCGTTCTCGAGATATTTGAGGCTTTTCGCATTTAGTTATGCCACTTTTGGAAAAATTTACCAAATAAAAACAAAAATAGAATTAAAAATGCAAATTTAGTGTTGTTTGATTTAATTAAACTCAGTCTAATGAATTATTAAAGAAATAAAGAACATATGAATTTGAGTCTGCAGTGAGAGTCACGTGCTGATCTGAAAGTCACGTGCTGCATCAGATTTTTTTTAATTTAGAAATAATCTGTTAGTTATATTACGTTTTAGAAAGATCTACAAAGATTGGTCGTTATATGATACAAATCGCTTCCTTGATATATATATATATATATATATATATATATATATATATATATATATATATATATATATATATATATATATATATATATATATATATATATATATATATATATATATATATATATATATATATATATATATATATATAATATATATATATATATATATATATATATATATATAATATACATATATATATATATATATAATATATATATATATATATATATATATATATATATATATATATATATATATATATATATATAATATATATAAGAGATTCATATGAAAAAAGGGGGAGAAATGACCAAATGCAAGCCATAAAATGGTAGAGGGGGATGGCGACCCCTCTTTCCCGTTTAAAAGACTGCTTTTATGTCCGGGCAACTCGAATTAATTTTAATCTTATATGTTTACTATGCTATAATATATATATATATATATATATATATATATATATATATATATATATATATATATATATATATATATATATATATATACTAGTCCATCATTACATACAAAACACTAAGGTAAGCACAATTCGGTAATTTGACTGAAAGTACCTCATATATATCAGAATTGTAACATTTTATTTTTCATAAATGATTTTCATAAGTAATTATAATTATCGTAATTTCCTCCTATATTTTCGGCTTTGCGGAGAGCGTATATATATATAGAATTTAATGTAGTTGCAATATGTGCATGACACAGGATGAGATAGGATATGTGCATGAGATATGTGGACATGAGATAGGAATTTGGACAATTAATCGTGAAAGAAAAGGCCGCGTTATTGCGAAAGGCTTAAAATTTATGTATCATTGTATATATATATATATATATATATATATATATATCATATTTTTCTTTAGAAATCTATCTTTTATATTTACATATTTATGAATATTACGATCTGGCTGCTGTGCGCCAATTTTGATGTTAAATTACTTTAAAATTCTTCAAAATTATTTACCCTTTTCCTCTTGGAATCGATATGTGTGCTTTGATGTCAGCGGGGTTCATCACGGGCTGCTTGGCGTGTTTGGAGTTGACCTTCGGTGTGTTGATAATCGCTGTGTTCCAGGAGGCTGAGTTGAATCTCATATGTGTATCTTTATTATATATGTATGTTTCATGTTGTAGTGCTTGTTTTGTGTGAATATTGTACCTTACAAAAACTTAAAAACATAAAAATCATATAAAATTAAAACTTACCAATATAAAAGTAAAAGATATTGCAAAAAATGTACACTACGATTGACAGAGTTAGGTTAGTTCTCTGATGATATTTGAAATGGGAAAATAGGATTGTCATGATAATGGGAGTTACTATGCCTGTTATTCATTTTGGTGAGACTATATAACGATTCAAAAAAGCACCACTCTTTATATGAGTATAAACTATAAAATTATGATGAATACAAAATATATATTATAGCTCCTGGTAAATATTTGCGATCAAATTTTTATTTACGTAAATTGCCGGTAATACGGATATCAGGAATTCGTAGGGCCGTCACCATGCAACCTGACCCCAATACTATAAAAATATATTTTAAACCTCTCGTCAGAAGTGGTGAACAAAAATAAAGCGTCTTGAATATTAATGAAACAACTCGGCCTACCAATAACTTGACAACGCAGCATTATAGCGATCCTATATAAAGACATAATTTCAGTTACATGCCTTTCTTCAAATTTAAAAAATACATCTGAAAAAGATGCAAGCTGTGCCCTTGTGCAGATACTCATATTATAGGAAATTCAAGTAAATTCATTTTATTTTGTAAAGCATACCAGTGTATATATGTGATCAAATGTAAAACTTGTGATTTGACTTATATAGGTCAGACAAAAAATTATCTGAATCTAAGAATAAATCTTCACCGTAACCAAATTAAGAGAAATTCAGCCATTAATCAGGTATACCATCTTCTATACTCTCGCTTTCAATCTCACTCTTTTAATAATATATCAATTACAATCTTAGACTTCGCAGTAAAATTGGAAGAACGCATCTGGTAGGAAAATATGCACATACTACAAAGTAATTCCATATATCCATATGGATTAAATTCAATGATGTTTAACAGGGTATATAATAACGATCATTACTATAATACTTCTAATACTGCTATAGTAGACACAAGCAATAACAAGAAACGTAGAAGATGGTTCAGCAGTAAAGAAAGAAGAAAAAAACAATATTTTAACGAACGCAAGGAACCTTTCATCAATTTTATGCAACAGGTTTATCAATTTGAAGTACATAACATTACGGTTATCAAATTATATGTTTTGATCATGCGAAAAAAATATATGCAACAGATGTGGAATATCTGGTCTAAACAAGTAAAAATATGGTCTACAAACGAACTGAACTCATACCAGAATCTTAACTTGGCTACCATGAGTGACGGGATCCAAAAACGATCCACCTTTTTAAACATGAAATTGAAGGACGCACAGTTCGAAGAAAAAAGTGATGTGGTATATCTATCAATCTTATTTCAAAATAAAACTTTCAATAGTATTCTATTTGGAAAGATACTGAAAACACATCAAAAGCATCTTCCTATAACTGATATAAATATTAGAACTACTTACAGTTACGAAATTCTTTTCGGAAGAAAAATTTACAATTATAACTTTTTAAGTAAAAACCTTTTGACGAGAAATAATGTAATATGTAATTGTAACACCAATCCTTATAAAGGTCCTGTTATAGGTCATATAGTTACAGGTAAACTTGAAGTAATCAATAATAATGCCTTAATAAGAGCTTTCAAATTAGGCACAAAATACCGTAATCCACATCAAGGACATCATCTTGATACTTTCACAAAGAATATAGAAGCATTTATATATAAGATGTCTATAAAATTCAACATCCCAGATTTTACATTCAACAAATGGAGATCCAAAGTATTGAATTATTTTGAGTATTATTACAAAAATTATTATACTTGTCAAACGGGATGTAAATTGGATATAAAGAATCTAAGGTTATTGCAAGAACAATATATAATAACTTACACCGATAAAGTACCTGGTAATTATGCATTTACTTGCAAATACCTTTATATAAAAACCCTTATGGCAAATTATGAAAATCAAGCTTTATGCAGCATGGTAACCATGACACACCAAGTGATTAATAACAGAATCAAAGCCTTATATCTTAAGGCAGGAATTAAGTACACAGAAAGAATCAAATACTCATACTTAATAAATATACCCAAACTTCATAAAACTCCAAAAAACTTTAGACCAGTAACAGTTGGATTCAAAACTTACCTCACTAAAGCTAACAAATTGCTTCTCACAATATTGAAACATATATTAAAGAAAATTAAAGATCGGGGATCTTATATTGTTGGGAACAGTTACGAGGTTATAAAGATCTTGAGGAATGAGCAAACAAAATTATTTTTCAGAACCTATGATTTTCGGGAGCTGTTTAACAATATTGAACTCAAGGTATTATACCGAATACTGAACTTGTTGTACGGGGAATTTGAAATGCAAAAATATATAGAAATCAACAAATATAGATCTCTGATTAAGATAGTTATAGAAGAAAACTACCTATATAAAGGTCTGAATTTCTATAAGCAAATCAAAGGCATCCCCATGGGTGGGGGATGCTCGTCAATTTTAACAGCTAACTATCTTGATCATTTTGAAAAAATATCCCATATTATCAATGAAATAATTTACATACATTACGTTGATGATTTGTTAATAGGTTATGAAAACGAAAGTTTTCAAATGGATTTTTAATTTTATCACTCAAATTTAATATTGGAAGAAAATCCACCAACGCAGAATAATGTAGTAAATTTTCAAGATCTCAGTTATGATTTCAGCCATAATAAATTGTTATTCTATATATATGATAAAAGAATAACTTTTAATATTCCTACAGCAGGAGTCATACATTGGACATCTAATTTACACTTGAATATATTTAGGAATGTATTTATTGGTGGTCTAGCGAGAACAAAAAGAATTGTAAGCAGTGACGTCACCAGATTGGAAAGTGACAGAAAATTCTTACAACAGGCATTCAGGCAAAGATATCCAATGCAATTTATAATCCATTACATCAAAAATTACTACGGAAAAAATGAGAAATATGGGTTAAGTTTGTGTGAATATTTGAGGTCATTATGGACATTGATTATACGTCTTTGAGAGTAATGACATCACAAACATCTAAACTGCTGAATATTATTATTTTGATGTTATAAAGAGGAAGCATAGGCATGAACTTGGCTGTCTCAGAGGCTTGGACAAATACTTTTTAATATAACTTTCCTTTATAAAAGGACTTGTGATAATTTTGTTTATCACTCCGAAGGTTGGCTACAGTCAGTTCTGGCGTCCAGGAGTGCATGCCGCGGCATTTAAGACATGCATGTTGATAACTGGGGAGTAAGGTCACTACCCCTTACCGCCTTTGTGTAAGCACTTTACGTTGCCTTCATTCTTCATTTTTATTTTTACATATTAACCCTTTATATAATTTTAGTATTTTATACTGCTGTGCGCAAGTACACTAAAATTCATTTCAATATTTTTCTTTAGAAATCTATCTTTTATATTTATATATATATATATATATATATATATATATATATATATATATATATATATATATATATATATATATATATATATATATATATATATATATAAATATATATATATATATATATATATATATATGTATATATATATATATTTATATTTACATATATATATATATATATATATATATATATATATATATATATATATATATATATATATATATATATATATATATATATATATATATATATATATATATACATATATATATATATATATATATATATGTATATAAGTATATTAAAATGAATTATTAAGATGAATAGATTTGAATATGCTTCAATACATTCTGCCATCAGAAAATATTCTTATGAATACATTTTATTACGAAATTACATTAAAACAATTTTTTCTAGTGTGACATATTAAAAATTGCCTAATGCACATCGTGCCATACTAATTCAGTGAACATATTTTGCATCCTACGAGAATAATTCGACCCTTTATTTAATTATTTTTTTTATAGTGCTAAGTCTGAAATAGTGTTATGAACAAAGATTCTGCAAAAGAGAAAAGCAAACCTAGAAGATTTTGCTTATTCATAAAAAGACCATGACATACTCAAACAAATTCCTTTCTTTTACTTTTAACTATTTTTTTTCCTTAATGTATTTAGAACTAAAACATAAAAATGAGCTTAAATATGAAAAAACATATGATGTAAAAAAAGTATGAATTTGCATATTGTGGAAAAATAAAAACAAAAATTAGAATTTTATTAAAATTCCACTCTGTTTAACATATACAGGTTTATTGTTGCTGCCACATAAAATAAGCATAATATATATTAAGAAATTCGTTTCATTCTTTATAGAAAATTAAAACATCTTTCTTAAAAGTAAATTTTGTAATACTTTTAGAGCAGCTCAAACTAATTTAGACAAAATGGCAACACATTATTTCTATTTAAAATAAAATATAATCATTCATTCGTTATACGTTTAGAATCAATATAAATTTTGAGAATATTCTTTTTTCGTGAAATAAAAACGCGAAGCATTATATTTTGAAATAAAAACGTAAATCTTTTCTTGTTGTTGTTGTTGTTGAAACCCAGACCGTCCGACCTACCAGAAAATCTTTTCTTGTGTAAAATGTTATTCAAAATAATTAGTAAAATTAATTTGTAATGGTTTCAAAATAATTATTTTATTATCATAATATGTAACATTGTGATATATTCGCTTAATTTAAATCTATTTACTTCACTGTTATAAAAATATACTCTAATAAAATAATTGAAAATTACAAAATTCTAAAAGCTTTCAATTCCTGAAGTATTGCAAGCTAATAGAAATATACTGACAGGCTAATTACATTTTATTTTAAAACAGTTTTATAATTTAATTATATTATTTTATATTTAAAACTTTAGGAATATAATTAGTTATAACTTAATGTACAATTCAGCATACATATGTTTCAAGCTTAAGTTGGTATACCTTCTTCATTGCTAGATAGTTCAACAAACCAGAATTCAAAAAAACAAAATGAACAAAGGTCTGTGAATATGGCCTTTTCGTCCTTTTGACTCTAGATTTGCCCGTCTAACTAGCACTGAAGAAGGAGATCCGATGAATTCTCGAAACAGGTGTATGCCTAATTGAGTCTTTGGGTTGCGTTCTGTGTTCGTGGCTGCTTTTTCCATGGTTGTGTCGAGGGCTTTGTGTGCGCGCGGAGCTTCGGGTGCTGGCCTTTCGCCTGGATGGGATTCGCAGCCTTGTCTGCGATGTATGGGGCTGGGCAGTTCTTCTGCGGGTGTCCGTCTCTCGGTGTTCGCATATTAGTTTGAGTTTAACTACATTATTTATGTCTTCCTTACCGTTTGCACTAAGTATTTTTTATGTTTTCATGTATTATATGTTCTGGTTTAAATCTCAGAATTTTAAATATATTTAATAGAGTATATTTTAATTTAATCTTATGTCTTCTGAAAAATACTATTCTTGAATTCTTGAATTCAGAATTTTATGTGTTTCGAAATTATATTATTTAATTATATAACAAATAAGAATAAATTTATTTAAATGACTTGTTATGAAAAATGACAGTTTCAAAATAAGCGCTGCTATACTTGAAAACCACGTCAAAGCATGCATAATTTTCAAACAGTAATTCAAAAAATTAGTATTGAATCTCTTGACAGTAGTGCAGCCCGTTCTTCAATTAATTTAGAACTGCAGAGAAGTAAAAAAATACTTTATTTGCAAAGCTTCTTTAGAACATAAAGGCAAAATATTTGAAAAGAGAACTCTGTGTAATCATACAAAGACCATAACGATGAACCCAAACAAAGTCACCTCTCTTTCTTTGAAATATTCTTTTCCCTTGTGAATTTAGATTAAATGGAGTACAAAAAAGAAGGTAAATATGAATGAAAATGGAAAAAAGTTTACAAATGGAAATCTTCAGACCTAACATAAAAATTTGAACAGTTAAGAATGTATATGGTAGTTTTCGGAAAAATAAATTTAGTAACAAAAGTTTAATAGTAATTTTTACATTCCTTATAATACTCGCCCGCTCGTTGCTGGGCCGGGAACGGGGTCGGGTCCCAGGTTTGCGACTTTAATATCGCAGAGACGAATGGTCAGTACCGTATACTTATAAAGGACTTTGCTGTCCCAACCATTAATCGAAACATGGATCTTCGAACTGGCCATTCCTACGTTCAACTGTTAAGCAACTTGGGCGAAATTGCAAGCTCTTATTGCCGGAGTAGAATCTGCATTCTCCATCATTTAATGTAAGATCGGCGGGCAACTGATAATCTGATTGACCACCTCCTGATTTTTTTACCTCAGGTTAGCCTCCTGCTACTACTATTTTTACACAGGTTAGTATCCTCCGGCCGTCCAAATAGCTGCTCTTAGTCCTCAGGACGAGTCGGACGGTCTGGGTCTTCAACAGGTTAGTATCCTGCTACTACAACTTTTATTACCCAGGTTAGTATACTGCTGGTTCGTAATCCTCTCAATTTGAAATCGGCGCTCAATCTTCCAGATACCTCTGAATCCATACTTGTCGTACTACGGCCACTTTCAGACCTCCATCATCTTTGCACTGACCTACAAGGTCGATTTGTTTGGGCGCCATTGTAAAGAACCTTGCTGCCCTAACCGGGAATCAAACCCTGGATTTCCGAACTGGCCAGTCAACGCTCTACCGTGGGGCTATTGGGACGAAATTGCAAGCTCTTTTTGTCGCAGTGGACTCTCCATACTGTCGTGTAGGATGGTGTATATTTTTACTTTCCATATAATATATTGTATATGAAAAAGTAAAGTACTAGGGTGTAGTAAAAAATTCGACTCTCGAGTTATAGTGAACTTTAAAGTTTTGACTAAAGCTAAATACGAATAAACCATTTTTCATTGTTGACTGTATTTCCTCGTGCTTTATGTCTGTATGTGTGTCTGGTTGCTATATCTATCGAGCGCATTTAGTTAACAGCATGAATTTTGGTATATGATTATTTCAATCAATATAAGTGAAATACATTAATTTTCGGGGTGAACAGACCACGTACAGATACTTAAATTTCGGACATTTTTAATCGAAAATCGACAATGCATTAAATAAATATTTTTCTTAAATACAATTCGTAAACTACTAAGTCTTTTGTTGTTTAAAAACAAATCTGATAAGCGCTAATAAGAGATAAGTGTCAGGTCAAGATAATATGTCATATGCAACGCTCACAATATTACTTATGTTTTAAAATCTAATATATATATATATATATATATATATATATATATATATATATATAAATTGAAACATTTTAATCGAAAACTATGCATAAACTACTGTATGTACAAAAAAACCCATCTCTAGCATATCTGTTACAAATGAGTAACTATAGACCAAGACTAAGGATAAAAATAGAAGGTAACATATCACTACAATGGAAAGGGGGATGAGAAGAACATTAGGATACAAAATTCACAATTAAAAGTATTTAAATAAAAATAAAAAGAAAACACGGCAAAAATGAAAAGGTAATAATAATTAGCTGAAGATAAAAGATTAAGACTGAAAAACACACTAAAATTTAATTTTGATAAAGTCATTTTTACGGCAGTTATCGTGCTGACGGACAGGCTCACAGACAGAATGAACAAAGTCATAAACACTTTTCAACTATGTTGTAAAGTGTTAAAAATGTAAAACCATGAAATAAATTTTATGCATTTAAGAAATAGTAACATGTCGGTAAAATAATATCAAATGAAATAAATCTGAAAACATTTCGAATTTATGAATACATAAATTAGTACAAATATTGTTATTTGCATTAATATATCCAATAACTTTAAAATTAAATCGATACCAATTGTATTTTTGCTTTCTAATACTATTGCATTGAGAAAATAATGTTTCCCATCTCCCCTTCCCCCCCCCTTCTTAAAACAGTGCATTGTACATTTAACTCATATTATCGAAAGCTAGATAGAATTTTTGCCCTTGTAAATTGAATAAAATATTTTTCATTTAGATAATTAAAACACAAATTCTACGAAATTTATGACTTTTTCTGCAATATTTTAATTTGTATGGAGGACAATTGCAATAATATACTTGAATTGCAAATTGCGTTTCAAGAAATGGTATATTTAAAAAGTACGCTATTTGAAACTAATAAAGATTTATTTCTATACAACTCTAAATTTATATATATTATATTATTTCCATATAAACTCAATTTAAATATATTGCATATAATTATTGTTAATTTTAAACCTCTAACTTTTATTTAGAATTGTTAATATATCTAAATAATTGTGACACTGGCAAACCCATGCATCTTGTCGTAATTAGAAACACCAGTTCCATAATAAACCAAATATTTACATTTGTAAGATAAAATAAATCATTTCTTTTAATTTGTATACATTGAAACATTAGAAAAATTAATTATAAATTCACTTCATTAGAAATGCACTGTAATGAAAATCTTCTTTCTGTGAAACTCTTGAGAGCACGCACAAAAATATTTCTTTTAAAATACTTATTCAGGAAATTATCTTTGTATCCCATGATACTGTCAAGGCCATTTATTAATTCCGAATCGCAGTAAGAAAGAAAAAGTTTACGAGCAATTCCTCTAGAAAGGAGAAAGACAAACTTAGAAGGATTTGTTTAATCACACAAAAACCACAGCAACATACCAAGGCAAATGCAGCTCTTTTTCTTCAGAATATCCTTTTTCCTTTTCAAAATTTAGAATAACGTCGGAAAAATTGTAATATGTGAAAGAAAAATACGTAGGTTTCAGAAGGAATTGTTTAGAAAGATTGAAAAATTCCATTAGTTAGCAAATTGGAATTTCAAAATTATTTTTTGTCAACAATATTAATTTTTCAACGATGAATTAAATTTAAACTAATTAGTAAACCCGATATATGACGGTGTGTATAATAGCTAAATTATAAATGTCCGCTCATCATAGAATTAATATTAATTATTAGTATATGACATATGAATTATTAGTATATGAGTCATATTAATTATTAGTATATAACGCCTTTCCTAGTAGCATTTTATATTGGTCTATTGGACCAATATTGTATATCTTTGAATTAAATTGTAAATATTCCCAATGTAATCCTTTATATTCGGCATATATTGGGGTTACATTGGCCTTCAATATTGACATAGGCAAACGGACATCAGTTTAAAAGTATTCAAAACGTGATCAAGAGGACCTACACCATATATTACCATTAAAATCTTGAAATAAAAAAAATTCCCCAAAACACATGCTTCCCCTATACTATATTCTATAGCATCAGAAAGTAATTTGCTTGAGGTACTTCATCGTAAATCACACTTTACGTTCCACAATTACTTTTCTTTCTTAATTAGATTCTAACAAAGCAATACTCTTACATTTTAATAAAAGTAGTCCCTACAAATGTGAAAAGCAAACTTAGAGGATTTGTTTTAATCACGCAAAAACCACAACAACGTTAAGAACATATTCTGTTCTGTTTCTTTTAAACATATATGTTTCTTCATGAATGTAGAATAAATAGAGAATAAAAAGAAGGCAAGAACTAATGAGAAAAGAAGGACGAGCTTCAGATGAAATCTTTTAGAACTGTCAAAAATTGCAATTTGTTAAATCGTGGAATGTGAAAAAATAATAACATTTTTAATAAAATCTATGACAAAATCCTTTTGGTTACCGTTGTTGTTAGTAATAAAGATTTAGAAAATTCCCTGGAAAAATCCATTGCTTTTCAATCCGAATTCCTAAAAAGATGATATTTTAACAAATGCTATTTGTTTGTAACTGGAATTAAAAATTGTTTTTATGGTAGATTTAAAAGTTATGTTTTTACAGATTTCTTAAAATGGTTATGAAACTGATAAACTGTATAAAAATGTTCATGCTAACGTTTAAGAATTGTTCTAGTTAACTATTATTATTTTCCGTATATACATAGTGTAAAGTTTAAGGAGAATACTGTGACAGAGTTAACTTAAATTCCGGTTTTCGAAGAGAGAGCACGCTTCATGCATCCCTGAACATGAATAGGACGTTTAAGTTGGTGTCTGTGTGTGTAAGTAAATATGTGTGCATGTAAGTACGTGTGTGTGTGAGTGTAAGTATGTGTGTGTAAGTATGTGTGTGAAAGTAAGTGTGTGTGTAAGTATGTGTGTGTGTGTGTGTGTAAGTATGTATGTGTGTCTGTGAGTTTGTGGAGAAGATATCTCAAGAACGAATTGAGAGATTAAAAAAAATTGGTACGAGCATTTCAATCACTGAACATTTGAAGTTTAATTTTAAAACGTAATTCAGTGTTCGGAAACCTGCCAAATTTTCGAATGAATATTTGAGTTTAGTTACATTCGATTCAGTTTAGTAGTTTAGAAACTGTTGTTGTTGTTGTTGTTGAGACCCAGACCGTTCGACCTACCAGAAAGATGTAAGGTAACTGTTTGGAGGATCGGGAAGAGCCACCCAATTTAGACCCGAACCCAGTGGGGGAGGCATCCACAGTGACAGTACCCTCCTTCCCTTACCAACAACCTCTCGGAAGGACTTACGGACATGTTTAACGTGATCGTACTTTGCATGAACACGGCGGCAGTTGTGGCAGCGTGCAAATCGAGCGCGCAAACCACCGGGCTACCGCACCTGAAAGGTGCCAACAGCACGCGGGTGTTCCCAGGTTGTCACCCACCCAAGTACTAACTGCGCCCGATGCTGCTTGACTTCGGTGATCTAATGAGAACCGGTGTTTTCAGCACAATATGGCCGTTGGCCCAGTTTAGAAACTGTGTTTAAGTATTGTAATATGCTCATCCGTGTGTATTGATACAAATGTACCAAATGTGAAGCCTAGTTCACGAGTTACGATTTACCACAAAGTGAGCATGTGCATACTTCTCACAATATAGGAAAATATTTAAAAATAAGTTGATGTTATATTCATCTTTGTGAATTATTTTATACTAGTAATTAAACCCGTAAAAGACAAGGACTAACACTCTTAAAATATAAGCTGTAACATTATTTTGCTTTCCAATGTCGAAAATAAAACATTTGCTAATAAAGATTTGCATAGAAAATATTTTTCTCAACTGAAAATCTAATTAGGTTCATAAAAGGCTGAAGCCCAGTGGTCGAGCTTCAGTATTTTATGACCCCGATAGGGGCTTCGAGATGGGTTTTGAAAGTTTTTATTCCGTCTCCATTTTATTCACTCCAGAAGAGACATAAAATATCAGAATTCATTATGTTCTGTTCAGTGGTCGATATTACAATCGTGGAAAAGATCCAGCCTCTTATACCACTGGAGGGAGCTACTTGAGGGTCTGGAAAGACATTTAAAATATCCATAATATCCGCCCCAGTAAGGGATGAAAAATTCGGCTACGTTAAGTTCTCTCTGATGGTTTATACTGTAAGTGTGGATGATTCAGCCTTCTGGGTCACCCGGGGTTTCTGGAGGGTCTTGAAAAACTAAAATACGTTAGATAATTATATATAGTAATTTGAATTATATCTTTTTTTTAATTCCTAAGCATGTTTTTTTCGTAACCGACTGCCTTAAAAAAAAATCTCAATTTTCTACTATGTAGGAAAACGTATTCGGTAAAACAAATATATTTCCATTTGGACATAAAAGTAGTATATTTCAGTTTTACTATAGCATAAAGTGATTTTAACTTATTTCATAAAATTAATTTTCCGTAAATCAATAAAAATCTTAAATTCACGAAAACTTACATTTACTTCACATATATTTTTTCATCCATACCGTACATTATATATGGGTAATAATGATATATTTTGTAATAATAAATCAAAAAAGCGAATTGTACAATATAAAAATTTATTTTTGAAAAATGAAATTTAAGAAAATAAAAGCTGAGTGTATTGTACTGCTATCAATTCTATACTATAATTCCACTTTATTGTTTACCAGTGAAAGCATTGAGTTTTGCATGTAGTGTACATATATATTCACAATAATAACAGGAACAGCATTGAGTGTTTTATTTTTACTTTAAAATATGATTTTACGGTCACTGTGTTGAGAAACTGTATTTTTTTTTTCAGACTTATATCTTACTATATCAATACTTATATCTGTTATATCTTACTTTAAATATTTTAACATTTGTATTAGGACATGCATGCTATTTATGAGACATTGACTTGAAAAATGTATTTGCTTAATGATGTTTCCGCATCTACAATTATAATATAAAATTTACACCAATGTGTGTTTTGGCAGTTAAAACAGTTAAAGAAATGAATTTTGGTTGAAATACTGTAAAACATTGCCATTTAGAGACTGTAAAAATTTATAAAACTGTAAAAAGTAAAACAGTGGTCCAAATTAGAAAATAAAATAAAGGTACCATGGAAATACAGTAGTTGAGTCCTTTAATTTATTCACAACTTGAACTTGTGAGTTAAATATTGTAGAAAGTATTTGATACGCAGTAAAAAATTGTTACAGAATATAAATACTATTTAATTTATTAAACAGTTTAAAACATTAAATATAATATATATATATATATACATATATATATATATATATATATATATATATATATATATATATATATATATATATATATATTATATATTAATTTATTTCGATGTGTAATTTTATTAATTTATAATTACATTATTAATAATTTTATTTATAAATTTATATTTATTAATTTTAAGCATCATTATTATTAATTTATAAGCATTATTATCATTTATAAACATATTTATTAATTTATAATTTTTATTTATTAATTTATAATCATCAAAAATAATTATTATTCATAAAAAAAAGTTAAATTCAATGTAATTACAAAAGACAGTTAAATAATCGGTAATAGTCAAACATTTAAATCTTTATATGACTAAAAGAAATGTGCAAGTATTTCTTAAGACGAATAACTGAAAAAATAATACATGTTTAATTATGTGACGACGTTATCAAGATTTTCCATCCTTGCGGTGGTTGGGAGTACGTAAAATTCCATGCTCTGCATTGCTAAATCAGGAAGTAAATATTCAATGCCCCATCACTGACGTGACCATTAAAGTTATTTGAACAGATAAACATCTTGAACAAGGCCTCTGCAGAGAAGAAAGACAAACTTAAAAGATTGTATTTAATCGTACAAAGACCACAACGATATACCAAAATAAATATAGATATCTGTCTTTGACATATTCTTTTCCCTAGGGAATTTGGGATAAAGAGATAAAAAAGTCAAATACAATCGATGGAAAAAAAATTACAGCGTATGGAATTGTTAAAAAATGCCAAAAATGGAATTGTCAAAATAAATAATAGTTAGAAATACGAATAATCATTTATAAAATGCTTTGAAAATTATAGAAATATTCGGGGAGATATGTTTTTTATATTATTGCATAAAAATGATTTTAAACTAATTATTTCTGCATGACAGGATTTCCGAAAAATATGGTTATTTTTACAAATGATTCGATATTTATAACAAAATGGATACATTGTTTTAATCATATATTTAAATATATTTTTGAATATATTTAAAAGTATTAAAGTTTCGAAGCATCAGTAAAACAAGTTTCACTCTCTTTAATTTATATTTCCTGGTCAGTTATGAGATATAAATATATACATATAAGAAAATCTGACGTGGACATCCCATGATTTTTCTACATAATGTAATGTTCTAATTTTCTCCTGTTTAATATCCTCTATATTAAAAAAAGTAGTTGACACCGCTGCTGCTGCCGCCGCCTGACGAATTTTGGGTAACTCATTATATACGAAATAATGGGAGAACACACTGATATAAACCGTTTTTTGATTTAAAATTTAGTTAAGGGAATATTTAATGTCAAATTCAAAGGAAGAGTTTTTGAGCTGCGAAATCTCAATCTGTAAACACTGGAAGTCTGCTGTTTTTATACGAAATCGAATGTTCAGAACCTTCCTAAATTTTCGAGTGAAATTTTGAAAAAATCTTCAAAAAATCAAAACCTCTAAAGTTACGCAAATAGATATTTCTTATGCAATTTTTCATTAGAAACCGATTGACATAAATTTTAGAACGCTAACATGAACCGTTCTCGAGATAGTTCACATTTTAAAAAAAAAATATCAAAAGGTCATATAAAATAATAAAAAAAAATTATTCACTTTTCATATGTTATACCATGCGATAGATTTGGTGACATCACTCTCGTTTGATCTAGCTCATTCCATTCATGGAAAAAGGTACTTTGAGTAATACTTTTGTATTTGAACGCCAATACTCTTTTATCTGCTGTAAGAATAACGTATTTCTTCGTCCATAACGCTTGGCGAGATTTTGGCGACGAATTTGGTGGAATATCGCCAACTTGGCGATTTTATTTAAATGTTGCTAAATTAACAAAAAACTCGCCAAATGGATAAAAGTGACGCTAAATCAATGGCGGCTCATTGATGATGACGACATGGACAATGACGACTCATTGATGAAAATTCAATTTCTTGGAAATAATATAAATAACTGCTATAAAAATAATCTATTTGTTTTACTGTAAAAGTAGTAAATTCCTTGTATTATATAAGGAAAGTCATATGCTGCCCACATCAGATTTTTTTACTATATAAAACCCATATGGTTTTCGAAAAAAATAATTTCCTAAATGTAAATAAAAATTATACTTATACTTTTTAAAATTTAAACTTATAATTATTATTACCTTATTATTAACTTATTATAAACGTTTACTTATTAATTTTATACTTATTCATATAGAACGGCAATGTGATTTTGTACTATCGTCATTCAACCATTGTGCATAAAATCGTAAATAATATGTATAAATAGTAATGCAGTCTAAGCAGTGCAATTGGCATTGAACTGTAATTGTTAACTTACGCATGTTGAATGTTAACGCTGTTGACACTTATATGAGGCTAAAACAAAATGAGCAATTTAAGTTGACGTGCTAAACGGCATAAAGTTTTCATTGAGATTTAGTAAATTACCGTAAAATAAATAAGTTTTGGCGATCTGATAGTGTTAGAATGTAATACTATTATAAAAAGTATATTTTATCGTAGATATAATTTACCACATCCACATAAATGGTGATGTTAATAATTGATTTCATTGCAAGTAAAAATATAACTTATTTTAAGTAATTTGATACTGTTTTAATTTTATTTATTTTCTATAGAAGTTTCTAGAAAATATATAATATTTCAAAGATAGTCATTACAACTTCATAAATTACGTTTAATTTGTTTTCCAACGATAGATTACGTATTAAATGATTATATATTTAACTAGATGTAATTTTCAGATTCTTTATTTTTTTTAAATCCATTTGAAACTGTGTGTCTTTATGAATATCCCATCACATTTATAAACAATGAATGTCCGATGTTCACATATTTCGACAATTGTGAAGAGCCTTGTCACCCCAACCGGGAATCGAACTCTGGATCTCCGAACGGGACAGTCGGCGCTTTGCCGTTGAGCTACTGAGACGAATTGAAACCAGTTATTGTTGAAGTTTTCTCTGCGTTCTACACACCCTCTAATGTCAGATTGGTGTGCAACTAATAATCTGACTGACCACCACCTGCTATTTTTACCTCAGGTTTTCCTCATGATACTACTATTTTACCCAGGTTAGAATCCTGCAAGATCGTTGTCCTCTTAATTTGATATCGGCCCTCGAAATCTCATAGTCCACTGACTCCGTGCTAGTTGTACTAAGGCAACTTTCATACATCCTACAATCTTTGAACTAACATACATGGTTATTTCGTTCGGAAACCATTTGAAAGAACCTTGCCCCAACCGGGTATCGAAACCTATATATTGGAGCTAGCTAGCTTACTCTCTACCGTTGAGCTATTGCGACGAAATTGAAAGCTCTTATTGTCGAAGTTGACTCTGCACAATCCTGCAAAAATTTTATTTTAAACTATCCATTCTTTAGTGAGATACAGCAAACATAGACTTACGGTGACGCACATACTCACAGCATGGACGCAGGCACGCACACAGATATCCCTTTAAAAACATTCTATTCAAGGATACTCAAAAAGTGATGTTAGGGCACATTTTAAACAACAGCAAATAATTAGTAACACCAAAGAAGTATTAAACATTTAGTAAGGATAACGATAAATGTCATACAGTAAATTTTTTGTACATCAAAGGAAACATGAATGTAGGCATTTTAATTTTAATAAAACTTAAAGCAATTCAAACAGGTTTATCTTTGTTGATTCTGTGCATACCATAAATAAAAATATGCCACCAAAAAAGCGAAGTCCTATTATTACGCTGATGATCATTATTTTTTTCTCATTATATTTTGAACCACTTTATCAAAGTAAATATTTAAAAAAGTCAGCAATGAGGAATGTGGAAATTCAAAATACATTTTCCGAAACTAAAAGTATAAAGCAAAATTCAGTTACTGATTTGAATCTATTAATATTCATGAAATGCAAGTTTACAGTTTATCCTAAATATTATTTATCGTTTCCATGAAATCTCTAAGCCTTATATTTTAATTTTGTGCTTTAAATTAACATTTATAATCATTCAAAATAATCATTATTTACAAAACAATTCAGAAGGAAGATTTTATGTAAATGAACCGCAATTTAAAATGTCAGTATATAACCAAACTACTACTATAACGTTTGAATGTAAGTAAAACAAAAAATTATTAAAATATGTCTTCACATTTATTTTCCAGAAAAACAATTAATTGTGAACGTATCTTGTTATAATTGTCCTCTAATAATTGTTTATTCCAGTGCGACACTTGAGAAAACACATAAAAAATGCATATTACGAAGTATTAGTCCAAGAAATTAACTTTACATCCCATGACACTGCTTAGACCCTATTTTCATTTATTTTCGAACATAAGTGAGACTGAAAAATGTTTTGAACATATCCTCCGCTGAGAAGGAAGACAAACGTAGGAGATTCTGCTTAATCATACGAAGACGAGAAAGTTGTACTAAAACAATTTTTTATAGAAATGTTCTTATCTTTCGTAAATTAAAATAAATCGAGAGATATAAAATAAAAAATTAAGAACGCACATAAAATTACTTGGAATCGTTAAGAAAGAAATTCATAAAATGCGGATTGGATTGATAATGATTTATTTTATACATCTGCAGTGATTATTTGGGTTGTGTTTAATAATTTTGTAAATATATTGATCCCGAATTTGTTAAAGTAAACACAAAATTTTAAGATACACTGAAGCGTTTTAGAAATGCTCGTTGATTATGTTGAAATTATAAATTATTATTGTTTATTTTCAACTTTAGTACATAAGATAGTACCTTATGCCAGAAAATAAATTGTAAACATAATCTATCTTTGTCACATATGTTTCATAATGATTTACGTTCCTCGCTCCATACTGTAAAATGTTGACTTGTAATTCATTTATTATAAAGAAAAATATTGGAAAATACATCAAATTTTTGTTAGTAAACACATAATTTCAAGTAAACTTTCAACAATATATTTCTTACAACCGAGAACAAAGAAAGTATCTCCTTACAAAGTTTTTCTCGCGATGAAAAGTCCTTTCAGACCCGAGCAGTTGACAATCAGATGCTAAAGAATCGAACTTGAATCTCATGCGCGGAGTATTATTTCGATTATCTAAAATATCTTTACGGCACATCGCCTATCCCGAAAGGAAACTGGCATTCTCCAGCAACCATTTCTAATAATTTGAAAGCCAGGTTCGCTTGACCTTGGCCAAAATTGTAATTGCCTTGGTGACGAATTTGGTGAAACACCGCCAGTTTGGCCACTTTTGGCAAGTTCTGGCAACTTCACAAATGTTGAATAGTGGTCAAAACATTACATTTTTCTGAAATTTTCACATAGGATATAAACTAGTCATTATACGTTTGGGCAGTTGAAGTTATATGAGTAAAGGTGGATGGCAAACATTTCAGTATCTTGAGAATATAATCGGCTGTTTTGCAAACTAGTAGAACTGTTGTTATTGCACCTGGTAGATGTCTTGAGAACGCATAAAATATATAAATGTATAATATCCTTAAAATGCACTTCCTTATATCCTTCAAATACACCCATGATTCTAGAATATTCTTATCGACCACCTGCGTACCGGTCCAAGTTATTTTAAATCCATTTTGAAATATAACTAATATTCAAAGAAGCTGACATATGAATAAACTAATAATAAATCGTAAACCAATCCTATCTAGTTCCATTAATAGCTGTAAGTATACAACAAAATAATTTCCCGTGTTAAATTATATATTTAATAAGTCATTTTTCTCATTCAACAAGATAGACAACAAAACTCCATATTTTTAGTCTTATGGAAGTTTTTGAGAATAATGGCCACTATTGTCGGATTGCTTTCTGTTTCATTTGAGGGATATTTGATACCTGCTCTTGGAAACTGCCCAATGTTTTGGAAAGAACAATATGTATTGGCGCAATTGATTTGATTCTCAAAGCATTTTTTACATTCCTCGGAAAGGAGGCCATTTTAGCAGTTGGATGCCATCCAACAGCACACTCTCTCCATCTTTAGTTATGTATCACCATTACCAATATATTTTGGCGGTGTTGTAACCTTTACGCGAAACACTCAAGAACAATACGTTTAATATTCATCGGAAAGGCATTTGATGAATATCAAACGTTTCTTCCCATGAAACAGTGTTTTTCCACCGAGACATTGTGTTTCAAGAGATTCGAATAGGAATCCCGTGCAAAAATAAAAGCTAATGAAATAAGAATGTTGAGTAACATTTCAATTTTTATTAGTTATATATTCTGCTATTCGCTTATAACATTGTGAAATTTTAAAGAATATTTTTATCTGGTTTTGGTAACAGCTATCCTATGTGGCATTGAATATTGGAAGTTTCAAAGTCAATAATTTATAATAAGTACGGCAGTCACAAAAAGAAATCATTCATAATCTTCAATTCAGTTAGAGAAGTACCGGAATATGATTAAGATTATATTCGAATGTTCAGAAAATTGCTGATTTGAAAGCGCCTGTCGGAATGAAAGTTGCAGTTTTTGGTTTCAGTTAATATTTTTCGACGGTTTCTTTATAAAAATTAAGGACCTGTGTGCATACGTATATTTCGAAGTAGAACATTTTTATCAGATGAAAATTTCATTTGAATACAATATTTCCCTTTTAGTAATTCTTAATTTATTTTCATTTTTTTTTATAAATTAAATATATTTGTATAGTAAAACTTAAAATTTATAAGCTCAAAAAGTGTTTTATTCTGCGGCTAAACATGTTTGGTAACCGCTGTTATAAAGAATATATGCTAGCATTAGTAACATTGAATAAAACTTGCATCAGAAAGGTTTGCCTTTTCGCTTTCACAAAAATTAATTTTAATTATCATCAATTGAAATCAACGTACCGCATTTAAACCAATTTGCTCAATTTATGCACGAGATATTGTGCTCACAGAGAAATGCATACGGTTATATCATTGAAAAACTGGTTGACTCGTATACGAATATATTTGCAAAAATAAGTTTTCTTGGATACAATGTGTAGAAACTTTTAAATGAAATGATTTATTTTTTTTTCCGAACGACCAATATATTATATTTGAATGTCACATTATTCAGTAGGACTTCAGGTAAAACAATTACAACGGCAGTTAATCATAGTACCGCAATCACATACAGCTTGGACATGGCATGCATCGTGAAACTAACTCATAAAGAAATTGTTTTTAATAGAGGCAATAATTTATAACAGGAACCAATATTTCAGTAGATAGTCCGATTATGTAAATAGCAAAATTAAGTATTATCTATTGTTTTCTGCATACAAGAAGACACTATTTTTCATTCAAAAATAAATTCATAATGTAGTTTTCTATTTAAAAAATCTGATGAGGGCAACACATGACTTTCCTTATATAATGTAATGAATTTACTACCTTTACAGTAAAAAAATAGTTTTTTCTTATAGTAGATACTAATATTCTTTCCAAGATATTGAATTTTCGACAATTAGTCGTCATTTTCATTGATTTAGCATAATTTTTATCCATTTGGCGAGATTTTCATTAATTTGGCAACATTTCAAAAAAGTCGCCAAGTTGGCGACATTCCGCCAAATTCGTCGCCAAAATCACGCCAAGCGTTACACGCCAAGGGTTTATCATGCACTACGAAAAAAGTTATTCTTACAGTAGATAAATGACTATTGGCTTTCAAATACAAAAGTATTATACAAAGTATATTTTTTCATGAATGGAACGAGCTAGATCCTCGAGAATGATGTCACTCAATTTATCGTATGGTATTACATATGAAAAGTGAACATGTTTCTCAATAGGAATTTTTTTTTTTTTTATGTGACTTTTTCATAATTTTTTTGAAAAATGTACAATATCTCGAGAACGGTTCACGTTAGCGTTCTAAAATTTATGTCAATCGTTTTATAATGAAAAATGACATAAGAAAATGCCTATTTGCGTAATTTTATTAGCGGTTTTAATTTTTTGACGTTTTTTTCAAACTTTCATTCGAAAATTTAAGGGGGTTCTGAACATTCGATTACGTATAAAAACAATAGACTTCCAGTGTTTATGGATTGTGATTTTTGTACCAAATTTGGTTCGAATCGGTCCATTCGTTCGTCAGTTATCGTCTCCACAGTCTCACTGATACACACACACACACACAGACATCACTTCAAAAATGTTTAATTCGTGATCAGGGATGCTTGAAACGTGCTCTCCCGTCGAAAACTCGAATTCGAATTTTCGACCCCGTCATAATACTTTCCTTATACATTATGTATATAAGGAAAGTAAAAATACTGAAAGAAAAATGTTCTGCATGTAGAATATATTAGACAAGTTCAGATACTATATATTATTGTTATTCTAATTATATTATTATTATTCTAATATATTATTGTTGTGTCAAAACTTCCTGATGCCCCCCAGTATCCGCTTGTAAGAGGGCCCGTAAACAGGATTTCCCCAAAACATTGATCTCGGTTTTTATTCCTTAAATATTGATCTTAGACATACATAATGAATTACAAATTGCGTAAAAAAGGTACATAATTTTATGAAATCGATAAGACTTTACAAGGGATTAAATTTGAAAAAAATACGAAATTTAAATTTGTATACGGCCCCCGTACAAAAACATTTCCAATGAGAAAAATGTGCCCCATATACTATTAAGGTGATGTACAAAATTCCAGCATTTTATCAATAAAAGTCCCAGAGATATGTTTAAAAAAAAATTGGTGAGAGATTAATCACAAATTAAAATGTAAATGTTTACAACAAGATTTCAAATGACTCAACGCAGAAATGCATCATAGGCAAATAATATCTGCCTCTTATCTTTAACGGATTTTTGGCATGGATGGAAAACATTTTGAATAAGCTTTGTAATATTTGTGTAATGTTATTATTTCTACACAGTGTAGATACTTTTGTACCAATAAATAGCAAAATTATTATTTATATATGTAATCAGTGTTTTCTTTCGTAATTTGTGTATGTCCCCTGAAATACGATCGGCCGACATGATTTTTCCCCTCTGAGAACCCATGTCAATGCATAGAACAGTGGTTCAAGTCAGCATTTTTGTCTTTTCATATCTCTGGGACATTGTATGATAAAACGCTGAAATTTTGTTCATCACCTTATTAGTGCATGGGGCACATTTTATTCATTGGAAATGTTTTTGTACGGAGGCTGTATAAAAATTTCAATGCTGTATTTCTTAAAATTAAATTCCCTTGAAAATTTTAATCGATTTCATAAAATTCTGCACCTTCTTTTACGCAACTTTGTAGTGTATTGTATATGACTAAGATCAATATTTAAGGAATAAAAGCCGAGGTCAATGTTTTTGTGATACTCTGTATAAGACTATGAGTACATGATATGCATTATCTATATTAAGGATTGCTAATACAAAGATCTACTAAGCGCCGTCAGAACGTACTAAGCGCCGTTACCCCTAGTTTAAGTACCATTCTGGTATCCCAAGTTACTGTCTTTAAAGCTAAGCACTTGCTTATTTTTACTTTCCTTATATACATAATGTATAAGGAAAGTATTGTGAGGGTATCGAAAATTCGAATTCGAGTTTCCGACGGGAGAGCACGTTTCAAGCATCCCTGATCACGAATCAAACATTTTTGAAGTGATGTCTGTGTGTGTGTGTGTCAGTGAGCCTGTGGAGACGATAACTGATGAACGACTGGACCGATTCGAACGAAATTTAGTACAAAACTCACAATCCGTAAACACTGGAAACCTGTTGTTTTTATACGCAATCGAATGTTCAGAACCCCTTAAATTTTTGAGTGAAATTTTGAAAAAATCGACAAAAAATCAAAACCGCTAATAAAGTTACGCAAATAGACATTTCTTATGTAATTTTTCATTAGAAAACTATTAACATAAATTTTAGAACGCTAACATGAACCGTTCTCGAGATATTGCACATTTTTCAAAAAAATTATCAGAAAGTCATATAAAATAAAAAATATATATATTTCCTATTGCGAAACATTTTCACTTTTCATATGTAATACCATGCGATAAATTTGGGGACATCATTCTCGTGTATCTAGTTCGTTCCATTCATGAGAAAAGATACTTCGAGCAATACTTTTGTATTTGAACGCCAATAGTCATTTATCTGCTATAAGAATAACTTATTTCTCCATCAGTAAAGCTTGGCGAGATTTTGGAGACGAATTTGGCGGAATATCGCAAACTTGTCGACTTTTTGAACTACTGGCAAATTAACGAAAATCTCCCCAAATGGATTAAAATGACGCTAAATCAATGAAAATGACAAATTGTCGAAAATTCAATATCTTGGGAAGAATATAAGTATCTACTATAAGAAAAACCTATTTTTTTTACTGTAAAAGTAGTAAATTCATTGCATTATATAAGGAAAGTCATGTGTTGCCCACATCAGATTTTTTATATAAACGTTGCAGCATAACGATACAATAACAGCGACATAATTCCATTTCTGGACCGATACATCCGACCGATACACTGATCGATACCTAGAACAGTGAAAATATTCCGCGCGCTTAGAAGAAGAAATAAAGTAAATATGCTCAGTTTAAATGCGTATCTGATGAATTAACTTCATATACAATCACGACCGTATTCTCCCGATTCAACATTCAATTTAGAAGTGTTATGTTAGGACGTATCCACGAAAATCGTGGGTGTGCGCTCAGGAAAGAAGAATAAGTCCAAATTTTCGGATAACTAACACATATATTCACGAGTACAGTGTAAACAAGAATACTATTCGGTAAAACAGCGCTTAAATGCTCTACTAATTTCACAAAACATCCGCTATTACTCTCAACAATGACGAATATCACAATTCATTGTATCTCGTATCACGTCTACTGCTCTACAACTGAGTGATGGCTTCTTTTATAGACTCACTATCGAAACTTCTGGAAATCTCTCATATCTCTTAGAATATTGCTTATTTCGAGGTGTTTTTCAATCCTTAAAAAAGTCTCCAGATTTGCAATAAATTACCAAATTTGACGGCCCTAGATTACGTCATAGAAAAGGTTGCCTGAACGGTGTCTGGTTTTTAATAGGGACTCTAGTGATAGCATTTTACACGTTTGCAACAGTTCCGTGTTCTGACCAATTTAAATTTTGGTGATACATTTTGAAATGAAATTTTCAATTTAAAATGAATTTTATATTTAAATATTATATTTTATATTAAAATAATATATTTTAGATTAACGATTTATATTTTATATTAAAATAGCTCAAAATTTATTTTTAAAACAGAATAGCTCAAGTACGAATTTGGATTAAACGAAATATCGCAAAGGTTTATCATCGCCCAAGCTGAGGTGCCTCAGTACCGTACTGCGTGACTGAATTTTCAACACGACATATAAACAGACAGACAATTATTTTATTATTATAGATAAAATATATATAGCATCATTTTTTGGCATCCAACATTAAGTAAATTTTATGTTGGTCAGTAATAGTGACATGCTTGTCGGGAACAGTGACATGAAAAAATTCAGCATATAGAAACATTCATTTTACCGAATTTATAACTGTACTGTTTTAAAGTTAAATTCAAGACAATGTGATAATGGCATAGCATGTTTCATTTCGGATGGATGTATTTAAATCGGATTAAGATTTTCACATTTCCAGAGTAATCATCAATAGAGCTAATACCAAGAAAACGTATGAATTGTGATTCACAGGTATTGCGATTGCATTTGCTTCTTAATTTTCCTCAAAATACACACTTGTTCAAGAACAGACGGTTGACCAGACGTTTAACATTCTTCTTATAATTAAATGTGTTTTGTTTAAAGTTGTTTTTTCAGCAGTATTTTGACGAGGTTGTAGAACCGCCCCCAGAGATCAACTAAAGTTCCCCTAAAGGATTATTAGTTCACTATAGTATGTGCAAGTTTTAATTTGTGATTTTAAATCACACATATGAAAATAAACAAGCTATAGAAATTAGCTATAAACTAAGAAGCTATAGAAATTAGAAAAACGCATATTATAAAATATTGTAAGGCATCGTTTGATTTCCCTCCCGGGGTAGGGTGTACTCAAATTGGATTTCAAAGTTGTCACATAATAATTTTAAATATTACATATTCCTACAAATGTTTAAACTTCTAACATAGCAGACATAGAATATAGCTGAAACTTTATATTTTAAGTCTACAATTAAGAAAGTAAAATAATGTACAGCCGCGGGGAAAAAAACGCCCCACCCTCTGTTTATCGAGCATTGTTCATCGTAGAGAAAATTGAATGATACCATTCATAAGATAGGATATTATTCAGAGGATATTATTCCTAATTGAATGATACCATTCAATTAGGAATAATATCCTCTAGAAATTAATGTGCGTAAACTTTGCATAAGGGGCCGTCTTTGTATCTAAACGCGCACAAACTTTGAAATTTTCAATAGCTACACCCTAGTTTGACAACATAGTTCGGATCTAGAGCAAATTCAAACTGTGATACCAAATTACAAGTCATTTGGGTGACGCGTTTTTGAGTTCTGAGTATATAAAATTTTGAGCTCCTAATGTTAAATTAGTTTCCAAGACTTTCATTCATATCTTCTGTAATAATTATCTTCTCACCCTGATTACGACGTTACTACTAAACAGCCCAAACACACTTATGTGATTTTTACTTTTGTGGAAATAATTGTTCGTATGAAATATTAATTATGAAATCAATAATTGAAAAAATATGAATGCAAACCTGGACATTTTTGATAAAAAGCGATTCACAAATACTTTTTTATATGGTTATATAAAATTCCAGGTCTTTCCTCTCTCTAGTTCTTTCGAAATGTTTAAATAGTCATCATCACGATGATTTTAGGGGTCGTATATTAATTTAAAAAATGACTAATTTGAAACAGTTATATTAATTGTAAGTTAATCTTTATTTGAGAAAACGGGCATTTATTTTTACCCAGTTTTAATAAAAACTTTGTATAAACAGTGTTATATAGATGCAACCTAATCAACGTAATTCTGCTACTGTATTGAAGGGTGAAAACATGTATTGTTATAAATGGGATTTACTTATGTTCCCGAGCTACTGCGAGTTGAAATCGCGCACAAAATGTGATAATTTATAATAAAAAATATTTATATAAAACAATAACAAATTATAAAATTATGTGATACTAAACACCAAAAAAAATTCAAACGGTGATTGATAATGACGGAGGTTGCACACAGTATTGATAATTTTAAATTCGTCACCAAGTTCCAACGGAGTTGTTTTGTCACGTGATCTGCAGATATTTGTTAGTTTCATAAATTGTTTTTGAAACAGCATTATAAAATAACATTTGAAAATAAACATCCCATTCTTATTTATTTCTTCCTCTTTTATTGGCTCTGGCACGAAAGCCCCATTAGTTTTTAGCAATGTACCCAGTACAGCTTTTTACCTCTAATGATCGTGCTTAATTTGAGGCTCACATAATCCTACCCATTACAGGCCCATTACCTTAGTAACACACACACACACACAAGACAACACCATACCCACCCATGAAAATCCTCACCCTCTCCTGCAGGAATCGAACCTGCGACCCTTCGCCTATGAGGAAAGCCATAATGCTGAATGTCAAGAGGATAGTTAAATAATTTACAACAGTCCTGTGGTTAATCAACGAAACATCACCCTTCAAATTGCGGTTTTCAATTTGGAGCTGATCCCCGAAAATTGCACATTCCGAAATATTGAATATCTTGAGATATAAAGATAGAAACGTCGTGAAAATTTAAATTTGGACTAATTTGGGGATCTAGAACGTGTGGGTGACGTCAAATTTGGGTGTTGCCATTGGGAATTTCAAAGTTTGTGCGCGTTTAGACATGAAGACGGCCCCTTATGCAAATTTTACGCACATTAATTTGTAGAGGATGTTATTCCTAATCAAATGGTATCATTTAATTTTCTCTACGATGAACGTGGAGAAAATTAAATAATGATTTGCCATATATTTGCTCTGTTAATCGTGATTAACAGAGGGTGGGGCGTTTTTTTCCGCTGTTGTGCATTCTTAGCAGCAGTAGTTTTATTCATTATAATTAAATATCCCTTCTTTCGTGCTCCTTATATCTTTGTCTGTAGCTTCATACACCAGGAAAACAATATAATCCGGGTATATTAAAGATGTAATATAGGGATAGTTTTGATATAACTTATGGTTTTTCTTGTAAGCAATGGGTGAAAAACATCGAATTAAATTTTGGCTCATTTGAGGAAGATTTTGATACCTGATCTAGAGTATTCCCCAATGTTTTGGAAAAATGAAATTTTCTGAAGCCGTTAATTTGTTTTGTCATATATTTGCTTATTATATTGCTTACAGGAGACCATTATATCAGTTGGATGCTTTCCAATATCGAGTCTTTTCCACACTTTTTGTAAAGTTTCGCCATTAACAGTATATTTTTGGCCAATGTTATTACCTAAGTTCTATCAAGAATGAAAATTCAACTTACTTTGGCAATGTTTTAGTGAACGTATAACCCTCATTCCAGCCAATAGAGTAAAAATAATATTTTACAAATTCTTAGACATAGTAATCTCGTGATTTCTATACATAGAAATAAATACTTGCTATTCACAAAAGGTGGTAACTAGTTTAAATATTGAGCCGAGCATTGTACTTGCAAATCAAAATGTCTTAAAATAAATTAAAATTTAAATTAGATAAACAGTCTGAATTCTATGGGTGTTTTTAAGGGGGAACAATTGAATATATTATTTTTCGGGAACCATTACGGACATAAACAATACAATATTTTACAAAACATTCTCAATGTGTCAAACCAACGTTATTTTGTTATTAGCTATATTCATCTAAGAACACATCTGTGGGCCTGCTACAGTGATATGATGATCATCCTGCAAAGGTATTTCAGGACTACTGGATGCATATTGTATACAGTATTATATAGGCAACCTAAGGTCTGGATAATTAGCTCCAGGAGGCAATTTAAATGACCCACAAGACCCATCTACCCGTGAGTAATTTCTTTATTTAACCAGCTTGCTATCGT
Source organism: Amaurobius ferox (assembly GCA_951213105.1). Lineage (NCBI taxonomy): Eukaryota > Metazoa > Arthropoda > Arachnida > Araneae > Amaurobiidae > Amaurobius > Amaurobius ferox. Next base: position 35,056,844 of record OX578144.1, on the reverse strand, counting down.
TGAATATTAAGCAGATGTGGCTCCATTAAGTTAAAGCCTAACAAATGGATGTACTGACAGATGAGTTACTTCATCCATAAAATCGGTAACAGCATCACTTAGGATTAAGGGAAAAATTATGTCACCAGGCAAGGTATATTGCTCTAAAATATCCGGATAATTGGAATTTTTACTGTGCAAGAACAGAGTAAAAGGTCCTTTTAATTTTTATTTTTGGAAATATATGTATATACACTCTAAGACAAGACATGTCTGATAGTACGAGAAGGATCTTGATGATGTCCGGCCTGTCTCCAGACATTTCTGCGCTGTTCGTCGGAACTCAGTTCGAAACTGGACTCGTCACTGATGACAATTCGTTCCCAATCCGAATAATTCCACGTTGATCGGGCCCGGCACCATTGTGATCGATGTGTCTAGACATCGTCAGGATCCTGCTCTTAATGTTACACGCCACACGGCCTGACAACATGGAGTTATGGACTGGGTGCCATTTCGTTTGATAGTCGGGCCCAATTGATAGTCCTCCGTGGCACCATCACAACACAGCGGTACGTTGCCGGCATTCAACGACCCCTTGTATTGTCATTGATTTTGCGACACCCAGGGCTAACCTTACAGCAAGATAATGCCAAGGCACGCACGGCACGCCTCCATATTGATTGTCTGCGCGCTTACGACACACTTCCTTGATCTATCGCCTATTGAGCACATTTGGCCTGAGATGAGGCGTTGCCTGCGACCATCCCAGAATGTAGACGAATTAGCTAGTCAGTTGGAGGCCATTTGGAACGACATCCCTCAGAACACCATCCGGCAACTTTATGCATCAATGCCACGTCGGGTAACAGCTTGTATCAAGGCAGATGTATATATACGCCATATTGACGTGTTCACTTTGTGTAGACCTTTCAGTGCAATAAATCATCGAATTGTTCTGAAATTCTAACCATTTCTTTTTCTGTACATCCGCATTACACGTACCAAATTTTATCTCATTTGGATAATTCTTTCTTGGTGCGTCGATTTTTTTTGTCTAAGAGTGTATATATGAATAAAAAATAGAATAAAAATAGAAATATTAGAGTTGAGACTATTTCAAAGATGGCTGGAACTATTGCAATTACAAATTTATGGAAATTGCAATTGCTTATTTATGGAACTTTGCAATTACAAATGCATGTCTGGGATTAATTGTTATGAAAAAGAGTTATCTTCTGTACCTAATACCCTGAATAATTAACATGTTATAATTTAAGAATAAATTATCTGAATTTACAAAATCGTAATGTGAGAAAAAAGATTTCAAAACAACACAGTATATACTTAGACAGTACTTTCATGTAAATATAATTACGCAATTACTTACTTCCTGCATCTAGTGCTCATTAGCCGTATGTAAGGTGGAATTTCTTGCGAAACGAAAATATATATCATTTATTGGATACTGTATATATAGATATTATAATGATTCAAGCATTATCTATAAGACGTATAAACTATTTTCTAGACATTCATCATTGAAGTTTTGAAGGAATATAATGTGGTTGACAATAATGATGTTTTCAAGTATTCAGTAGCGAGACGTTCTCTTTACAGAAATATCACATTTCTAAAATATGAATATGTTAGCTTTCCCTAACAATCTCATTTGAAAGGTTATTAAAAATGTTAGTCATATAATAAGACCATAAAATGTATTTATTTAGAAAAGTTATAAACCCAAAGATATTTTCCCGGCCGTTTATTGTAACTGCTCTACACCTTTTGGGTGAGCTACATGGTCTAGGTAATAAATAAATAAATATATAAAACAGAAAGATATGAATATCTGCTTTACAAATGTAATCAATGAAAAAGAAATCACCAATTTTTAACACTTTACAACAAAGTTGAAAAGTGTTTATGACTTTGTTCATTCTGTCTGTCTGTCTGTCTGTCTGTCTGTCTGTCTGTCTGTCTGTCTGTCTGTCTGTCTGTCCGTTAGCACGATAACTGCCGTAAAAATGACTTAATCAAAATGAAATTTTAGTATGTTGTTCAGACGGTCTATAGGACCTATGGGAATATAAATGAATAATATCACCCAATTAGTTTTGGATTGAACCCGGGTTGAAAAAATGGAATACATTGAGCCCTATGGGACCTAATTTTTCAAGCATTTTTTAAGCGGATTTAAAATTCACAAATTGCTTCGAAAATTTTAGGCAATATTCAAATTGTTCCATAAAATATATAAAAAAAAATTCAGCGAAATATATTCAGTAGTTTTTTAAATAAAAATTAAAATAATAATAACACCTCTTATATGAAGCGATCACGTGTCCATGATATGAAACGATCACATGACCCACTTCAAAATGATATATGGCATCCATCTTGTCTCAAAATCGTGATTTTAAAAGTTCTTTCTAATTCATATTGAGTGTTGTATCCATCCTAAAACTACTTTATTTTGGCCTAAATTCTGTGCATCTACATACTTTAACAACGCAATGACAATATATTTCAGTTTAAATGCTCATACAAATTTGATTATTTCTACTATTAAGCCTATTTTTCACCTATGTAAAATGTAAACAGCAAAATATGTAGAATGAGTTGTTTTAGAATCGCTGTAATTCTTTAACACAAAATCATTTAGTCCATGGAGTCTGCATGGCTGATATGAATGAAATATTCATTGATTTTAGAAAGAGAAGGACGATAATTTTCGATGAAGTTTTACGCATAGAGTTTTACTTACTTGTAGCTCCATGGTCTTAATTTTTAAATAATATAAATTATTATAGTATTGTGATGAATGACATGAATGGGGGAATTATTTATGAATGAAATGTTGCTTTTATAGAGAGAGCCAGGCGTGTTATTTTTTCTATGACGTCATTTGAATGGATTTCAGTTGTTTTCGATGAAGTTTTCAAATATAATAAATTATCGTAGTATTATGATAATTCTAAAATTATTACCGAGGAATGTATCACATTTTAGAGATGTTTAAACCAGGCAATTTATATTTTAATGCCGCCATTTGAATGAAGTTAATTTTTTTCGATGAAGGTTTAAGGTTTCAAATATAATAAATTAATGTAGTATTGTGATAAGTTTTAAAATATTACCGAGGAATGTATTGCATTTTAGACATGTTTAAATAAAATTGCATTGAAGTTGGAAAGTGTTTCATAATCAATGCTTTAAGCATGATCGATCTTTCTTGTTACCTTTAACTTAACTAAGACCGTCAAGCTTTTAGACCTGAATTACGAAAAATGAGGCTCATTGCCTAATTGGATTTGAGGACAGCTTACTTGGAAATTGAAATTAAGATCCCACAACCTTAATTTTGCAGATATTTTTATGCGCCGCTAATATTATTAATTATTTAAAAAATATATATTGAAGTTTCAAACCATTATTGTAAAGAGCAAGATATGAGCCCCATAAATTTGAAGCGTCACAGCCGGTTAGCTGTATATATATCAAGGCTGTGGTGTATTTGCAGATCTGTATACAGGGAAAGCCATAAAACAAACCAGATTATATCGCATTCAAGTTACACTAGATTATATTACTTTCCTTATATACATAATGTATAAGGAAAGTATTGTGACGGGGGTCGAAAATTCGAATTCGAGTTTTCGACGGGAGAGCACGTTTCAAGCATCCCTGTTCACGAATCAAAAATTTTTGAAGTGATATCTGTCTGTGTGTGTGTGAAAATATGTGCGTGTGTGTGTGTGTCAGTGGGTCTGAGGAGACGATAACTGACGAACGAATGGACCGATTTGAACAAAATTTGGTACAAAAATCACAATCCGTAAACACTGGAAGCTTATTGTTTTTATGCGCAATGGAATGTCCAGAAACCCCTAAATTTTCGAATGAAATTTTGAAAAAATCGTCAAAAAATCAAAACCACTAATAAAGTTACGCAAACAGACATTTCTTATGTAATTTTTCATTAGAAAACGATTGACATAAATTTTAGAACGCTAACACGAGCCGTTCTCGAGATATTGTTCATTTAAAAAAAATATCAAAAAGTTATGTAAAATAAAAAAAAAATATTTCCTATTGATAAACATGTTCACTTTTCATATGTAATACCATGCGATAAATTGGGTAACATCATTCTCGTGGATCTAGCTCGTTCCATTCATGATAAAAGATACTCTGAGTAACACTTTTGTATTTGAACGCCAATAGTCATTTATCTGCTGTAAGAATAACTTATTTCTTAGTGCATAACGCTTGGCGAGATTTTGGCGGAATGTCGCCATCTTGGCGACTTTTTGAAATGTTGCCAAATTAACGAAAATCTCGCCAAATGGATAAAAATGACGCTAATTCAATGAAAATGACCACTAATTGTTGAAAATTTAATGTCTTGGAAAGAATATTAGTATCTACTATAAGAAAAACCTACCTTTTTACAGTAAAAGTAGTAAATTCATTACATTATAAAAGGAAAGTCATATGTTGCCCACATCAGATTTTTTTATTTTATATTCGAAATATTGAAAAAAGCCGTTATATCAAGATTCTTTTAATCACCTTTTGTTATGTTTTTAGATTATCTAACTTTCCTCTGCGTTCCTACCTACCTTTCAAATGTCAAACCATAATATTTAAACTACTTTATAAATATTGACAATGAGATTTAAAATTTAAGAATTTAAATTGAGAATTGTACCATTTCCAATATACCATTAAGTACTATTTCCGATTAAAATGTGCATAATATCTCCATTTATGACAAGCATATTTCAATTCATACTCATTATTAATGATTTCAATTTAGATATGAATGGCTGGTTTGGATTCGGACTTAAATTATAGGGAATAACCGAGTTCTTCACTAAGAATTTCCACTTCTGGTTATTTTTCTATTCCCGGTTCAAAAACATCAATTTTACTTGAAACATCTACTTCTCAAGATTGACTATAAACAGAGCGTCACTGATAACTGATGTGTGCATCAGCATCGTAAGATGGATTTGTAGGGATGTTCATTTCCGGTTTATTTTCCTATTTCGGTTCAAACAAGTTTCTTGAAACATTTATTTCCCAACATTGACTACAGATAAAGCTTAGATGATGATATATATAACTTATATATATATAACTCAGCTACGAATGCCAGAGAGGGATGGCGGCTCACTATGGATTTCTATTTCCAGTTTTAGAGATTTCACTTCCTGTTTTTCCAAAAATTCGCACGAAATGAATATGCAACATAGAATACATATGATTAATAATTTCGTCAAAAATAGAGTATACACAACATTGGACACGATATGGTGGATCCTTCATAAATTACATATTTCTGTTAAAAATGTATACATTTTTACTTTCCTTATATCCATGATATATAAGGAAAGTATTGTGACGGGGTCGAAAATTCGAATTCGAGTTTTCGACGGGAGAGCGCGTTTCAAGCGTCTCTGATCACGAATCAAACATTTTTGAGGTGATGACTGTGTGTGTGTATGTGTGCGCGTGTGTGTGCGTGAAAGTGTGTCTGTGTGTGTGAAAGTGTGTCTAGGTGTGTGAAAGTATGTGTGTGTGTGAAAGTATGTGTGTGTGTCAGTGAGTCTGTGGAGACGATATCTCACGAGAAAATGGAGCGATCCGAATGAAATTTGGTACAAAAATCACAATCCGTGAATACTAAAAGCCTATTGTTTTTAAACATAATAGAATGTTCAGAACTCCCTGAATTTCCGAGTGAAATTTTGAAAAAATCATCAAAAAAACTAAACCTTTAATAAAGTTACGCAAATAGACATTTCTTATGTAATTTTTCGTTTGAAAACGATTGGCATAAACTTTAGAACGCTAGCATGAGCCGTTCGTGAGATATTACAGATGTCTTAAACAAATTTATTAAAAAATCCCAAAAATTAAAATATATATATTAACTGTTGAGAAACATGTTCAATTTTCACATGTAATATTATTCGATAAATTTGGTGACATCAATCTCGTGGATCTAGCTCGTTCCATTCATGAGAAAAGATACTTTGAGTAATAATTTTGTATTTGAACGCCAATAGTTATGTATCTGCTATAAGAATAACTTATTTCTCCGTCCATAACGTTTGTCGAGATTTTGGCGCCGAATATGGCCGAACGTCGCCAACTTGGCGACTTTTTTAAATGTTGCAAAATTAACGAAAATCTCGCCAAATGGATAAAAATGACACTAAATCAATGAAAATTCAATATCTTGGAAAAAAATATAAATATCTACTATAAGAGAAACCTATTTTTTTATTGTAAAAGTAGTAAATTCATTGCATTATATAAGGAAAGTCATGTGTTGCCCACATCAGATTTTTTATACTTGCATAACCGCATTCAAATATAAAGAAGGTAATAGCTGAATCACCTCTCACTGCCTTTGAGGAAATTCTTACTACCTGATTCTGGATACTGCCCAATGTTTTGAAAATAACAAAATTATTGACGCAATGATTTGATTCGCCAAGTACTTATTTCATCACCTGGAATAGAGGCCAGCTTAGCAGTTGGATACTTTCCAATATCTCTAACACTTCGCACCTTCTGTTACGTTTCAACGCTATCCATATATTTTGCCGGTGTTATCACTTAACTCGGAATTTACGAAAAGTTAGAAATTTGACCTACATAGGATGTATTTTTGCCGAAAGAAAAAGTATTGCTTTTCATTAGTAATAAATGATCTGTTTGAATATTAACAAAACGGAAAAATCTCAGAAGCACATTTTCTTTTCTATTAACAATAAATTATATTATATTCCTCATCGCATTGCTTTAATTATACTTCATACTGCTAAATTTTCGCGTATATGTTAATTACCGGTTTTTTCGTTTTGCCTGTTATCATTTAATCAAAATCTTATGAATTACTAGCAGTATAACAGTTCTTTGTACGAAGTATATAATATAAAGAAATTTAATTCACACTCATTTGCAAATACCTATAGTATACTAAATTATATTTTAAATCAAAATATTCTATTAAAATATTTAATTTAATGCTCCTACAAATAAATTTAACAATATCTGTTCTCGCTATATAAAAGTTTCTTCACGGGCAGATCTGAAGAATAAAACTTCCTGGCGCAGCTTGAAAACAAATTTACAAATATATGAAATTGAGTCAATGTATGCAAAATAAAAGCGCGACAATAGTATGGAACCCCTACTACTTATATTTGCGAATATTAAAAGATTCACCCGTGTATTAGTAAAGGATTACACGTACTATAACATATGAGTTTCTAACATCTTTGCCAAAGTAAAACAGATGCCGTAATACATTTTAAACATCAATAATGCCGTAATCTTTAAATCTGAAGGTTGTAATTAATTCCAATATATGTCGCAATGAAAGCGCTAACATCGTTTGGAAAGTACTACTTATATTGTCATAGATGAGAAGATTTGGCGGTGTGTTAGTAGAATATTACCCGTCTTACAATATGAGTTTCAAAAACCTTTGCCATAATAAAACGGCGTAATAAATTGAAAATATCAATAATCCCCTAAATATTACCGTACTATAACATATGAGTTTCTAAATTATTTTTATAAATGAAATAGATGATGTATAATAGATAACGTCCATATATGTCAAAATATATGCCACTATACCTGTGCTACTTATAATCGCGTAGATTAAAAAATATGCCCTTGCATTTATGGAAGATTACCCGTACTACGAACAATATATGAGGTTCAACAATGTTTGCTAAGCTAAATGGCATAATTGAATAAATCAATAATCCCCGAAAATATCAATAATAATAATGTTTAAACCTGAAGACCGTAATTGATACAATCCAGTCAAATATGCAGTATCAATGAAATTTATTTTATATACATATCTTTATTATTCAAGTCGGAAATAATTTAATAAATCTCGTCTACCGCAAAAACGCATTGGATTTAAATTCGTTGCTAAGCGGCATGATTTGATTTTCTTCAAATAAATTGGTGGAAAAATGTCGTCTGCATAATGCTATCTTTGTGGAAGATTTAATTGTGTGTGTTTTTATTATTATCTAACTAACTCCTGGTCCCAGAAACTCGAAACCAGGACTAAATTTTAAGTGGGGATATTCCAAGTCTACCACAAAAATGTCATCCAATTCAGTGAAGCAGTTCTTCATGTATAATGTAACAAATAAACACGCAGACAGATTTTCAATTTTATTTATATAGATTTGAGATCACATAAGACCAGGGATCTCCATATTTTTTTTAACCGTCGATCTCTCCCAGAATTTCTCGACAATTTATCGAACCCGTCTGTTTTACTATAAATATAAATACTAGTATAATAGAACAACCACAAAATACTCTTATGTGATCTTGTAGATTATTAATCTTAGAGTGTTTATTATATACCATACATATATCTAATATAATTATATTTAATAACATGCATTAAATTAAGACTTTAATTAAGTTAATAAAATTAACTAACAGTGCCAATGTGACGGGTGTGCTTAGTGATAAGATAAAAGGCGGGTATTCGAGATAAGAATTACATTGTTTGCAGTAGTCATGGCCAATAAATAAATTGGTCTAAATGTACTGATGTTGCTGAAATTAAGATTTAAATTGTGTTCGACATCAGACATTGTGCAACGTTGCAAGTCATTGTGTAACGTACAGAATAATGTCGTCCAGTCTCCGCAAGTGACGAGATTCGGTTTTGTAATTTGTTGGGGAGGGTTGTTGTTGTTGAGACCCAGACCGTCCCACCTACCAGAAAGGTGTAAGGTAACTGTATGGACGGCCGGGAAGTAATTGTTGGGGAGGGTGTCATATCGCGGCCGTTGCGCCGATGTACACTCATTGCATGGAATTTTCTCTGTTATTTATACGAATAAAAGTTATTAATTTTGTTATTTTACATAACTACCGGATAAACGTCGGATAGAATTTCTGGTATTATATAAAATATGTATAGCAATTCGTGAATAAATATTCAGCAATTTATGTTCCATATTTTCTTTTAAAATTTTAGTGATAATTTTTAAAAAAATATTATACATTAAATTTAATTGTTTCTGAAGATAGTTTCCTTCAGTATTTTTATATTATTATTAAGATATATTTAGTTATTATATTAGTGATTTTTGATTTACCTTTTTCATCGCCCCCGAGCCTGAACCATTTTCCCTGTGGTAGCTATCGTTCACTTTGGGGACCCCTTCCTCAGACGTTTACATGTTTCTATACTTTACGATATTTAACTATGTAAATTGTTGAACATTTGTATACTATATATTTAAATTGTATGACTGCTGGTAGTTCTTACTTTAGTAGAAAATAAAAATATGAATTTGCTATTTATTTGAACTTTATACAGAACTAACTGAAAAAAAAATCTCTCTAGATGCTATTAGTAGCAACTCATGAATTAATTACTTCAAACATTATTTATAATAATCAAAAATAACCTAAAGTGTGGGAACATATTATATATATATATATATATATATATATCTATATATATATATATATATATATATATATATATATATATATATATTTGATTGTTGTTTCGGGCGTGTAGTGGTTTCTGGGAGTGTTTCCTGGGATTAAAAGCATGCTTAAATCAGGAAAAGGGGTCACAATCCCCCTTGACCCCTCTACAACCCCGTAAACACACAACTTCTAATTGTATTAATCCTTTATCATGGGTTTCTTCTATGGACTTCTAACAACGTAGCGCATCTACGAACATCCATTTTAAAACTTACAGGGTTAGAATATATTTTTATTCATACTTGTCTCATTTTATTTTATATGCTTTTATATGTTCTTGTGACTTTAAGATCTTCATTTCGGGACTCCGTTTTTTTCCCCTGGCATACTGTTGATTGTTGTTTAGGGCGTGTAGTGGTTTCTGGGAGTGTTTCCTGGGATTAAAAGCATACTTAAAATAGGAAAGGGTGTCACAATCCCCCTTGACCTCTCTACAACCCCGTAAACACACAACTTCTAATTGTATTAATCCATTTTCAATCTCATTTATTACTCATGTACTTTGAGGCTTAGATAGAGCAGCAAATACGCCTTACTATTCCTTGGATTTTATATTTTATATTTCATTTTGATTGCACTTGAGGAATATATATATATATATATTATAATGCGCAATTTTCTGTTCGGCGCCTCACCTTTCGTGTGTCTCGAAGGCCAGGCGAAGAAAATATAGTACGTGACGTCAGCATGACATAAACCCAAAAGAAGGGCACTTTAGAAAAAGGGTTTCCAGATTTTGTAATATATTGCCAATTTGGCGACATTTGACGACTTTCGAAATGTTCCATATCGAATATTCCAGAAAATCCGAAATGTTCCAGTAACTTCTAGATAGAACGATTATTCTTTGAGATATAGTGATTTCTAGAAGTTTCTATGTAGAGACTATATAAAGATGTCAATCCTCCGTAGCATGGGAGTCGACGAATGGATGTGACACGAGCTATATTGGACTGTGTTTTTTTTTACTATTTTGAGAATTGTATAGTAGCCGCTGTTTTGTGAAATCATTTTCGTCAACATTTTGAGAATAATATCGCTTATTCTATGACATTAGTGGAGCATTTAAGTACTGTCTGATTGCACATTGTCCCTGTTTACTTTGTACTCGTGAATGAACGTACCTTGTTCTTGTATACTGCGTAAACACCCACGATTCTAGAGGATACGTTTCGTAACAATATTTTAGAATTGTAACTAAGAATTTTTCTATGAAACTTAGATATCTCTGATTAGGTATAAAGCTTGTCTCTAAAGTAGTAATCTTAAATGAAATTATGTTATTCAATATTGTAAAATAAACTGCAACAGATATATTTAAAATAGATTTTAAAATATATTTAGTGCATTTTGGTATATAATTTTGCATAAGGATAATTTTATAATTTTTGCAGTAGGAAGACGGCTTAATTATTTTCCACAAACCAGAGTGTGCGTGAAAAAAAGAAAATATAATCGTTGGATATTTTAATACCTGCTCCTGGAAACTTCCCAATGTTTTTGATTAAGAATGAAAAAGGTATTGACGCCATGGTTCGTTTTGCTTCGCGTTTAATTCAATGCCTGAAAAGGCAGGCCATTTTAGAAGTTGGAGTCATTCCAACAATGTACCCCTCTTCACACATTTCGTTGCACTTCAACACTATCGATATATTATTTCGTCCGTGTTTTCACCTTGCACCTAATAGCCAAGAGCCAGAACACCAAAATATTTGATGAGAAAATTGATTTTCATTTGATTAGAAAATGTCAACATCTATGATTTTATTAATTAAAGATAGTGTAACGAATCTATAGAATGCTTTCATTTTTCTTGTCATTTTCACATTGTAAAGCAATATTTACAGGCAGTTATTTCTATTAAGTAAATGTAGGACTTTCATGTTCTGATTTTCGGGATGGGATAGCCAGATTTTGCTATATATTGCCAAATTGGCAAATTTTATGATGTACTAGAACTTTATCGAACTGACGATTATTGGAGATACGAGCCCCTTCTGTAAATTTCTGCGTATAGTACGTATATCAAAAGATCCATTGCTCAGTGGTACAGTATTCGACGTGTTACGAACTAACGTAAATTATGAAATACGACAAAGTTTTGAGAATATTATCAGCCATTTCGTGAATTGGCTTATCATTTAATTACTATTTTATTGTATTTAACATTTATTTAACGGTCTTGTAAGATAGTTATAAATATATTTACTGTATATTGCTATTTAAAAGTACACATAAGTTTACGCTTATGTGTACTTTTAAATAAGCGTGTTAGTTATACAAAAACTTGGACTAAGAGGCTATATCCACGATTCTAGAGAATATGTCGTAATAAATTGAAATCAAAAATGGAATTTCTGGACACTTGACACGCGGTTATATCTCCCCCAACAGGAAAAACGATAGAGGAATAGTTAAACAAGATGATGGAAATAATGAAAGTAAGACACGAGGCACTATAAGCAGGACAAGGAGCAAGCCGAACAAGAAGCATTGTAAGCCCGAAAAGCAGCAATGGAAGAAGAGATAAAACAAGAGTTTGAAGCCATACAGGATGCAATGGAAAACGATATGAAGCAAGGTATGGAAGAAATAGTAGGCGAATAAGAAACGATGAGGGAGGAGTTTGGACAAGAAATTAAAATTGTACAACATATGAATTCAAGAAGTATTAGAATGCGAAAATATACACACAACTTTTTGTTAAACTGTAGAATTGATGTAAAGTTACATTTTGTACAAGGAGTCATAAGTATCAGAAAGATTTTAAATGCAAATTTCGATCAACTTAAGAAATAAGTATGAAACAAATAGTTACTGATTCGGCTGAAACAGCATTAAAAAGAACGCTCTTTAATTTTTCCGATGGTTTCAAGATGGAAACAGTGATTTTAAATTCGGGAGCAAGAAAAAAAATAAAAAATAATTAAATAAATAAAACAGATTTGTGTGAAAATCGCTCGAAGTCATACTAAAACATAAAATGCAAAATCATGCGAAAACAAAAATAATTGACATTAAAAAAATCTAACAAAAGCGCATTTTCCTGGATCTTGAAGTATCTATAAAGTACCATATTTCATCATCTTGAAGTACCATATTTCATCATCCTGAAGTACCATATTTCACCATCTTGCGATGCCTAGATTCTGACATCTTACGATGCTTAGATTTTCCACTACTTACGTCACCGACTTCTTTTATTATGTAATTTATTATGTAATATATATATATATATATATATATATATATATATATATATATATATATATATATATATAATGATAGTGTATAAATGATTCATCGATCTATTAACCTGACTTAACGTTATATTACAAATAGCCTATAAGTATCCAAAGGCGCAATGTTGCTCTTTCAATATAAGCTTATAAATTGAATACAAATGAAAAAGATGAAAAAATGGGGGAGTACTAACGGGTAAAGTATGAAATGGCTAAGGAGGATTGTGACCCCCTTGTTCCCGGTTACTGCAAGCTTTCACTCCATGGAAGCACTCCCACCTTTCTGAAGGAAACCTCCGTCCGCCACCAATACAGGAAATGCAGAAAATCAAATGGAAAAAACGGAAAACCCCGGATTGAAATCCAGTATAATTTCCTTTCAAATGCGATGAAAAAATGTAAATGGAAATGGAACGAAAGCTTCTACCGACCGCAATATTACAATCACAAGTTGATCCGACCCTGATCCATTATCCATAAAGTGCGTATCATTTGTAACGATTCTTTTATATATCCCTTCATAATTACTAATTACATAATACCCAATGCGTTTTCAAAGGCATTACTATAAAGCATTTTACAAAAACCAAAATAACTCCTTTTATGCAAATTTCGACGGACTGTTAATGTAATTAGTAATTATGAAGGGATATATAAAAGAATCGTTACGGATGATAAGCACTTTATGGATAATGGATCAGGGTCGGATCAACTTGTGATTGTAATATTGTAGTCGGTAGAAGCTTCCGGGATGACGTTAATAATTACGATTTTAATGACGGTATAACTAATAATGAAATTTCAAGGCACAGCGACAATCTTCATAACTTTATTTTTATCTATTTTTTTATTTTTTCAGTGTTTAAATTTTTTCATTGTGGTCCCAACCACTTCCCGGTGTAAACAATACATCGCCACAATTCAATGTATCATAATGGGCCATAAACCTTATAAAAATCAAACACTAATTTGGTTTTTAATTGTCCCTAGGCCAAAAACCGTACAAACCCTAATTCAATCATTTAAATTTTATAATGACCATATGCTAAGCTCTTAACTCCATCATCCTCATTCCACCGTTCCATCATTTAAAATATCAATGAAATTAAAATATCTATTTAATATATCCATAAATAAAAATATCCATTTAAAAAATCCATATCGTTCCATCATTTAAAATATAAATATAATAATTTCACCGATATATACAATACATCACCACAATTCAATCCACCATAATTCAATCATTTAAATTTTACAATGACCATATGCTAACTCCTAATTCCATCATTTAAAATATCAAGTAATTTTCTAATCCGATGCATAATCTCCATGGACACAGCGTGACGTCCACGGTTGCGTGCGCATCTGGGAGAAATAGGAACTTCGCTGAGAATTCGTCGAGAAATTTAAAATCATTACTTCTTAAAAATCGAGATCTGGCTGCCATTTTTAATTATTTCTTGACCAGATTGAACTTTTAAGAATACCTGATGCTTGAGCTTTCTAAAAATGTAAATTATTAGTCGAAATTGTCGGTACATTTTACGATGCGAGAATTTAAAAACGAAAGTTCGTTTTCTTGAGCCGAAAGTGACTTTTCTTTTAAAATCTTTACAAAAATATTAGAATTTGTCCCTCAGATTTGAAATTGATATATTTTTATTCGCAACTGTCTGCTCTTTCCGGTTATGTGATTTGTTTTTTTCTACGATGTCTGGATGGTGGGGGAAAAGTGGGAAAAAGGAGGGAAAACGGTCGAAATCGCATAAAATATTAAATAACAAAAAATAATTTAAATTTTAAAAATCGGTTTTCACGTGCTACCTTCTTCCCCCCGGGTCTCCGAATGCCAAATTTCGTAGTTCTGCGGCGCGCGGTCGCCGAGCCTATAATGTATAAGACAGACAGACAGAGACACACACACAGACAGACATTGCCTTTTATTAAGTAAGTACTCGTGTTCTGTATATTATTTAATTTGAAAGAGCATAGCACCTCTTGCATAATACTAAGGGCCTTCGCAAATCAACATAAAATGCAGCACACATGAAGATAAGTAATCATATGCACGTTTCGGAAATCATTGGATATCCTTCATCAGCGAAATACGCTAGATACGAGCGAGTACTTAAATAATGAGATTTAAACCGCTCAAGGATACGAAAGTGATTTTTTAAAAGCCTCAAAATTATTTCGGCGAAGTTATTAAAATAATATTTATGAAAAATTGTGGTTTTTACTAAAAAGAAACATTTTAAAACATTATAATATTAGAAAATAAAATTAATAAATATATCACAGGTCTAATTAAAAATTACGCCACGGGATTTTCTATATCACAAAAGCATTTTTTGTTGGTTATTCTCAACTCAAATGCTACTTTAAGAATGCCCTCCAAAGCAATAACTTCTTTTAGATAATAGTGCTAAACATTCCTCACCTGCTATTTAAACTTTTTGGACTTTTACCGTTTCATTCCAAGCTCGCCAGCAATTTTGTTTCAGTAGCATGCGCGCTTTTTCACAGCTTAAAAATAGGTCAGCAGGGGTGACCTTCCGGTGCAGACACGTCCCCTTTTCCTATGAATGCGACCATAAAAAGGAACCAAACTCATATCTGCAAAATGACCGTAGTTAATATTGTCTCATTCGAATAAGATGAAAAATGTGTGGAAAGTAAAATATCTTGTGACATTCTTTTTTTGGGCATTTTACCTGAATTGCTTTAAGATTTTATCTTGTTTTAGTTTTGTATTTTCTTTATTGCAATTAAAAGGTTTATTTAAACGAATAAATATACTCAAGTACATATATGTATGTATGTATGTATATATATATATATATATATATATATATACAATATATATATATATATATATATATATATATATATATATATATATATGTATATATATGTGTATATATATATATATATTAAAATATTCATAAATACAGAAGCAAACTAAAAGTGTTAATTATACTCAGCAAGTATGATAAGTTAGATAAACCAAAAGTAATAAAGTCATAGAATAAGGTAATTGCAAAATACGTAGCTATCTTATATTTTAATTTACGGTTATACGAGTTACAATTATCTCTGTTCTGTCATCGGAATTTCATATAATATTTTATTATATATATATATATATATATATATATATATATATATATATATATATATATATATATATATATATATATATATATATATATATATATAAATATATATATATATATAAAGAAATACAATCCCAAAAAGTATGAAGGGGAGCGAAGACTTTTGGGGAAGATCCCAAAAAGTCTGGGAGCGTTTTCATGAAGTCAAAGCTAGCTTCTAACCAGGAAATAGGGTTCGCAATCCCCCTAGTCCTCCCCCAGAGCTTTGCGTGGTACGATTTCCCTTTTTTTCAATACAATGTGTTTGGATTTTTAATACAAAAATCTCTGAATTTTATTTTACATGGCTTATTTTCAACCATATAGAGTAAAAAAAATCCAGTTATTTTTATAGATTGTGCACATTTTATTAATATTTCGATTACCGTAGTTGTATCAGGGAATTTTTAGAATACTTTTCAATTCAATTAAATATTCTTTTTTCCAGAAAAGAAAACTGTGAAAGCAGTCTCAACTATGAAATATTACATTTTGAGGAAAAATGGTATAAAATATCACAAAATAAAGTTTTAAAATCCATATACTGATCGCATTGAGTAGATATACATCATAATCTACTTCAAAGAATATTTTTTATCCAGACTTTTTTTCGTTATTTCGATCGGGCTCATTCACTACAAACAGCGGTATAATTTTATTGATTAACAGAATATGATCAAGCACCAAATTGTCGTGTAACTTTAATTGATAAATACATAAACGTAGTACCCGCAATAACGCAACAAATTTACCCAAAAGAGAGCTCATTTACCTTAGCTAAAAACAATGCATTGGTCATTGATTATGTAACACAATATTTGTATTACATGTTTCCACCCAATTACAAATGCCAACCTAGCCATTTTCCAATTCCAATTGCGGATGCCAACCTAGCTAATGAGCTATTTAAATGCTGCGGAGGGAGCCAATGGCAATACAAACATAAATAAGCAGCGCATCCCCTTCTTCACTTCAACGAATCAACAACGACACTACAATGTGAAAAGAAAAAGGTTTGAGAGAATGTTCTAGAACTTTCCAGGAGATGCAATTTTTCGACAGCGTCCTAGACGCACCTGAAGTTTCTCAGTCGACTTAAAACTCTCGAACGAGTCAGCATCATTTTTTCTTGGGTTTTGTGAAAAGTGTCTAGAGAATGTGAGCAATAAAATGCTAGCGAGAGCAGTTAGATGTGTAACGGTTTTCCTACATCATTGAAATAGCACGAATATGCACGTAACACAAAGAGAAAAGGTAACCAACTTTCAATTGTCACTATTAGCACGGAAGGCACACCTTTTACAATTATTAAATTAATAGACTACCAGTTCGTAAGAATAGACCATATGAACGAGTTCGAAATATTGAACTATAAGAACATTTCTTTATCGATTGTTTAAAGGAAACTGTTTTTAAGAAATTTAAGTCAAAGTTATTATGTGTGTAAATATATATATATATTAATGTAATATTGCCAGTAATATGTGTCTTTTAATAATTGATTTAATTATAGCATAGTTACTCCAGATACAATAGATATCTATTAAGTAAAATATTAAAATAAATTGAGCAATTAAGCATGTGTATTTCTTTATGTATTGTGTGTTCGTTTTCCGAGCTTGAGAACCGGGAGCTTACATGCTCCACCCTTAGTGGCGGCATCATAGGTAAGTCCTATACAGGTAATTTTTGATAAGGACAATTTTACCTTATGACAGATTACAAAATTAACATTTACATTATATTTATTTAACACACACTTATTATTACATAAATTGATACAACATCCATACTAATTAATCCAAACCGTGACCCAGGAGGTTCGAATGTGAGACATAGACTCTGATTGAAACTGTGAGATTAGGAGACATTTGTGCAGTTTTTAGACTTATATGTACAAT
This sequence comes from Amaurobius ferox, assembly GCA_951213105.1. Taxonomy (NCBI): domain Eukaryota; kingdom Metazoa; phylum Arthropoda; class Arachnida; order Araneae; family Amaurobiidae; genus Amaurobius; species Amaurobius ferox. The sequence continues at coordinate 35,038,997 of OX578144.1, read as the reverse complement.
GAAACAAAGCACATACTCGTAGGCGTCATTTTATGACAGTCTTGTCCCGGAAAGTCATGACACCAATAAATTAAGTTCACATAAATCGCATCTGTGGCTGTGTCAAAAAATCTGCTTGAGGTCAAGGCTGAAACCAAGCAGCATTGTATAGTAAGTTGGCCAATGAAGATGTGTTGCTAAATAGCCCTGAAGAGGAACGAATAGAGATACGGAAGTCGTATAAAGACCTCAGGCAAAGTGATATGGCAGCAAAGAGAGAATTAAAGATATATTCAACCAGTTAGAGGCTTGGAATTTCCTAGAGGGTTTAGTGTTTTTCAGTAAAATGGTGGCAATGACCGTCCAAGTGTTGTATTCCGTGGAATTGGAGTCGAACCACGGGCTTTTGCTAGATAAATTGTTGTGTGGGAAGCTTAGCCAAAATTGCGGGCCAGTACTGAAGATACTGAAGTTGAGTTTTAAATATATACTGTTAGTGTGTAAATGATAGACGGGGTGTACTTAAATAAATTATCAACGCAAGTAATAAAAAAAAAAAAAATAAATTAAAAAAAAAATAGAAGTTAAGTAAAATAAATGCTGTATAAAAATATATATACAGAGATAGGATATGCAAAGTATATGAATAACTGTGGTAAAGAGTGTTTTCATCTTGGAAATATTGTGTATAAAAAGTATATTATGTGTGTGCAAATTTTAAATCATGTTGTAAAAAGCGTAATGCTATAACTCTCTGTAATATTTTAAAATTACAAAATTTAGATCAACAAAAAATAAGGATTAACTTAACCTGATTCATTATGTACAGAATTTTGGACTAGCAAGTTCAGTGATTAGTTAAGTAAAATAAAATAATATAAAAAGTAAAAAAAAAAAAATTAAAATTGTCTGCTAAATTAAGTGGAAAAATTAAAATATTATAGAGCAGAAATAAATAGTAAGTGTATGCAAATAAATGCAGCACAAGGTGTAGAGCCAGTGAATTCAAAAATAAAATTTGGAAAAGTTTTACAGTATGTGTAATATTATACAATAATGTTAAAATTAATTCAAATGATATTCTGCAAAATAATTTTTTTTAGTATTCTACAATAGTTATTGAATATTTTAGAAGTTGTTCTGCAATAATTGGTTTTTACGATTCTACAATAAAATTAAAATTAATTGGAAAGCATTCTACAAGATGTGTAGCAGTCTATAATGATTTTTAAATTAAATTAGATGGTATTATAAAATATATTAGTTTCCTACAATATTTTGAAATTAAATTGGAAAGCATTTTGAAATAATTTTGGTAGTCTACAGTAAATGTAAAAATTAAGTTGGAAGGTAGTCTACAAATAGATATTTTTGGTTAATGTAAAGAAAATGAATATAATTATAATAATAGAAAATTTATGTAGATAGAGCAACTTTCAAAATTAAGTGATAAATAAGTAAATAGACAACAAGTTTGTTACAAATAGCATAGTGCCACAATATGTGCAAAACATAGGGCAGCAAAAGTATATGGTTATTTTAGTATGTATTGTGTATTGTATATTATGTATGGTATATTGTGAAAACTGTAGTGTTGAGGAAAAGTGTGTAGTAGTGAAGACTTAGTGTGAGGATAGGCATGATAGTTATCCAAAATGCACGGTAGTCAACAAAATCACAAAATTAAATAAAACTTCAAAAAAAAAAAATTGTCTGGAGGAAGGCAAGTCCAGCGGATAGGAATTTTTAAATCATGGATTTTTCTGCAACAACAGCAACAAAAAAAGAACAGTAGGAAAGTTTATCAGCGGGTTGACTGGTTAGCACTAATGTTGTCAATAAGTATCAACGTGTACAACGTAAAAGTATTAGCGCCAGCCCATTTTATTAAAATTATCAGCGTTTCATCAAGTAGCAGTACAACAAAATTAAAAAGTTCTAGATTCCCGTCCCTTTTATGCAAGTAGATATTAAATAAATGAACGGACAATGATAAAAGATAAATAATTTATATGAAAATATAAGTAAAATAAATAAATTTAATCTTAGAAAATATAAGTAAAGTAAATAATTCAGTGGACGTAAAAAAATAAAAAAAAAAAATAAAAGATATCTGAAGTATAAATAATATGTAATACAATGATGATTTCAGGAAATTAAAATGTTTGAGAACAAAATAAAAACGGAGACTCGGAAAATTTTGAAGTGAAAGAAAATAGTAAATAAATGTTTTTTCCCTTCCAAACAAAATAAAAATTAGTCTACATTATAAAAATGGACATTGTCAAATACTATGTAAGTGGGGATAAGAGCAGGGAGATTCGGACCTACGAACTCGTAGGGCAGTTATAAAATAAAATAAATATGAGGATAATATATTTTGTAAAATAAATATGAGGATAACATATTTGTAAAATTAATATGAGGATAAAATTTTTGTAAATATGAGGATTTTGTAAATATGAGTATAAAATAAAAATATAGGTAATAAATAAACATTTATGTATGGATACATTTTATGAATAGAGCAATGAATATCAGAAAAAATATGTAGAAATGATAAATAATACATACAATACCCCTCAATGTTCTAAAATAAAATAAACTAAGGTGTTAGAAGAAAAAAAGGAGAGAGATAATTAAATTTCACTTACTTGCAATTTGTCTTGCTTGAAAACGAAAGGTGGTAACAGTCAGTAGTGGGCATCAAAAATACAAGTCTTCCAATGATAGATGCTTAAATCAAGGTAGACATTCCAATGATAAAGATGTGTGGGATGGAATTCTTCCCGATATCGTTTCTTTTTCTTTTTTTCTCTTTCATTTTTCTTGTGCGGGTCTTGAAAAAATAGTATAACATAATTAATAAAATTCAAAATAAAGTCATGGAACATGGTAAAAGCAAGTACAGGATATTCAAAATCATAAAATTATTAATTAAATACCTCATAAAAAGCTGACAGAATAAAAGCAAAATCATAAATAAATAAATAAATAAAAGTGTGAAGTCAAAATAAACACTCACAGCTGATGTAAATAATAATTAGTAAATTAATAGATATATATTGCATAAATAGTGTATACAGACCTTTTACAAAAACACGCAATCTGGAAAACAAAATAAAAGTTAATTACATATATGAATTAATAAAACTTGAATGAGTAGGATTAATTTCCCAGCCGTCACAGTCAGCGTAACAGCTCCATATATGGCCATTGTACGGCGAAAGCTTGTCACCTTCAAAATAAATAGCCAGGCTAAAAATAAACATCGGAGAAAATCTCCCCTGCATAGTACGTGAATAATACAAAAAAAGTTCTATTGTAAGCATACAATCAATGTATCAAAATTTAAAATTATAATTGCAGGCAATTATAGTTAGTTAAAAATACCGGCCGGTATATAAAAATAAAATACATTTAGGAAAATGCAGAAAATTGTATGTAAATGATAAATGATTGAGTATTATTAATAAATTAATGCATTAATTAAGTATCACTGGAAATAAAAAGAAATAACAGATAAAATTAAATATGAAAGAATATATTTAAATAAATAAATATGTAAAGGTATGCTGAAACGGGAACATAAAGTCAGTTATACCAATAACATAACAAAAGCATGGTATATTCATAATACTACACATAAAATAATATATCACGCGTTGTTGCAACAAGGGATAAATAAATCCAATAAATTAGAAGTACATGAAATCAAACTTATAATTCAACAGTCAGATCTGTGTTAAGGTCATAAGATAATAATAATAAAAAATATATATATATATATCAAATTAAATAGAATTATTAACAAGATAAGTAGAATAAATATAAGTAAGAATACAAAAAAAGAACTTGAAAGAAAAAGTGTAAATAAATTCCTTAAAAGATACAGCCAGAAAATCCCACGTCAATGTTAGCTCGTACATTCACCACCGGACAGTCTAAAAGCCCGCGCTTGAGAAGAGGATACCGCCAAACTTGCACGATAACGATTAAATCTTTAGCGATACATGCAAAAGGCAGTTAAAATCCCTTTTACGTAAGTTTGCGCTCTGCAAACAATGAAGACACTCATTCAAGGCTCGCCGTGGGGGTCAACAGATTCGCAGTTGCCATAGAAACGCGTTGAGAGGAACAGAGGAAAGCTACGGGTCAAGCGAATTTTTTCTTTTTTTCTTTTCTCCCTTCCTCCCGTTGTTACACACGAAAGGGCAGTCGAAGAGGAAATGCTCGTGCGTATTGTGAGATGCACAATATTTTGAAGAGCAAAATGAGTACATTGATATATATTGATGATATATTTGATATTTTAAAGGCCGAGATGTAATATGATATAAATATGGTGTTCAAAAGAGTCATGATTTATACACACAAAAATATATAACATGTTAATTATTGTAACAAATAAGAAATATATACAGCTAAAAAATTGTCGAAAAATTATTTACGTCTGTGAAAATGAGAAATCAAGGTAATGAATTGTGTATAGTTTAATGTAATGTTGTGAACTTGTATATAAATAGAAATGCAAATAACAATTATGATAGTCTTCATTTGAAGTGTACAATAGACTGTACTAAGCAACATAATGAAAATATAAATATTGAAGTACCGGAACATTGAAAATTAAGTCACAGGATGGTGACTCATTCTTCCGTGCTCATGATAATTCCATGTGACAATAAGGTGTCTTCCGTGCTCATGATAATTCCATGTGACAATAAGGTGTCTTCCGTGCTCATGATAATTACATGTGACAATAAGGTGTCTTCAGTGCTCGTGATAATTCCGTGTGACAATATAGTGTGCCTTCCGAACAGTCATAATTTCTTCATGTACACCAATATATGTGTTACCAAGTACGATATGGTGTATCTTCCGAACAGTGAGTTCCTTCATTTTAGTGACATGTCGGTTGTAATGCACCGATATATGTATGTCAATGTTACAATATAGTGTGTCTTACATGCGGTGATCTGCATTTCTATGACAGATATATGTGCAGTGGATAAAAGCAACATTTCCACAGTGGCCGCAATGTGTACACATATGTGTTCAGTGCGATGTTTACCATGTGCTGAAATTTTCTCTCTGCAAGGGGGGATATCATGTAACACAATATTTGTATTACATGTTTCCACCCAATTACAAATGCCAACCTAGCCATTTTCCAATTCCAATTGCGGATGCCAACCTAGCTAATGAGCTATTTAAATGCTGCGGAGGGAGCCAATGGCAATACAAACATAAATAAGCAGCGCATCCCCTTCTTCACTTCAACGAATCAACAACGACACTACAATGTGAAAAGAAAAAGGTTTGAGAGAATGTTCTAGAACTTTCCAGGAGATGCAATTTTTCGACAGCGTCCTAGACGCACCTGAAGTTTCTCAGTCGACTTAAAACTCTCGAACGAGTCAGCATCATTTTTTCTTGGGTTTTGTGAAAAGTGTCTAGAGAATGTGAGCAATAAAATGCTAGCGAGAGCAGTTAGATGTGTAACGGTTTTCCTACATCATTGAAATAGCACGAATATGCACGTAACACAAAGAGAAAAGGTAACCAACTTTCAATTGTCACTATTAGCACGGAAGGCACACCTTTTACAATTATTAAATTAATAGACTACCAGTTCGTAAGAATAGACCATATGAACGAGTTCGAAATATTGAACTATAAGAACATTTCTTTATCGATTGTTTAAAGGAAACTGTTTTTAAGAAATTTAAGTCAAAGTTATTATGTGTGTAAATATATATATATATTAATGTAATATTGTCAGTAATATGTGTCTTTTAATAATTGATTTAATTATAGCATAGTTACTCCAGATACAATAGATATCTATTAAGTAAAATATTAAAATAAATTGAGCAATTAAGCATGTGTATTTCTTTATGTATTGTGTGTTCGTTTTCCGAGCTTGAGAACCGGGAGCTTACATGCTCCACCCTTAGTGGCGGCATCATAGGTAAGTCCTATACAGGTAATTTTTGATAAGGACAATTTTACCTTATGACAGATTACAAAATTAACATTTACATTATATTTATTTAACACACACTTATTATTACATAAATTGATACAACATCCATACTAATTAATCCAAACCGTGACCCAGGAGGTTCGAATGTGAGACATAGACTCTGATTGAAACTGTGAGATTAGGAGACATTTGTGCAGTTTTTAGACTTATATGTACAATGAAACAAAACACATACTCGTAGGCGTCATTTTATGACAGTCTTGTCCCGGAAAGTCATGACACCAATAAATTAAGTTCACATAAATCGCATCTGTGGCTGTGTCAAAAAATCTGCTTGAGGTCAAGGCTGAAACCAAGCAGCATTGTATAGTAAGTTGGCCAATGAAGATGTGTTGCTAAATAGCCCTGAAGAGGAACGAATAGAGATACGGAAGTCGTATAAAGACCTCAGGCAAAGTGATATGGCAGCAAAGAGAGAATTAAAGATATATTCAACCAGTTAGAGGCTTGGAATTTCCTAGAGGGTTTAGTGTTTTTCAGTAAAATGGTGGCAATGACCGTCCAAGTGTTGTATTCCGTGGAATTGGAGTCCAACCGTCCTAGGAGTGGTGGTAATTCAACAACAAAAGAGCCCAAGCAGAGAATTGCGTTTCGCAGTCAATTGGAGCAATGAATGTGCTGGAGTGCGTTTAAATGTCCATGACAAACAAAGATATGTGCTTATCTGCGTTATATAATACATAGTTCGTATATATAATTTTGGAATAATATTATTCCACTTGGTCTCACATGTGCATGTTCTCCTCCTTAAGATTATATATCAAAGTAATGTAAGTTTAATCGTAATCATAATATGTGTAATAAATACTGTTTATTTTAAAAGTTAAAATTGTGAAACTCAATGTGTAGCATGTTAAATAATGCTTATATTTTAGGAACACGTATAAATAAATAATGGTGGGTTATTGCTACCTAGATATGGAATATACGAATATTCGATTCACGATCACTAATAATTAAGAGTGATACTTCACACAAAGAATCGTTTATGATTTAAAAAGTAAACCAACTTGACATTTCTATATTTCCTTTCACCACAAAAATATTGCGAGGAATTACACTCAACACGTTACCCCCGGTCGTCCAAATGGTTACTCAAGTCCTCTGGATGAGTCAGACGGCCTGGGGTTTCCACTCAACCCGTTACCCGGCCACACATTAAGCTGTCATAAGCTTTAGGGCTGGTCGTGTGGTCTGGGTCTTTAACTCAACCCGTTGCAAATAAGTGGCTAGAACATATATTTTGTAAAAAGTTGCACGGCAGCGATTCAACTGGCTTGTCTTGGGGGTAAGGCACAATGCTTACGTCGATAGCTCAGCAACAATCTTACAATATCACTAACAATTTTTATTACTGCGGTCACCGATTTTTTAGAAACGGCCTCATTCGAACATCTTATCACCACCTCTCATCTTCTACTTCGTTTTCTATCTTCTCACATTTTTTTCAGGCAATCGCATCTCTTCCATGCTCCGAGGAAACACGCATTTTCAGACTTTTATTGGCTTTGCTTTTCCATGACTATAATTGGACTAGCTTTTTCCCGAATCTTATTGACCTTGCTTTTCTCTGAATCTCATTGCCTTTGTGCGATGCTGGGCACAATCCTGATTTGATTCTATGTAACATGTGCTGGTATTACACAGAAGCTTCGTTTACTCCCAATATCGTCATAGTGATTTTTCTAGCTACTGACGTCATGAATTCATGAGCCTTAAAATTCTACGAGCAAAACTGCCAACCAGGTCGTCACTAATCTGAGTTCTTTGTTCAGAGACTTAAAATTACTCGTTGCTAAAATTAACAAAAATAAACTATTCAGAGACTTAAAATGGTCTCATATATCCCTCCCCTTCCTAAAATGGTAAGAAAGAACCACAGAAAAAGTATGTAACATAAGTAAATTTGTTGCAATTCGTTCATTAATTGAACTGCTCATTTTGAACTCCTGTGACAAGACTATTTTGGTATTCTTATACTTGAGGTAATGTTCACTAAAAACACTCACGTTTGCTAATAGTAATTTAGCTATGTACACCCATTCGTGTACTACCGTCATTATTACTTGCAAAAACCTGATATATAAACAATAACGCGAGTAATACTTTAAACATTGCACAACTATTAAATTTTGAATTATGTTATTATTCACTTTAATATGCACATTCAATAAAATATCGCTCTTTAGATGGCATTGGTCAAATTATTGAGAATAAAATCAGTAATTAGATGTTACCAATTCCAAACAAAATATTGTGAATATTACAACTTAGTACATTTTTGAAGCATATATGTATTGCAAAAGTCAATCAACATAATGTCTCATAGATCATCATACATTCTTGATACATCATGCGCACTCATACATTCTTGATGTGAGGTAACTTCTAGCGAAGTTAAAACACTATATTTCTTTGAAATTACTTTACACCTGAGTATAATCATTAAAAAAATTTGATGTGAGCAGCACATGACTTTCCTTATATAATGCTATGAATTTACTACTTTTACAATTAAAAAAATGTTATTCTTAGAATAGATACTTTTATTCTTTTCAAGATATTGAACTTCTTCAATTAGTCGTCATTTTCATTGATGTAGCGTCATTTTTATCCATTTGACAAGATTTCCGTTAATTTGGCAACATTTAAAAGTCGCCAAGTTGGCGATAATCTGCCAAATTCGTCGCCGAAATCTCGCCAAGCGTTATGCACGGAGAAATAAGTTATTCTTACAGTAGATAAATGACTATTGGCTTTCAAACACAAAAGTATTACTCAAAGTATCTTTTCTCGTGAATGGAACGAGTTAGATCTACGAGAATGATATCACCAAATTTATGGTATGATATTACATATGAAAAGGGAACATGTTTCTTAAGAGTTAATATTTTTTTATTTTACATAATTTTTTGATAAATTTATTTGAACAATGTGCAATATCTCGAGAACGGTTCCTGTTAGCGTTCTGAAATTTATGTTAATCGTTTTCTAATGGAAAATTACATAAGAAATGTCTATTTTTGTAACTTTATTGAAAGTTTTGATTTTTGATGATTTTTTCAAAATTTCACTCAAAAATTTAGGGGGGGGGGGGGGGAGTTGGGTCTGAACATTCGATTGAGTTTAAAAACAATAAGCTTCCAGTATACACGGATTGCGATTTTTGCATCAAATTTCGTTCGAATCGGTCCATTCGTTCGGCAGTTATCGTCTCCACAGACTCACTGACATACACACACATACACACACATACTTTCACACACACACACACGCACAGACATCACCTCAAAAATGTTCGATTCGTGATCAGGGATGCTTGAAGCGTGCTCTCCCGTTGAAAACTCGAATTCGAATTTTTGACCCCGTCACAATACGTTCCTTATACATTATGTATATAAGGAAAGTAATATATGCACATAAAATTATAAAATTTTAGAAATAAAATTACACCTAAACATGGAAATTAATACATTGGTTAAATAATTTCATGTTTAGTAGACACTATCATTGCAGGTATTGACATTCTTGGATAGGTTTCGCACTTATAATGTCCTTCAACAAAGAATAGTGTATATCTGCAATGGCAGCAAGAAACTTACTATAAGCTACAATGTTTGCGAACTTCTATAGGAACTAATAATTTTAGCCCTTCTATGTGGTCGGCATACAATTAATATACATTTTAGCTCATTTCAATTCATATGCAAAGAACAAATCGTCTTTTGAAAATAATATTTCAAACATTTAGTACAAAACAATTCCAAAAGAAATCATATTTGCTTAAAATTAAGTTATACTGAATCTGTTTTAATATCAAATGTGTTTTATTTCCAGGACAGAGAGAATGAATTAATAAATATTTTATTTTTTATAATTTGTAAAATGTACACAAAGCAATTGTAATGGTAGAAATAAAATGGTTTTTCTCTCATAACTATAACGCAATTGAAATATCAGTCGTTGTATAATTATATATGAATTAAAAAAAGGATGTAAAATATTATTCTGCTTTTATTATAGAAAAATATATTTTCTAATGTTTAGCTATTGTTGATATAATAAATTTTAATTAAATTTTCGTTTGTATTGTGAAAATCATATTAAACCTGTGTATTAAATATATTAAACTAACTTTTAACTATCTTAGTAAATATGTTTCTTTCCTATAGCTTTCTTCTTTGTTATTTTTACTTAATGTTAAGATTGTAAATATATCGTTTCCTATTTTAAAATATTTTATCATACTAGGGGGCTCCGCACCTTGCTCTCTACGCTCGCCTATCCGCATACTTCGATTCGCCAGTCGTGAGACTTCGCTTCTTACTCGCTGAGCTCGCTTCGCGAGCACGTTCGTGCCGCCAGCTACGCAGGCATAATAAACAAATGGGTACTGTCCTTGTTAACTAACATTCACCAGCCCTAGAACTTGCTTCGCTTGCTCTTCCAATCAGAACGGAGCATTTACCGCCTACGTGTTCCATGCTCGCTAAAGCTAGCAGAATCCGTGGGTCCGCCCTCCATTGGCTGTGACTCATTAAACCCGTAACTCGATTCACGAGTCGGGAGACTTGGCCTCCTAATCGCTGACGCTCACTGACTCTCACAGTACCCCGGGGCTCCGTCCTCCATTGGCTACCGCTCATTCACCTCCGTGACTGGATTCGCTAGTCGGAAGGATTCGCTTCCCACACGCTGACTCTCGCTAAGCCGATTTCGCGAGCATTTCCGTGCCGCATGCTACTCAGGCACAATGCATCGGTTGAGGACCTATCTTGTTGAAATTGACATTCACCAGCCCTAAAGCTCGCTTCGCCAGTACTTTCAATTCGGGCGCGCACACGATCGCCTGCGTGACCCATGCTTACTGAAGCTCGCAAAATCCCTGTACTCCGCTCTCCATTGTCTGCCACTCATTAATCGAAGCTTGCCGCAGGTCTGATACCTCCGTGGGGGCTTTGTCTTATTATTAGCTGATGATCACCAAATCACTTAACTTCTCAAACAGCGTCACCAAGCTCAGCCCCCAAATCGATACGCTCGCCCACTCTAAATATCGCTTCGTGAGTTGGAAGGCTTCGTCTGCTACTTCCTGGCGTCCGCTGAGCCTGTTCACGAATGTTATAGTGCGGCCTGATATTAAGAACGATAGCTTACAGTATCAGGAAGTAATGGCAATATGACTTAGCTGTAGGTTTTGCAGGCCCTTGTTAACTGATCCTTGTTAACCAGCCCTAAAGCTCACCTCGCGAGCTCATTTAATTCAGACGGCGCACACGATCGCCTATGTGTCCCATGCTTGTGAAGCTCGCAAAACCTCTGGACTGCGCCCTCCATTGATTAATACTCATTAATTGCAGCTATCTGCATGCGTCATGTCCCCATTGGGGGCTTCGTCTCATTATTAGCTGAAGCTCACCAACTATCGTAACTTCGTAAACAATGTCACCGAGCTCCGCTCCTAAATCATCAACTTCCAATATCGCTTCGTGAGTTGGGAGACTTCGTCTTCCACTTCCTCGCGCTCACTGAGCCCGCATCGCGAATGCTTTCGTGCAGCCAGTTATTGAGAACGATAGCTTACTGTATTAGGAAGAAACGGCAAAATTTGAACGGCCAAGTTGTGATAACTCCTATAAAATAACTAAAAACATTCAAGAAAGTTCTGCAATTATTTTATGTAATACATAAACGAATCCATTGTATACACCATAGTTATGTTAACGCGGGTCATTTTAGTGGTCTGAAACAGAAAATGTATGATAAATGAGGTTATTGTATACAATTTTATATTCTAGTTACAGTATACAATATAGTATGGAATTATATATCGTGGTTATTGTATACAATTTTATATTGAGGTTATTGTATACAATTATATATTGAGGTTATTGTATACAATATTGAATTATTGTATACAATTTTATTTACATTTTTCGTTATTTTTATGGAATGTTATTTATATATTTGCGTAATTTACTGCCTGTCACGTAGTTACTTTGAAAACTTAAAACGTTCCAATCAAATACTAAATGTGTGTCGAAAAATCAAAATTTACTAACACCCGAAATCGTGTTCACTTTAGTTAACAGAGAATACGGTGTACCTGCATTTGGAAAACTACCAACTTCTGTTCTTAGGAGAAAGAGAGCAGTATCAATGATTTATGTCCAATCACTTCTATTTCATTGTTGGACAGAACGAATATTTGGATGCTTGGCTTTCTTCCAAGGGTTTACCGTTGTATTGAACTTTTTGTACTTTAATAATTCGATGTAATATTAATGTGCTTTTTCAACATCAAAACGTGAAGGTGAAAAATTAAACACTGATATTAGGTTTTTCCAAAATAAAACGAATGAATCAGGCACGTTATACATGGATTTTTGGTATGCATAAACACTAGGCTATATATATGTATATATACAGGGTGTCACAAAAACATTGACCTCGGCTTTTATTCCTTAAATATTGATTTTAGACATATATAGTAAATTACAAAGTTGCGTAACATTTTCAATCAGTAAAATGTACCTCGTACACTAATAAGCTGATGTACAGAATTTCAGCATTTTATCATAAAAATTCCTAGAGATATGTTTAATCAAATTTGGTAAGGGGTTAATCACAAATTAAAATGTAAATGTTTACAGCAAGAGTGCAAATGACGCAACGTAGAATTGCATCATAGGCAAATGATATCAGCCTATTTTCTTTAATGGATCTTTAGCATGGATGGAAAACATTTTGAGCAAGCTTAGCAATCTTTATGTAAAGTTAATATTTCTGCACAGTGTAGATACTTTTGTATTAATAAATAGCAAAATTATTATTTATTTATGTAATCATTGTTTTCTGTCGTAATTTGTGTATGACCCCTTAAACGCGATCTGCCGACATGAATTTTCCCTTCTGAGAACCCAAGTCGATGCATCGGAAAGTGGTTTTAGTCAGCATTTTTGTCTTTTCATATCTCTGGGACTTTTTATGATAAAATGTTGAAATTTTGTTCATCACCTTATTAGTACATGGGGCACATTTTACTCATTGGGAATGCTTTTGTACGGGGTCTGTATACAAATGTATCTCTCTGTATTTCTTAAAATTTAATTCCGTTGAAAATGTTAATCGAATTCATAAAATTATGTACCTTTTTTTACGCAAATTTGTAATTTATTATATATGTCTAAGATCAATATTTAAGGACTGAATGCCGAAGTCAATATTTTTGGGACACCCTGTATATATATTCCAAGAGATCCCGTTGTAATCATATATGAAAATGAAAAATAAGTGACTGGCAAAATTACTCAGTTCTTCCGTAAAATGCACACACGAGATGTCTGGAGCATTTTAGAAGATTAGGATTTAAAAGATGAAGTTGTTGTTGAGGCCCAGACCGTCCGACCTACCAGAAAGGTGTAAGGTAACTGTTTGGACGGCCGGGAAGTGCCATCCAATTTAGACCGGAACCCAGTGGGGGAGGCATCCACAGGGACCGTATCCTCCTTCCCCTATCACCAACCTCTCGGACGGACTTACGGATCCACATATTTAACGTGATCGTACTTCGCATGAACACGACGGCAGTTGTGGCAGCGTGCAAATCCAGCGCGCAAACCACCGAGCTACCGCGCCCGAAATGTGCCAACAGCACAAAAATGATGAAGTTGAAATCCTCTGTTACACAACGGTCTCTAATCCTCAGCATCATCACTCATTGTGCCTAGTGGTACATAAGGTCTTCAGCTTTTTTCGCCACCCTGACCGATGATGTGCCGCAGTCCTTGTTTCTGACCAACTCGCTCATCTCACTTGATTTCTCTTCTATTCTATTAGTCTCCTCGAAGTTAACTTGGGTCAATCTCGAGATCTTTTTCCTTCGGGTGTTCAAGTAAGTGTCACAGAAAGGATGTTATGTTTTAGTTTCCTTAAAACATGTCCAGTCCATCTCCATCATCGGTTTTCTATTCCTATTTATACAGCTCTCTGTCCAGTACTCTTATAAAGTTCGGTATTACTAATAATATAAGGCCATAAAACTCCCACAAATTTTCTCAGACATTTCCTCTGCCAGGCATTCAACTTGTTGCATTGGTCGTTTGTTAATTTCCATGTTTCGGCTACATATGATAAAAATATCTTCACTAAGGAATCAAAAAGTGTGATCTGGGTTCTGTCTTTAATACTGGTTTTATAAATTGTACTTGTATGGTTATTGAACAGAAGTTGGAGAAAGCAATTTTGTTTCTCCCTTGTCAACATCACTTTTATGAACATGGTGGAATGCAAAGTGATTAAAGCAACACGCAGTTCTAATATTTCTTTTTCAAACAGCTAAGTGATAACTCAAAAAATTAGTAATATTCAAAGCTGTCAAGAGGAATAAAAATGTCACATGAAATGTTTGACTTTTGTAATAGAGTTGCTTGAAACATTAAAAAGTGATTACCATGAATCTGTAGATCTATCAGTAACGTGTTTGGATGGATATATGAAGAAAACACTTAAAATTCGCTCCCAGCTGCTGCTATTTATTAATGCCGCTGGAATTTTCAGAGCAATATACGCTTTGAAGATGCTTTTACTTAGACGAAAACTCAACACTCGTTCAAAAGACCAGAAAGCCTTATCTGTTTCTTTATGGCTATTTTCTAAAGTAATTGAAACGCTTGTTTTTACACCAGTCTTAATTTTATTTTTTGAAAAATTAAATATCTTCGATTAAATATCTAAATATCGTCGATATTAAATATTGTCGATTAAATATCTTCGGCTGTCGATTCATAATCGCCTGTTTAATTGGCTGCCGAATAAATACCTTCCTTTAAAAACCGCTTTTCCTTGTATGTAACCACTATTATAGTAATCTATCAGATTCTGTGAATATTCAATATATTATCTTTCTCATGGAAACAAAAAATCAGTTCAACAAATCCATTATTCAAATTCGCTGTACTACGTAATTACTTACTTTAATTAAATAAAAACTTTTCATTTGACTCGAAGAAACATAAATATTTGACATCGAGAATCATGTTCTGTTCCCTCAACAGCGAATTGGATGTACCTGCGTTTGGAAAGCTACCAACTCCCGCCCCGCAGAGACAGACTGGTGTCAATGATTTAAGTCGAATCACTTTTATCTTATTCTTCGACATAAAGAATATTTGGATGCTTGGCATTTTGACAAGACTATTTCGCTGTCTAGAATTATTCTCTGTTTAATATTGCAATGCTATATTTGTATTATATCCTTTCATCAAGCATTGAACATGGAAAAAAATTCAGTATTATGCATAATGCAAAGTATATGACTGAAATGTAAAAATAATTTTTACCCAATTTTTATAATTTATTTTTTTTTAACTGGCTGCATAACCCTTCATATTTTGATAATAATTATATGTTTTGATTTCTTCGTAAGTTAGATGGGGTCAGAATACGAATTTCCCTGCATAATGCAAGTACTTTACTTGCGTCAATGCGCTATAATTACGTACAAGATCCACGGCACGGTGTTTTGAACGCTAATACGCTCTTATGGACAATAGCATGTACAATTATTTTAAAGTACCAAATTAACTAATATTTCATGCAAATATAATTTTACAATTCAAAATGTTGCTCATATCTGCTAAATATTATATTCCATTACATTAAAATATGTTAAATATTAATTCATCAATTCGGCGACATTTTCGTAACTTTAGCGTTATTTTTGCTTATTTACCACCATATTAAACAGCTGACCAACTTTGAGATATTTCAACAAATCAGTCGGCAAAGTAGCGTAATAAATCGTCAATAGTTACATTTTTGTTGATACTTATCTTTATTTACTTTGTTAGAGAAATGTATAAGAAACATGGTGTACCACAAGAACGGTTTGAGCTAGAGTTTATATTTTGTGGCATTTGTTGCAGAATAAAACAAGAAAGATCAATCATGCATAAAGCATTGATTATGAAACACTTTCCAACTTCAATGCAATTTTATTTAAACAAGTCTAAAATGCAATACATTCCTCGGTAATATTTTAAAACTTCTCACAATACTACATTAATTTATTATATTTGAAAACTTAAACCTTCATCGAAAAAAATGAACTTCATTCAAATGACGGCATTGAAATATAAATTGCCTGGTTTAAACATCTCTAAAATGCGATACATTCGTCGGTAATATTTTTAAAACTATCATAATTCTACGATAATTTATTATATTTGAAAACTTCTTCGAAAACCACTAAATTCATTCAAATGACGTCATAGAAAATGTAGAACCGGGGTTGAAGAAATGTATTTCATTTCTTCAACCAGAGTTCAATCCAAAACTAATTGGGTGATATTATTCATTTAAATCCCCATAGGTCCTACAGACCGTCTGAGCAACAAACTAAAATTTCATTGTGATTAAGTCATTTTTATGGCAGTTAGCGTGCTAACGGACAGACAGACAGACAGACGGAATGAACAAAGTCATAAACACTTTCAACTTTGTTGTAAAGTGTTAAAAATACATATTTGATGATTATTTATTGAACATTTTTGCATGTTATAATTTTTGTATGAATATTTAAAAAATTCACTCGAAAATTTTAGGGTCTTCTTAATATTTGATCGCATTTAAAATCAGTAAGACTCCAGTATTCACAAATCGTAATAAATATGTCATATTATGTTTGAAATGCTCCATTTATTCGTGATGTATATCTTCCATAGATTCACGGCCACACTGACTTTACCCCCAAAACGTTCGATTCAAGTTCAGAGATGCTTGAAATGTGTTTTCGGTCGAAAACTCTAATTCGATTTTTAGACTTTCGCATAATATTTTTCCTATACATTACTATGTATGTAGGGAAGGTAGAAAAATATTTCTGTGTTTACGATTTTTCGTTCATTTACAAGAGAATCAAAAGTTCACAAATAATTCGAAAAGCTCTTTCACTAGCCCGGACAAAAAGAGCAAAGTCCATGATTTATGTCCAATCACTTCTAATTCGTTGTTCTGATGAAAGAATATTTCGGCGCTTGAAGTCTCTGCGGTTTTTACGTTGTTACAGGAGTGTTATAGTTTAAAATTACTCTTTAATTTGAGCTTTGTCTTTTATCAAACATGAAGGGTGATAAACAACATCTAAATTGAATTTTACATAAAATTTCATTTATAAACTAAGATTATAATTTAGAATTACAAAATGTATTTCAGTTACTTAATTAACTACCTTATATGTTGTTTTTAATTGTGTATCCATTGTGTTTGGAAATTCTAATGTTCTAGAACATTAGATTCAATTTTATTCCCCAAATTTACTAAATCAGTAAATTTTGGAAATAAAATGACGTCCTACCATCAATTATTTTTCAAGTACTTTACCTTGGTACTGTAAGGTCATCTTTTAAGTCACTATACAAATTATAATCCCGAAGCAAATAATGCAGTATAATGTGTTGCATTTCTACTTTCTTTAAATACATATAATAAGTACATATATATTTTTTTTAAATTCGAATTAGTTTTTTAGTTATTTTGAATTTTAACTCAATATAGGCTATATTTAACTCGATATTTATAAAAATCTATTTCTTAGTGACTTAAAATATTATCACAGAGTTTCTCTCTTGACAACGAACTTTCTCTCTTGACTCGATCCAAAAATTGTCTTTCAAACAATCTTTGAATGGAGTCCATATGGTTAATAGACACATTTTAATGAATTTTTCAAAAATATATACTTTTTGTGCGTTTTAAACCTCTCTGAATTTATATTACGATGTTCAAAAATTACGCGCCATCCGACGTTCGCGTTTTTACAGCAGCTGCTTAAAATGTCACAGAATAATCCAGGAAAGATTAATTTCACATACCCATCTGTTGACTATTTATAATTTTTTTAAGCCAAAAATATATTTAGTTTTTGCTATCTTCCTATGAGGCCCACATTCATTTGCAGACTCTTTCACTTTTGACCGGTAACGCCACCTATTGGCATTATAGTGCGTTTACCTGAGGTCTTGTAACTAAGAAATTGTTGACCGAAGGTGAATGACCATTCGTTGAGATAACAATAAATTTACGGTTTAAAGATTTTTTTTTGCAATTTCAAGTACGTAATTTCCATTATTTGTGTGGCGAGATTAGTTCATTGGTAGATTTTAAAGTAGATTCGGTTTTGTGACTTTGGGATGGGGGGATTAATTTGTTATTACTTTCCCTGCAATACATGGTAATGTATAGGGAAAGTATTGGAATCATGCCGAAAATCGCAACTCGAGTTTTCGACGGATCTACACGTTTCGAGACCTCTAGAATACGTAAACACTATTTTTAGCGTGACGTCTGTGTGTGTGTCTGTGTTTCTGTGTGTCTGTCAGTCTGTGTGTCTGTCTGTGTGTCTGTCTGTGTGTCTGTCTGTCTGTCTGTGCAGATTTTGTATCCACTCTAACTAAAAAACTAATTGACCGAATTTCATAAAATTTGGTAGGTAAGTCACGTGTGCACGAATCTGGTGCTGATTAGTTTCGGGCATGACTCGGGTTAAAAGAACTCGCCTTTTTTGGCGAAATGGCCCGCAAAAGCTTGTATCCACTCTAACTGAAAAACTAATGGACCGAATTTCACAAAATTTGGCAGATAAGTCGCTTGTAGGCCACCCTGGTGCTGATTAGATTTTGGTATAATTCGAAAAAAAATAACCTGCCTTTTTTTGCAAAATGGCCTCAAAAATCATCAAAATCTAAACTTAAGAACTACGTATGCTCAAATATAGCCATTAAATGCTTGTTTAATACGTAATTTTTCGCGAAAAAAAGAATAAGACCAAACCCATTACACTAGGACTGGCCGTTCTCGAGATATTTAAGTTTTTCGTATTTTTCCTACACCATTTTTGAAAATAAGTCCAGTTTTCAAATGAGAACGAAAATTGAATTAAAAATGAATTAAATTTAATTTAAATAAATAGAACGTGAATATAAGTCTGCAGGGAAAGTCATGTGCTGTCCACATCAGATGTTTTTTAGCGTGACGTCTGTCTGTGTGTCTGTCTGTGTGTCTGTCTGTGTGTCTGTCTGTCTGTCTGTGCAGATTTTGTATCCACTCTAACTAAAAAAGTAATTGACCGAATTTCACAAAATTTGGAAGGTAAGTCACTTGTGAACGAGTCTGATGCTCATTAGTTTTGGGTACGATTCGGGATAAAGGAACCCGCCTTTTTTTGCGAAATGGCCCGCAAAAGTTTGTATCCACTCTAGCTAAAAAACTAATGGACCGAATTTCATAAAATTCGGTAGATGAGTCACTTATAGGTCACCCTGGTGCTGATTAGATTTTGGTACGATTCTGAAAAAAATAACCTGCCTTTTTTTGCAAAATGGACCGCAAAAAATGTCAAAATCTAAACTTAAGAACTACGTATGCTCAAATATAGCCATTAAATGCTTGTTTAATACGTAATTTTTCGCGAAAAAAAGAATAAGACCAAACCCATTACACTAGGACTAGCCGTTCTCGAGATATTTAAGTTTTTCGTATTTTTCCTACACCATTTTTTAAAATAAGTCCAGTTTTCAAATGAGAACGAAAACTGAATTAAAAATGAATTAAATTTAATTTAAATAAATAGAACGTGAATATAAGTCTGCTGGGAAAGTCATGTGCTGTCCACATCAGATTTTTTTTAGCGTGACGTCTGTGTGTGTGTCTGTCTGTGTGTCTGTCTGTGTGTCTGTCTGTGTGTCTGTCTGTGTGTCTGTCTGTGCAGATTTTGTATCCACTCTAACTAAAAAAGTAATTGACCGAATTTCACAAAATTTGGAAGGTAAGTCACTTGTGAACGAGTCTGATGCTCATTAGTTTTGGGTACGATTCGGGATAAAGGAACCCGCCTTTTTTTGCGAAATGGCCCGCAAAAGTTTGTATCCACTCTAGCTAAAAAACTAATGGACCGAATTTCATAAAATTCGGTAGATGAGTCACTTATAGGTCACCCTGGTGCTGATTAGATTTTGGTACGATTCTGATAAAAATAACCTGCCTTTTTTTGCAAAATGGACCGCAAAAATTGTCAAAATCTAAACTAAAAAGCTACGTATGCTCAAATATATCCATTAAATGCTTGTTTAATACGTAATTTTTAACGAAGAAAAGAATAAGACCAACCCCATTACACTAGGACTAGCCGTTCTCGAGATATTTTAGTTTTTTGTTTTTCCGCTACGCTACCTTTGAAAATGAGTCCAGTTAGCAAACGAGAAAGAAAATTGATTTAAAAGTGAATTAAATGTAATTAAAATAAAGAGAACGTGAATATAAGTCTGCAGGGAATGTCATGTGCTGCCCACATCAGATTTTTTTATATAACTACCCTGATTTAACTCCCAGGTAAAGTCAGGCACCTTATTATGTTTCAATAATAGAAAAAAAGATCTTAGTGACTAAATGGAATGAGCTATTTCTAGATACAGCGTGTGGTAGCGGTCTCAGAACCAATTTGTGGGAACAGATTCCGCTACACACAAAAAGCCAAGTGATCGTATATATCACAACAAAACCAATATAGAAAATTATAGTGGTAGTTATCATAATTGTAAACCCAGGCATTATTATTTAAGTGGAGTTTTCCCAGTCTAGAAGAATTATATTCTAGATGGTAATCAGTGAGTAAACAATATGAAGGCATACAAGAGAAAGGGCACATTTATCAATTTAAACAAACCAATTTATTAAATCATTAACATTCTTTTATCAACATTCATTTACTTTAATATTTATCATTCAAAAATAATTCAGAGCTTCCGTTATCATTAAACATTCATTATTTCAAATTATGCTCTGCTCAATAATATTTCTATCACTACTTATTATTGATTTCAAATAAAATGCTATTACTTTTATCATGAATCTCTACAAAATTCAATTTACTTATTTCTTTAAATTCAACAATGCTAGAATTATTCTAATATAACATATTTAGTGTGCCTGTTTGCATTTAGGTAGACTAGATTCTTTCAGTTGGAACTTATGCTTCCAAAACATTAAGAGGTTACCTGTACCGATGAACTAAACCAAAATTGCACAGAAAAGTTCCGAGTTCGAAAAAAACACTACTTGAAGGGAACCGAATTAATTTCCAAAATGAGGATCCAGGTCATCTCATATATCAAGAGGGCTTTACGCCAGACAAATTCCAAGTGGTTCATCCATCCAGGTACAAACCAATAGTATCAATTTCAATCCCCGGGAAAAAATCATCCTGGAATAAAAAAAAAGAATTTTAGAATTTAGATATAGAACGTCGAATCTTCTCCAGGTACTTCTTCATCCAGGTTCCAGGAATGGATCGTGATTTTATCAGAAACAAATTATTTCCATCCAAGAAAATTAGCCATTTTGGCCAAAGCCTTTGTCTTAAAGTTTTTAAGACAAAATTCGATGCGACTACTCCAAACGGTACTTCCAAGCCGAATCCCCGGGCCTCAAGAGTCCGCAGAAAACTTCTCCTCAACGCTGCTTCCTGATTGGCAGGCAAGCGCGCCCAGCAACAGGCTTCTCCTCAAGACCACACGTCACACATCCAGGCGAGACAGAAATCCTGCTCCGAGCCAACGAATTCTCGACGAAACACAGTTTTTAACGCAAAACCAATTCAGACAAGGCCTACCAAAACACAGCACAGGCACGAAAGGAAAGAAAAGAGTTTTTCTCACAGAAAAACACGAAAGGCTCCTGGCGCGCAGAATGCGACATGACACAGCGGTACAGGTAGTTCTGTTCCGCCCGGACACATGCGTTATTTGGCGTTGCAACCAAGCAACCTGATGATAAGTGGCTGATTAAAAATGAATAACATTTTCATTATATTCTATCTAGAACCCTATTGTACATGGCTGTGGTATTTATTTACGAGAAGATGCCACTAAGAAATTGCTATCTTGCATAAAATGTAATATGGATAACTTACACAGATGCATAACTCTGCTTCCATCTAAATTCTGAAGGAGAAGTGGACAAGGCCAATTTCCTTCAAATACAGTAAGAATAAATTTAAAATTAACCCCCATATTATAGCACGTATTGTGTACATTTCATTTCGTCCTAACGATATTTTTTCATACACTTCTGCACATTTATTTTGTACAGTCATTTTCGATGTTGCTATGTGTATCGATACTGAGAAATAGATGTTGCAAGGGAAATGTATTTTTTTTAATTTGAAGTGACATCTAAAGACCGGACGTGGAAATCCATAGTGAGCACCGACTGTATCTAAAATTTTCTGTTGAATCCATATCAGTCATCATCGACACTAAATCTATAGTCAAACTTGAGAAATAGACGTTTCAAGAAAAATATTTTTTTCAACTGAAAATATGACAAGAAATATAAATGGAATTCCTTAGTAAATCATACAACCTCCTTCAGAATGGGATGCTGTATCAGACAGTTGTCATCTAAACCCCTATCTAAAGCTAATGGTGTAAAACAGATTTTTGAAATAAAATGAAACTTTTTGAACCAGAAATGGATTAGGAACAACATATGAAAATCCTTAATGACTCTAACCCCTAGCTCTTGTAATAAATGCTGTTGAATCCTTATCAATCATAGTCATCTACAATAGATTCTGAGAAATAGATGCTTAAAAGAACAGTAAAACATTGACCAATCGGATTAAAGCCTTATACAAAAGAATTGATATTGATCTTAAAAACGTTAAGTTCCCTTACTTAGTGCTTATACCAAAGATGCATAAGGAACCCGTTAAATTCCGCACTGTCACCGTAGGATGTGGAACTTATTTGACCATTGCTAACTTAAAACTTTTAAATATCCTAAAGCAAGTTATGATTCACCTTCAAAAGCAGGGAACTGTTATTATCAAGAACAGCCATGATATCATTAAAAGACTTAAATTCTGTGACAGGGAATTGCGATTCAGGAGTTTTGATTTTCGCGATCTTTTCAATAATATTGATATTGCACAACTTTACCTTATATTGAAGGAATTACATGAGTTACATGATTTGAAAGAGTACATTACATATCGAAAATATATGGACCTTATCAATCTGGTTTTGAGGGAAAATATACTTTTTGACGGAAAGTGCTATTATAAACAGATTAAAGGAATTCCAATGGGAGGTAGTTGCTCATCAATATTGGCTGACATATATCTCACTAAATATGAGCATGGAACACACCTATTATATGAGATACCGTACTTTCGTTATGTTGATGACGTGCTGTATGGATATTATGAAAATGCACCAGTATTGGAATTCGATTTTTACCCCAATGGCTTGGAATTGGTTGAAAATAAACGTGCAGAGGATGGATCGGTGAATTTCTTGGATATCACCATTAAGTACAATACAGGGAATGGAATTTATACGAGTCTACACGATAAAAGAACAAGTTATGGCATAAAAATTAACCATATCATCACTTGGAAAACGAACCTTTCAAGATTCATTTTTAGAAATATAATTTTGGGACATTTCAAGAGAAACCAAATTTGCAACACTTTAAAAAAGGATTGCATATCAAGTAACAAGGGGATAATATTAGAAGCATTAAGAAAGAATTACCCTGTTAATTTCCTGAAGAAATATTATAATTCATTTTTCAACAATAAAAATGAAGCAAATTCTTTCAAAAGGGATTTTGCTGAATTGGGATAGTTTCTGCATATCACTTGAAGACTTGCACATGCGCATAGTTATTTATATAATAGGAGATTTTGTGTTTCTTCATTTGTGCGTTTCTTGACTTCCATTCTCAGTGGTCTGTTTCTCCATGTTTGGGTGCTTCTGACTGGGCACGTATGGGGGATCAGCCTTTGCAATGCATTGGTTCCGTGAGCGTTTGCCCGGGCTGGAAAAGCAGCTTTAAACGGGAATGAGGAGTCGCCATCCTCCTCTGCCATTGCATGCATTGTATTTGGTTTCCCCTCCATTGAACTTTATCCTCTCTTTTGATTACAATAGTATATTTACTTCGGATTAAAGAGCAGCATCAGCGCCTGTTCCTTGGTAATATTGGTTTACATCTTTGTGATTGCTTATAGCACTTGTCGTATATTGTGTATATGTATAATATATATATATATATATATATATATATATATATATATATATATATATATATATATATATATATATATATGTATAACTTTGAGTGGGTTGAGATTAAGATGCTTCCATACGAAACAGTATCGACAATTTAAGCTCAATACACTACTATGGAATAGGCGCCATGCAGCTCTTAAATCCGAAGTAGAGTATAAGGAATATAAAAGGATTCTAAATAACAGGGATGACCAAATGCCTTGCATAAAATTGCAGAGGGGAATTGCGACTCCTCTTTCCCGTTTAAAGCAGCTTTTACAGCCCGGGCAAACGCTCAAGGTACCTATGCAATACAATGGCCTGTCCCCCTAATGTGCCAAGGTAAAAGCACCCAAACAACAGGTAAAGCAAATAATACGACCATGAATCGATGGAGACAATGACATCCAACGTTCAAAACATACGTTAAGTAAGGCTTTTAGCGCATGCGTGTATTGACAATAGTCTCGAACAATCAAGCAGTCCTGCATAATCAATCAGCACTCATCAATATCCCTATTGAATGAATCAACGTTTTTTACTTCGTTGTAAAATGAATTATAATAACTTTTTAAAAAATAAATGGGATAATGCTTTTTTTATTGCTTCTTTGATAATTTTTTGATTGCACTTAATGCAATCCTTTTTGAATGTATTATAGATTTAGGTATTTTATGTATTATAGGTTTCTTTTGAAATGTCCGACAATAATATTCCTGAATATATTTTTATCTTCTTAGATTTGTCTTCCAATCAATGATATGGTTGATTTTGATTTTATGTAAATCGCGTTTGTCATATAAAGTCGTATATAATCCATATTGTCTATGTTCTCTGATTGATAAGTCCAAAAGTTTACTGTGTCTTCATCAGTATCTTGATTAGCTATTAATTCCAATTATTTTGGATAAAATCAGAAATCGAATTTAGGAGCGTTTTTTAAACACCCCACAAGCACATTCAACGTAACGGAAGTATGGCGTTTCAGACAATATATGTGTACCTTTTTCAAAAGTTTATAAATATATGTCTGCCATTATGGATGAACAGCCACCTCCCTTAGGAATACCTTTAATTTGTTGGTAATAATTATTCCCGTCATGTAGTATGTTTTCCTTCAGGACCAATTCCACAAGATCTAAATATCTGCGATAAGTTATATATTTCTTTAAATCATGTTCTACATGCAGTTCTTTCAAAATTACATACAATTGTGTTAAGTCTATATTGTTGAATAAGTCACAAAAGTCATAGCTTTTAAAATAAATATCTCTATGACAAATTTTAAGTCTGTTAATAATTCCTTGCCCGTTCTTAATCATAATGGCATTTTGTTTTTGTATATTAGTCATAACGTGTTTAAGAATGTTTAAAAGTTTCTGGTTGGCTTGTGCTAAGTAAGATCCACATCCTACAGTTAGAGTGCGGAATTTTACAGGATTTTTGTGTAATTTCGGAATAAAAACAATATATATTAACTTTACAGAGGTACAGATTTAAAATCAGTACTACTAACATATGGCGCTGTATTAGGTACCTATTTTATATTACATAGGATGAGATACATTACATAGGGCAGATTGACTATCACTACTATCTGCTTCAAGCATGGCGTTGTCACACAGGAAAGTCATCTGCACCAGATGTCACAACGAAAAGGGTTACTCACGGACTTAAAATGTGTGACGGAAATAAATGAGTGACAGAAATCAAGGATCACAAAAACGAAGTAAATTGGATATTAAGTACTATTGCGTAATTTTGCGTTGTGTAAATTCAATAATCCCAGGTCCGGCTGCCCAGGCTTACAACATGCAAACTGGACGCACAGGCACACAAGAAGGATACCACATCAAGTAGGGAAAACATGAGTCAAAAATAATCTTAACTAAACCTTTTTTATTTAAATATATATCATATGTAATTAAAGAAGTAGCAAAGAAGATATTATGGGCCCTTTCACTGTACTACATATATCAATATAACACCTGGCCCTTGCACTTCTGTAAAATGACTCTATCCACTCATTCTATGTAATGATATATTTTCACACAAATTGACACACATTTCTCATAGAAATTAATTTGAGAACCATATTAATTTTGAAGAATTTGAATTTTGAAGATGATTTCACTTTTAGTAATCATTCACGTTACCAGAACCAGATATCGGTTCATTCCTTTCAAGACCAAAAATGCTCTCATTTAGAGCGGCGCGACTAACACTGAAGATCTGAATTCAACACCACTGTAGTGGTCTATCACATACACGCACTGGTTAAATTCTTGCAGAGTAAATTCACTCTGGGATTTATGGAAATGATCCAATGATCCAAATACTTTAGCTGTACGCACATCTCGACCGTAGAACGTCCAAAACAATGCCGAAACTCAAATGGAGTAACCAAACGACTCTTTATGCACTCATAATGTCATAAAGCACTATGACATCGTTATCAGCTACAGCTGATCTTTTTATACCGTCTGATAATTTGCATAATCTGATATCTGTACCTAATACAGCGCCATCTGTTGGTAAAAATGTAAATTATACTAAAAATAATTTTTTCTTGACAAGAAATCCGACTTCAGTTCCATTTTTTTTGTGCAAACGGCACCTATTTATCTTTATTAGTTCTTGAATTATTATTTTTTAAATTTTTCTAACTTTTGGATCACCGTACATAACTATCATTTTTTAATTTATAAGTTATAATTTTATAATTTATCTAATTATTTTCCTGAAATATATAAACTAATTGGCTAACGTGTTTTGCTTTCCCAGACTCATCAGATCCCCCCCCCCCACTAACCCAGAAGTCGGAATCTTAATGCACCTTTACTATCGACTACGGTATAGAACTTAAGAAAATCTGAATCTTTGGCCAGCTTTTGTATCGACTACGGTACAAAACCAAAGCAAATCGCAAGCTTTATGCACATTTAGTTTTGAATACGGTACATAACCTAAGGAAATCATATTTCCAATTTCCCTCCCGGTGTTGGGGGAAAATTAATGGTTCAAAAGTTTTCCCCGACCTTCAGAGAGATCTTTCGGTGACATTGAAGATTAAATGTATTTAAACCCACAATATAAGCATTGAGCAGAATATACAATATAAACACAGAGCACTTGATTTCTATTTCTATCCTGCAGCCTGAAAACATAAGGAAATAAAAAGTCTTCCCACACCCTCCTGAAGCCTTCCGGTAACCTAGAAAGCTGATATTTCGCACACTTTTGTCGTCTACTGAACAGAGTCAAACTTTGGTAGGATCTTCCACTGGACAGACCCTAACGAAGTTTGACTTTCTCCAGTATAACGAACTGTGTCGACCACACTTTGACCACCACGTCACACAGATATGGGTGACACTAAAAGTTTCCGATATTCCACTTCACCAGTATACGGGTGAGGGCTATATTGCCTAATCATAAACGATTTTAGTAGGGGTATTTGGAAGGATATTCAGCAGGATATAATAGGATTAACAAATAATTATAAAACCAATATAATAATATAACTATAGTTTTATTTAAAAACTATTTTTAATGTAAGGTGATAAAACATTCTACACACAGCTGAGGTTGGTTAGGGAACCTTGGACAAAGAGTAGTTTTCTTTAATGTTTTCTCTTGTTTTTGACAGGCCTACGCAGTGTTGTTTGGTTGAATATTATAATTTACATGCACGTCTAATGGTTTTCCCCAAACTATTTTTTCGAATTGAAATATTGTGCTGATTACGTCATAAGCGAGGAGCAGATACATTTACAGGCAGCCCTAATAATCTTGAATGCGATTAGGTTTTTCCCGTCGCCCGGGATTACACGACATACGAGAAGGTTATTTTTGATTATTTTGTAGATACAAATCAGTGCAGTCGTGCTTCTGTACTACTGTACTACATGAAATTCCATCAAACCGTCCGAGTAAAACCTAATCGCATGTCGCAGTCCTGATGGCCCGCAATGTGCAGCCGCGAGCGTGGCCTGAAAAAAAATTTCTTATAAAATGCGTGTGGGCAGACGGATAATTCTCATAAAATGCGCATAGTCTCAATTCTAGTAAAATGCGAGTGACAGCAGTGCTAAGGGTAGCACAATATAGGGGTAGGGTCTAAAAACTTTGCAGGCCCCCCAGAAGCCTTCCGGTGACTTAGAAGGCCTTTTGATACTTTTCACACTAATAGTATAAACCTCGGACAAAGGCTAACTTACTTAATTTTTGATTAAAATTATTATATCTAAAGATAAGCTTAGTGCATTATTAAATAATAAAACTAAAATATAATTAAAATAATGCTGCAATATAATTTTATTAAATGTCAGTTTCTCTGTTCCTGACATGCACATTAACAAACTATGGGGTTGATCGGAAAATAATGTATAACAGTCCAATAAATTGTTTCTGTAATCGAAAACTTTACAATTGCTATAATCTTGAGCTCATTTCCTTTCTTTTCTCCCTTCATTTTTCACATAATTCATTTTTATTTGCAGACACATAATATCTAATAACAAGCTACATATCCGCCATATCATGATTTTGAATTTCGGCTCCATGGAAATGCTGCAGAAGTCACTTGAAAGATTTAAGTAAATGTCAATACCAAGGATGGTTTGAAAAGTTTCGAGGTGAAAATTTCAATCTTGAGGATGAGTCTAGATGTGCACGACCAAGGCAAGTTGATGATGATGAATTGAGGGTAATTATTTAGTCAGATCCACGTATCACCAGATCCACGTATCTGAGAGACTGCCTCGTGCACAATCAACTGATTCATTGTGTACAATCGTGCAGTTTATGGGACCCACATGAAATATCAACTCAAAACCATCGACACCGAGCATCACTTTGCACTTCACTGGTCACACGAAACAAAGTAGAGCCTTTTTAAAGGCGAATTGTAACTGGTGATGAAAAGTGGATCGTTTATGCTGATGTTATATAAAGAAGACAATGGTTGAGGCCAACAGAGAAGTTTACTCCCACAGCAAAACCAGCATTGCATCTGAAGGATTGAGTCAACAAAAAAATTCTTCAAAGAAGGAAATGAAAAGTTGCTTGAGAGATGGGCAAATGTTATAGAAAATGATGAAGACTATATTAATAATTAATTTTATACATCATAAATGTTACATTTTCATTAGAAATGTTCTATCACAATCCTGCATAACTTTCCGATCAACCCAATAGAATAGAATAAAAATATAAGAATATAATTTTTAAATTGTTTGTTTGGAATATTTTGGCTGCATATATATAATACTCGTATGTTTACATTAGGCCTCAACTGATCTAAAAAAATAGTTTAAGTAGTATTTATGTTTGAAAAACAACATAAAAAATGAAAACGAGCAGTTTAACAACAGAAGTATATTGTTTTACTAATTAGCAGTTTCATACTCAGATAACATAGAAATATAAAACAATTGAAACAATTTAAAACATGAAATAATTAAAAAATTAACACATTTTGTTGTACGGCGAACCATATTAAAAAGGAAATTTTTAATGGTTAAAACTTTTTTAAATCAGACGAATTTCACCATTCCAATCACATAATTTTCCCCATTCGAATAAACATATTTTTTCTTCATATCAATATGGTTTTGCATTTTCTATCATTATTCCTTTCAACTGTATCACTTTTTCTGATTCAACCTGTATGTGTATTCATTATATTATATCTAGGAATTATTTTTTTAATCGGAATATCTGATTTTACCAATATCATTTACAGCTATAAAAATGTCTCCACCGAAGTACTTTACCACATATCGGAATTACGTAACGTTCCTGATTGTAGACAAAACTCTTATTGCTATAATATATCCTCTATTATCCTATCAATTCCTTTCTACCTTTACCTATAAAACATATCCGGAGGTAGTAGTTATTTTCCATGAAAGAAAAACCGATCACGAATCACTAAAACATTGATAATAAGAACACAAAGAAAAATAAGTACAAATAGGGTATGTTAGTATTTTATCTCTAGCTTCAAGAGTTTTGGAGAGCTTTCCCAAATAAAACGCAGGCAGAGGTTAGTGTACTGTAAATATCTCATGGACCACACTCGGAGAAACTTATTTTTTATCAAAATCAATAAGGATCCGAAACAACTTTATATATTAATAATATATATAAATATATATATATATATATATATATATATATATATATACATATAAAAATAAGTATATCACGAACGGAACTCCTATTTAAGTAAAGGAGAAAACAGAAACCTTACAGAGGATGTGGCGCTTAGCAGCTCTGCATCCAGAGTGGAATACAAGGATATAAACAAGAAGAAAAAATAAGCGAGAACAGGAGTGACCATATGATTTGCATAGAATGGCTGGGGTGGATTGCGACACCCCTTTCCCGCTTAAAGCAGCTTTTACGACCCGGGCAACGCTCACGGCACCAATGTAACTTGAAGTCTTTTCGCGCATGTGCGACTTTCCCTTATAAAATGTTGTGTTTTCATGCTGGATAGTAAGGTGTATCTCTTCCATGCTTGGTTCCATCTTTGCTCTTTTGTCCGTTCGGGTGCTTCTGTCTTTGCACATGTGGGAGATTGACCATTGAGTTACATTGGTGCCGTGAGCGTTGCCCGGGTCGTAAAAGCTGCTTTAAGCGGGAAAGGGGTGTCGCAATCCACCCCAGCCATTCTATGCAAATCATATGGTCACTCCTGTTCTCGCTTATTTTTTCTTCTTGTTTATATCCTTATATATATATATATATATAATATAAAACCTGAAAAATTGCTACAATTTTTGTTGAAGTGAATAAAAAGCTAAAAGCAAAAAATAATTTATAATACAACTTGTAAAGCACTATGCTGCAATTTTACATGTGTATACCTATATAAATTCCCAAAAAGGACAAGTAACAATGTACTCGTAAATTTCTAGAAGAGTGACAGAAGTAACGACCGGGGGGAGTTGCGACCCCCAACACTCCGGTTAAAGCTTTTTTCCGCAATGGCAAACGCTCCCAGTAGCCGATACTCCCTACCCTATTTACTTCATTATTTATATATATTATTCTTTTATATATATATATATATATATATATATATATATATATATATATATGTGTGTGTGTGTGTGTGTGTGTGTACATACAGGGTGATTAAAAAAAGGATGGGCCAAACATTAGGAGGTGGTATTCCACACCAGACTAAGCATTTCCGGCACAGTTTACCGGTTCGAAAATGAAACGTAAAGGCGTTACAGGGCGTTTACTTGTTGGGCAGAGGCCGTTCTGCAAACTCAAATGAGTCATTCTGGTTGTTATGGGGAAGATCAAGAACCCTTATGCAATTTTTCGTAACATAGAATGTACTGCCTTATAAGTTTACAACAGTTATTCCTAGCTCCAACTTTTGAGACGATGGAGTAATTTACAAATAGGGGAACAGCCGATAAGCATTTCATTTATGGATCTTCTTTTTATGGGGGTATCTCAAGAGTCTTGTCTATGATACTCTCCTTGAGTCTGGAGAGGAACTCATCACCAGAATTTTGGCCGCTACTGCCGAAGTGCGCGACATGCCTCTAGTCTATTTGAGAGAGTTCGCCAATCCTTCCATCGCAGAAGTGAGAAGTGCATTCAGTTTGGTGGTCGCTCTTTTGAACCATTACTGTAATCGTTTATTAAATGTCATTTTATAACTTCAGTCATTCCTGTGTTTTCGCCTCACCTCATCGGTTTCAAAATTAAACGCCCTTGAGGTACCCTTAAGCGCCCTTAAGTTGCCTTTACGTTTAATTTCCGACCTGATAAACTATGACTAAGATGCTTGGTTTGGAATGTATTACCACCTCGTAAAATTTGGCCCATATTTTGCTAATCACCCTGTACATGGTGACCCAAAAGATAGTTTACAATCTTTAGGTGCTGGTCTGCCAGACCATGACGAACAAGTTTAAAGGAAACGTGACCGGCAATCGCTAGAGAACAATGTTCGCAGGCGTACTGGAGAAAGTGAAGCGAGATCATATAACGGGAGGACGTCACACGAGAAGGATGCTTTAGTTCATTCACACGGAATTGGCGGATATTCATTACGTTTATGGCGCCGCTTATGGAAATGTACGTGCGTGGTACGCTTGCACCAAGAGCGCTTCCCTAACAGACGTCTGTAAAGTCATCCATTGTTTGGACAAATGCACAGCAGATTGTGTGACGCAGGTACTTTCCAAGTAAGCGATGACATCTGTCGGCAACGTACTACACGCTCACCTGCCGTATAAGAAGATGTGCTACGGGAAATTGAGAGAACCCCGCGAACAAGTCTCAGAGCAATCGAACACAGCCTTCGAGCATCTCGTTCCAGTTTTATGCGCATATTGCACGAATACTCGCTACACCCCTTCCACATCCAAAGAGTACAGGCATTGGTCGAAGTCGATTATCCCCAACGTGATGCATTCGCACGTTGGTATTTGCATGAACGTATCGCACAGCTGGCATTTCTATTGTTGATTCTGTTTATCAGTGAAGCGACTTTTCACCTGATGGTGTCCTGAACCTGCCCAACATGCATTTGTAGGCGCACGACAACTCAAGGTGTGCACGCTCCCATGCAAGTCAACAGCGCTTCACCATAACCGTGTGAGCTGGTATTATGGATGACTTTTAAATTGGTTCTTACCTACTATCTCAACGGGGTTACTTATAGCAGTTTTTCAGAGGATGTGCTGCCGAATTTGATGTATGACGTCCCAGCATCTTCACGCTGACACATCTGGTTTCAGCATGATGAGGTGCCCACGCATTTCAGAAGGAATGTGTGGGACTACCTTGATAGAACCAATCATCATCGCTGGATTGGCAGAGGCGGACATGTCGTATGGTCAGCACGATCCCTCGATCTCACCCCCTGGATTTCTTCTTGTGGGGATACATGACGTCCCTGGAATACCAGACACACATAACATCGGAAATCGACCTTGTTGCAAGTATCATGGAAGCGGCGGCACGTGTCCGTGACACACCTGCCCAATTTGAACGGGTTCAAGATTCCATGCGTCGACGTTGTGAAGTATTGTGGAAGATTTAAGGAATTTTGAGCATCTTATATGATGTAACCATAACTTTCCCCTTCATAATGTGAGCTTGTTTTTGTTTATAAAGTCGTGTTAACACCGCTATCAACTTCCTTTCTTTACGAGTCGGTCACGTTGCTGTAGCAGCGCGCGATTTGATTTTCGGACACAACTTTCTAATATATATATATATATATATATATATATATATATATATATATATATATATATATATATATATATATATATATATATATATATATATATATATATATATATATATATATATATATATATATATATATATATATATATAAATATATATATATATATATATAAATATATATATATATATATATATATATATATATATATATATATATAAATATATATATATATATATATAAATATATATATATATATATATATATATATATATATATATAAATATATATATATATATATATGTATATATATATATATATATATATATATATATATATATATATATATATATATATATATATTAGAAAGTTGTGTCCGAAAATCAAATCGCGCGCTGCTACAGCAACGTGACCGACTCGTAAAGAAAGGAAGTTGATAGCGGTGTTAACATATATATATATACGTTATAGGATATATATATATATCCTATAAAATACCACAATCCACATATGTCCTGGGTGGTCCAAAAGGTCTTAGACAAACCTTAAAAGTTGGTCAGGCATATAAAAATCATAGCCCCGTTTTCCATAGGAACATGTGACCTCAAACGTTACGGTGGGATGCTACAGATACCGGAGGAAGCAAAAATATACCCCAGATAATACAACACGGATTTATTAGAGATAACTGTTACAAGTATTAATTGCAATTGATTATCATCGTATTATAGTGGTGTAATGAACATGTGCTATATTATTTACATACATTTTTTTTTTGTTTCTGTCTG
Source organism: Amaurobius ferox (assembly GCA_951213105.1). Taxonomy (NCBI): domain Eukaryota; kingdom Metazoa; phylum Arthropoda; class Arachnida; order Araneae; family Amaurobiidae; genus Amaurobius; species Amaurobius ferox. Next base: position 35,004,839 of record OX578144.1, on the reverse strand, counting down.
CATCTGTAGTACCCAGCGGTGTTTATGAGGCCACGTGTCTCAATACAAAACGGATTTGTTTTTGTATGGTTGACCTACCCTTAATGTATGTCCAAGTTCTTTTGGGGGCCACCCGGGACTCACACACATACACAAATTATATATATATATAAGTAGTATCTATACACACGTCTGAGCGCACATATTCTTTTTACACTGAAAACATTATTTTATATCTTATTTTATCTTTTTTTTATAAAAAAAAAGGTATCGATCCATTTTAATATTAAAAACATGATTTTTATAGCTAAAAAGGTGTATATATACCTCTTTTTACATTTTGACCAAATTTTAACAATGAATTACTGAACTTTTTTAGTTAAAAAGCTAGACGTATAAAATAAATGCGTGAAAAAAGAGGACCTCCAAATGAATGGAAGTCCTCTAATATGTGTACCTTTAAACAGTGAACTTTTTTTAGTTAAAAAGCTAGACATCTTCTATATAATAAAAGGCAATGTCTGTGTGTGTGTGTGTCTGTGTGTCTTATACACTATAAGTTTCGCGACCGCGCGTCGGAGAGTTATGAAATTTGGCAATCGGAGACCCTGGGGGGTGAGAAGGGGACACGTGAAAACCGATTTTCAAAATTCTAATTATTTTTTTATTTATTTAATGTTTTATGCGATTTCGACCTTTTTTTGCCCTTTTTTCTCCACGATCCAGACGTCGTAGAAAAAAACAACTCACACCATCGGAAAGAGCAGACAATTGCGAGTAAAAATATATCAATTTCAAATCTCCATTTCGATTTCTAATATTTTTTAAAGATTTTAAAACAAAAGTCACTTTTGGCTCAAAAAAACGATTTTTGGTTTTTAAATTCTCGCATAGTAAAAAGTACTCATAATTTCGACTAATAATTTACATTTTTAGAAAGCTGAAATATCTGGCATTCTTACAAGTCTAATCTGGTCCAGAAATAATGAAAATTGCCTTCAGGATCGCAATTTTAAAGACTTCATGATTTTAAATTTCTCGGCGTTCCGCTCGGCGTGCCGCTTCGTTTCTCCCCCGCTGAAGCAGGGAAGGTGGTGGGTGGGGACGTCAAGGTGGAGGTGACGTCACGGTTCTGAATAGAGCTCCTTTGCTCTATATAAATTATTATATTTATATTTTAAATGATGGGACGATCTGGATTTTTTAAATGTATATTTTAACTTTTGGATATTTTAAATGGATATTTTAATTTTATGGATATTTTAAATGATGGAACAATGAAACAATGGAATGAGGATGATGGAATTAAGCATATGGCCATTTTAAATTGCAAATTAGCGCGCGGGAAGTTAGCGGTAGGCCCGGGTTCGATTCCCGCCACTGCCAAAACTGCCGCCGTGTTTACGTGGAATACGATCACGTTAAATATGTGGGTCCGTAAGTCCTTCCGAGAGGTTGGTGGTAGGGGAAGGAGGATACGGCCCCTGTGGATGCCTCCCCCACTGGGTTCCCGTCTAAATTGGGTGAATATGTAGAAAGTTATGGAGATTGTCGCGGAGGGCAGCCCAGTGGTTAGCGCGCGGGAATTGCACTCAGTAGGCCCGGGTTCGATTCCCGCCACTGCCAAAACTTACGCCACGTTCACGCAGAGTACGATCACGTTAAACATGTGGGTTCGTGAGTCCTTCCGAGAGGTTGGTGGTAGGGGAAGGAGGGTACGGTCTAAATTGGGTGAATAAAAAGAAAGTTATGGAGATTGTCGCGGAGGGCGAAGTAGCCCAGTGGTTAGCGCGCGGGAATTGCAGGCGGTAGGCCCGGGTTCGATTTCCGCCACTGACATGGAGTACGATCACGTTAAACATATGGGTCCGTATGTTTTTCCGAGAGGTTGGTGGTAGGGGAAGGAGGGTACGTTCCCTGTGGATGCCTCCCCCACTGGGTTCCGGTCTAAATTGGGTGGCACATCCTGGTCGTCCAACCAGTTACCAGGCCCGGGTTCGATTCCCAAAATTGCCGCCGTGTTTACGCGGAGTACGAGCACGTTAAACATGTGGGTCCGTGAGTCCTTCCGAGAAGTTGGTGGTAGGGGAAGGAGGGTACGGTCTAAATTGGATGAATAAAAAGAAAGTTATGGAGATTGTCGCGTAGGGCAAAGTAGCCCAATGGTTAGCGCGCGGAAATTGCACTCGGTAGGCCCGGGTTCGATTCCCAAAATTGCCGCCGTGTTTACGCGGAGTACGATCACGTTAAACATGTGGGTCTGTAAGTCCTTCCGAGAGGTTGGTGGTAGGGGAAGAAGGGTACGGTCCCTGTGGATGCTTCTCCCACTTGGTTTCGGTCTAAATTGGGTGAATAAAAAGAAAGTTATGAAGAATATCGCGGAGGATGAAGTACCCCAGTGGTTAGTGCGCGGGATTTGCACTTGGTAGGCCCGGGTTCGATTCCCAAAATTGCCGAATAAAAATAAAGTTATGGATATTGTCGCGGATGGCACGGTAGCCCAGTGGTTAGCGCGCGGGAATTTCACTCGGTAGGCCCGGGTTCGATTCCCGCCATTGCCAAAACTGCAGCCGTGTTCACGCGGAGTACGATCACGTTAAACGTGTGGGACTGCAAGTCCTTCCGAGAGGTTTGTGGTAGGGGAAGGAGGGTACGGTCTCTTTGGATGCCTCCCCCATTGGGTTCCGGTCTAAATTGTGTGGCACTTCCTGGCCTTCCAAGCAGTTACCTTACACCTTTCTGGTAGTTACCTTACACCTTTATGGATATTTTAATTTATAGATATTTTAAATGGATATTTTAATTTTATGGCTATTTTAAATGATAGAACGATGGAACGAGGATGGTGGAATTAAGAGCCTAGCATATGGTCATTATAAATTTAAATTAGCGCGCGAGAATTGCACTCGGTAGGCCTGGGTTCGATTCCCGCCACTGATGCGGAGTACGATCACCTTAAACATATGGGTCGATAATTCCTTCCGAGAGGTTGGTGGCAGGGAAAGGAGGGTACGGTCTCTGTGGATGCCTCCCCCACTGGGTCCTGGTCCAAATTGGGTGAATAAAAAGAAAGTTATGGAGATTGTCGCGGAGGGCGCGGTAGCCCAGTGGTTAGCGTGCGGGAATTTCACTCGGTAGCCCCGGGTTCGATTCCCTCCACTGCCAAAACTGCTGCCATTTTCACGCGGAGTACGATCACGTTAAACATGTGGATCCGTAAGTCCTTCCGAGAGGTTGTTGGTAGAGGAAGGAGGGTACGGACCCTGTGGATGCCTCCCCTACTGGGTTCCGGTTTAAATTGGGTGAATAAAAAGAAGGTTATGGAGATTGTCGCGGAGGGCGCGGTAGCCCAGTGGTTAGCGCGCGGGATTTGCACTAGGTAGGTCCGGGTTCGATTCCCGCCATTGCCAAAACTGCCGCCGTGTTCAGGCGGAGTACGATCACGTTAAACATGCGGGACCGTAAGTCCTTCCGAGAGGTTGGTGGTAGGGGAAGGAGGGTACGGTCCCTGTGGATGCCTCCCCCACTGAGTTCCTGTCTAAATTGCGTGGCACTTCCTGGCCCTCCAAACAGTTACCTTACACTTTACTGGTAGGTCGCGCCAGCGAGTGTGCCACGGTTAGAATTTGCCACGGTCAGAATTTTCAAGGGTAGCGAACAGGCTGGTCGCCAAAGGCGGCTAGTAAATAATAAAAGGCAATGTCTGTGTGTGTGTGTGTCTGTGTGTCTGCCTTATACACTATACGTTTCGCGACCGCGCGTCGGAGAGCTACGAAATTTGGCAATCGGAGACCTGGGGGGGAGGGAAGGGGACACGTCAAAACCGATTTTCAAAATTCTAATTATTTTTTATTTATTTAATGTTTTATGCGATTTCGACCTTTTTTTGCCCTTTTTGCCCTTTTTTCTCCACGATCCAGACGTCGTAGAAAAAAACAACTCACACCATCGGAAAGAGCAGACAATTGCGAGTAAAATATATCAATTTCAAATCTCCATTTCGATTTCTAATATTTTTTAAAGATTTTAAAACAAAAGTCACTTTTGGCTCAAAAAAACGATTTTTGGTTTTTAAATTCTCGCATAGTAAAAAGTACTCATAATTTCGACTAATAATTTACATTTTTAGAAAGCTGAAATATCTGGCATTCTTACAAGTCTAATCTGGTCCAGAAATAACGAAAATTGCCTTCAGGATCGCAATTTTAAAGACGTCATGATTTTAAATTTCTCGGCGTTCCGCTCGGCGTGCCGCTTCGTTTCTCCCCCGCTGAAGCAGGGAAGGTGGTGGGTGGGGACGTCAAGGTGGAGGTGACGTCACGGTTCTGAATAGAGCTCCTTTGCTCTATATAAATTATTATATTTATATTTTAAATGATGGGACGATCTGGATTTTTTAAATGAATATTTTAACTTTTGGATATTTTAAATGGATATTTTAATTTTATGGATATTTTAAATGATGGAACAATGAAACAATGGAATGAGGATGATGGAATTAAGCATATGGTCATTTTAAATTGCAAATTAGCGCGCGGGAAGTTAGCGGTAGGCCAGGGTTCGATTCCCGCCACTGCCAAAACTGCCGCCGTGTTTACGTGGAATACGATCACGTTAAATATGTGGGTCCGTAAGTCCTTCCGAGAGGTTGGTGGTAGGGGAAGGAGGATACGGCCCCTGTGGATGCCTCCCCCACTGGGTTCCCGTCTAAATTGGGTGAATATGTAGAAAGTTATGGAGATTGTCGCGGAGGGCGCGGCAGCCCAGTGGTTAGCGCGCGGGAATTGCACTCAGTTGGCCCGGGTTCGATTCCCGCCACTGCCAAAACTTACGCCACGTTCACGCAGAGTACGATCACGTTAAACATGTGGGTTCGTGAGTCCTTCCGAGAGGTTGGTGGTAGGGGAAGGAGGGTACGGTCTAAATTGGGTGAATAAAAAGAAAGTTATGGAGATTGTCGCGGAGGGCGAAGTAGCCCAGTGGTTAGCGCGCGGGAATTGCACGCGGTAGGCCCGGGTTCGATTTCCGCCACTGACATGGAGTACGATCACGTTAAACATATGGGTCCGTATGTTTTTCCGAGAGGTTGGTGGTAGGGGAAGGAGGGTACGTTCCCTGTGGATGCCTCCCCCACTGGGTTCCGGTCTAAATTGGGTGGCACATCCTGGCCGTCCAACCAGTTTCCAGGCCCGGGTTCGATTCCCAAAATTGCCGCCGTGTTTACGCGGAGTACGAACACGTTAAACATGTGGGTCCGTGAGTCCTTCCGAGAAGATGGTGGTAGGGGAAGGAGGGTACGTTCTAAATTGGATGAATAAAAAGAAAGTTATGGAGATTGTCGCGTAGGGCAAAGTAGCCCAATGGTTAGCGCGCGGAAATTGCACTCGGTAGGCCCGGGTTCGATTCCCAAAATTGCCGCCGTGTGTACGCGGAGTACGATCACGTTAAACATGTGGGTCTGTAAGTCCTTCCGAGAGGTTGGTGGTAGGGGAAGAAGGGTACGGTCCCTGTGGATGCTTCTCCCACTTGGTTCCGGTCTAAATTGGGTGAATAAAAAGAAAGTTATGAAGAATATCGCGGAGGGTGAAGTACCCCAGTGGTTAGTGCGCGGGATTTGCACTTGGTAGGCCCGGGTTCGATTCCCAAAATTGCCGAATAAAAATAAAGTTATGGATATTGTCGCGGATGGCACGGTAGCCCAGTGGTTAGCGCGCGGGAATTTCACTCGGTAGGCCCGGGTTCGATTCCCGCCATTGCCAAAACTGCAGCCGTGTTCACGCGGAGTACGATCACGTTAAACGTGTGGGACTGCAAGTCCTTCCGAGAGGTTTGTGGTAGGGGAAGGAGGGTACGGTCTCTTTGGATGCCTCCCCCATTGGGTTCCGGTCTAAATTGTGTGGCACTTCCTGGCCTTCCAAGCAGTTACCTTACACCTTTCTGGTAGGTCGTGCCAACGAGTTTGCCACGGTCAGAATTTTCAAGGGTAGCGAACAGGCTGGTCGCCAAAGGCGGCTAGTATAAAATAAATGCTTGAAAAAAGAGGACCTGAATGGAAGCTCTCTAATATATTAAAAATAAGTGTGGGGTTGAGACTCCCCCCATAAAATTAAAAAAGAATGATAAAAATGTCAAAATTGAAAAAGAGGCAAGTTTAGATAACACGATTCCAAAATAGGATCGTCTCAGAAAATGATAAATATAAAGAATATAATATTATAAATTATATAAAATTGATAAAAAAGAAATGATAATATACTATATATATAATAATAAATTTTCAGGTGGGGAAACATTACCCCCACCTAAATATGATACAATTAATCTTTAGAAATGATTAAGCTTTCTCTAATTCATATTCGTTCAGAACTCTTCCATTTAAGAAGCGAAAATAAAGCGACTTTGATATGTTTATCATCACGGCGAGTCGAAAGGAAGTGTATTCAACCTTGAGTAGTCTTGATTACGACGTCCTTCATTACGTAGCGCTACGAATGAAGAGAAAATAATATTTATTTAACTTGTTGCAGATTTGTTTCGCTAGATGGCAGCATCAAACGATATATTTTTATGTCTCTCATTTTAAAAGTATTTATAACGTTTTATAAACATTATTTTCGCTATTTTTAGATCAGATAAATTAAAACTATTGATCTTTTAAAGTATTCTCGCATACTGCTTGAAAAATTACTCGTTTAAAATTGTTTTTTAGATTTCAATGTGAAGGTTATATTAATGAATTGTTCAACATATTTCGTGTACCAATGGCTCAAAGGTAGCGAACAGGGCTATAAACATCTAGGCCCCAGGTTCAAATCCCGACCGCTCCCAGGTTGTTAATCAATACGGGGTTGATGGTTTATTGAACCGGAGCCATAAAATGACGTCAGCTGCTCTTGTCGTTGTTCCAAAAGCGTAGCAATCATCGAAATATAATAAGTGGTGGGTTGAATCTTGTGGATTCTATGTCCTGTATGTATTATGCTTGTATAGTCCATTTCCTAGGCCAGCGGGTCTGGTCCAAGGGGTGATATGGAACTCTGGTTCTAGAATTCTAAAACAGATGTTGGAACCAGACTTCCAGATCACCCCCTGAAGCCAGGTGGGCCATTTTGTTATTTTTTTAAATAAATAGACCTTTGAAAACTTTCTGATAATAGTTTTTTACTACTCATTTTTATAAATATAAATTCACCCATTCTTCATAATCTGTAAAACCTCTTTCTTCCATCTCTTTTTTAAGTTTTTCTCTATATTCTTCATCAGACTTTGGCTCTCTAAATATTTTTTCAGCTATAATATTTTTTTGTTCATTATCAGAAATAGTAATAGAAACATCAGGATCAAATCCATTTAGTACATTAATTATTCTAGTTACTTTCCCTACAAAACATTTATCATCACCCTCATTTAGTTCATCTTTTAACACTTTTATTATTTCATTTTTATTCTCATTTTTTAAAATTCTATTAAACATAACAACTAATATCTCTCTACATTTAATATTATGGAATTCTACCTCTAGTAAGTGTCTTTTAATTTTTATACCTAATACTTTAATACATTCATCTAAATCATATGTAATTTCCGTATTTAATACTTTTTTGATTGTGTCTCTCAAAGATTTTTGAATATATCTATTATGCTCATTTTGAGAGTCACTATATACATTATTATGAAATAATTGTCTTCTTAAAATCGGAGATAAATTTATTATATTTTCATCATACCATACTTCATCTATTTTAGGCAAAAATATTAATTCATCTAGAGATGTAATATCATTTTCTCTACAATATAATTCTTTTAAATTAGTTAAATTTTCTATTCCTTCAAGTGACGTTAATTTATTTACTTCACAATATAATTCTTTTAAATTAGTTAAATTTCCTATACCTTCTAGTGAAGTTAATTTATTTTCTCCACAATATAATACTTTTAATTTCGTTAAATTTTTCATTCCTTCAAGTGACATTTATTTATATCCTCCACAATATAATTTTTCTAAATTTATTAAATTTTTTATTCCTTCAAGTGACGTTAATTTATTTTCTCCACAAGATAATATTTCTAAATTTATTAAATTTTCTATTCCTTCAAATGAAATTAATTTATTTCCCTCACAATATATTTTTTTTAAATTAGTTAAATTTTCTATACCATCAAGTGAATTATAATTTAATAAAAAATAGATATCACTGATGTTGTATAATCAGGAGTATAATGAGTTAATCTTAAAGCATGATTCATGATTGAAACATTTGACAGTGTATTTGATTCAATTTCGGTATCTCCTATATGTACTTTTAAAGTTTTGATAAAACCTGCACCATTTACCAGACTCACATTTTCGTTTCCAATGGATGATTTATCATTTTTTGTAATTTTTAATTTTTGTTCAAGATATCCTCTAGAAAAAAAAATTGTTTTAGTATCATTAATATGAAAAACTTAGGTGGCATTCTCATCTGAACTATGTTCTTTTGGATGAATTTCTCTTAATTCATAACTTTTTATACGATCTTTATGATAATAATGAGTATCACTCAAATCATAAATCTTTTGCATTTATTTAGGAAGAATTTTTAAACCACCTCCTTTCTTTTTCATAGAAAATATTTCATTTAATTTATTCTGTACAAATGTTTGGTCTTCAATAATACGTTCAGTTTTCAATAAAACCTTTAAATATCTTTGTATTTTTTTACTTTTTCTATATAATCTATGTTTATTCACTTATTTATGCAGAAAAACCTGACCTAACAATTGATATATTTTTTAACGTAGTTATCCTCAAAAATAGGTATAAAATTAAATTCTACAACTCCTTTATTTAAATCAATTAATTCACCTTTTTGATTAGTAATCCTCATTTTTATTCTTTCAACAGGATCCGTTTTAACAGGAAAATATATCCAATTATTAAATTCTTTTGAAATTATACTACCTGGAGGATTTTTATTAACGAAAGAATAAATGACTTCTGAATTAGATTGATTTATTAAAGATCCTTTTACAACATCACAGTGAATATAAATATTATCATTTCCATTGGATATATAAGCTATTTGTTCTCATTCAACCTCTGTTTCTTCATCATAACTTCCATATGTCGGTTTTAAAAAGCCTATAATTTTATGAAAGTTACTTTTTGCAAAATCAATTACCCAACCTTTTTTCAGTTTAATAGCTATTCTTTGTCTTGCTTCAATAATACCAAATTTCACAGGAGGATCCTCACCGAATATTTTCATCATATACTCATTTAAACCTCTTATAGTACAATTACCATTTGAGATAACAATCGTTATATCTGTGTCTAATGTATACATTCTAAATATGTTATTTCCATAACTCTCACTTATATTAAACCATGAAACTTCCATAGAAAATGACTGTAAAGCTAATTTTTTTAATTTTAGAGGTGTAATAAAATTTACAGTAAATTCCTCTGATTTCTCATGACCTTCCGATTTTAATATTATCATTTATACAGAACAAAATTTTCTTTACAGTCACTAGGTTTTTGTGTAGGAAATGATTTGAGAACATTTCTAGGCGATTTACCTTTATTCCTTTCTCTTATATATTTCATACAAAATAAACCACATTTTACAGATGTAAGTTTCTGTAAAAAACTATCATTATGACCTATTTTTGGTTTTTTATTGGATGTAACAAGAAATGATTTAATATTTTTAGGAATATAGTCCTTCTTCATATTGTCATATTCACCAAACGGATCAAAATATTCCACATATTTATATTTTGGATCATTATAATAACAAACCCAATGAGTTCCAGGACCTGTTGATACATCTAAATTAATGATTCCATTTTCAAATTTTCCTATTGTTTTATATAATAAATCAGAGGTAAATACACCTCTAAATCCTTTTTCATTTTTCATATTTTCTTCAATCATTTTGTTACTAATTCCCATGATTTATATATCCCCTTTCCACGTTTTTTTCCCCAGATCCTTTCATCTTTTTTTGTACAGTTGAACTAGCTAAACCAGATAAAGCACCTGTTGCTAATGCTGGAACTGCAAATTTAGCAGCGGTTATTAAAGAGGGTATAAGTGCTGCTAGAAATGGTAAAAATCCTCCATTTTTATCTAATTGCGTTTTACTGATAGTAATTCTTTTTCCATCATTAATATGATTAATTTGAGTTTTAGTTAAATATATCTCATGATTAGGAGGTTAAGATTTATCTATTTGTTATGTTAGTTCCTCTTTATTTCTAAAAGCTGATTTAAGTTTATTTTTCTGACCTTCACTCAAATAAACTTTATTTTTTATCATTTATTATAGAAGAAATTGTTTATAATATCGTTGTACATCATTATACGTCATTTAACCATTTTTTAATAACATATCTAGCAATAAAACTACTTGATTATACAATTTCTTTGATTTACTTCCATTACATATTTTTTCTGTTAAATTTGATAATACATACTTTTTATCTATACCTTCACCTATATAAGGATAACACTCTTTCATAAGTCTTAAGATATGGATATATTTTTTCATCATTTCCATTTTATAATCTGATTCCTTAAGTTTTTCTAGATCACTTTCAGCTTTAGAATAGTTATAATTTTTAGTATTAGTTCCTTCCATTCTTTTATATGTATCTCGTTTTTCTTTAGCTATTGCTATTATTTCATCAAGATCTTTTTTAGATTTATTTATAAGATCAGAAGGTAATTCTAAATTTTCTTTTTGATAAACGGTATATCCATAAATTTATCACTGTAAAATGTAATTTTTCCTTCTGCTCTATCCATCAATTGTTTAACATCTGATGTGTAATCAAGAGGTGGAAATGAAATATTTTCTACAGCATTTTGAATACTTTTTACAACCTCTTTATTTGATTTTTCATATTTTTTAATTTCTTGAGTGACTGGTTTATGAAATTCCTCTAAGGTTTTTTGAATATCTAATTTTTTTTTATTTCATCTTCACTATTCTTTCTTATTTCTTTTTCTAATTTTACTAATTTAATTGCATCTTTTATTTGCTTTATAAACTTGTGTTTTCGTTCTTTTTCTAATTCGTTCATTTATATAATATTAATTTTTTACTGCGAGTAAATTATTTTTACAGCGAGTAAATTAATTTTTTACAGCGAGTAAATTATTTTTTACTGTTATATAAATGATAAAAATTAAAGATTACACGGAACCAGATGAGTTACCTGATCCTAATCAACATCCTTTGTTACCTAAACATCCATTTAGATTGCTTATAACAGGACCTTCAGGTTCAGGTAAAACAAATTTACTGTTAAATATGATTTATGATTTTTTAAATTTTGATGCATTATATATATGTGCAGAAGATTTATGCGAACCTAAATATTCTACATTACAAGAAATATATACAATGTTTGAAGATATAGAAAGAGAAGATATTTTGAAATGTAAGAAGAATAAGAAAACATTACTAGAATTATGTGATAAATACAAAAAAGGAGTATTCTTTTCTTCAGATGATTTTATTACAGTAGATGATTTAAATCCTTCATTAAAGAATTTAGTTATTTTCGATGATTGTGTGACTGAGAAAGATCAAAAAACCATTCAAGAATTATTTATCTGATGTAGAAAGAAAAACGCATCTATTATTTATTTATCGCAGTCTTACTATACAACACCTATCAATATAAGAAATAACTGTAGTTACTTTATATTTTTCAATGTTCAACCAAAAGAAATGCAACAGATTATAAGAGAGATAGATGGTAAATTAAGTACTGAAGAATTCAAACAAATATATAATAAAAGTGTTCAAAAACAGTTCGATTTTTTAATGTTAGATTTAGTTAATCCAAAAATAAGATACAGAATAAAAATTTGATCCTATATAAATGAAATGGAAGAATATTTAGAAAAAAGATTGTATGTTTACAGAAAGAGTAGAAATTTGTATCAAAAGATAAGTATTTCATTATCAGTAAGTAAGGTCATTCTAAGTGGAACGAGTTTATCAACAATAGCCTTTCTACCGCTCGCTTTTTTGAGTTTATCGGTTGGTATAGTGGAAGCTATTGATCTAGCATTAAAAATAGCAGAAAGAAAGGAAGAATATAGACATTGTTCTAATTTTTATAAAGAACTCATTAATTCGTTTAAAGCTAAGGATATGACAGAAGAAGAAATTTATATGCGAGGAAAGGATTTCATAAAAAGTTTAAAATTTAATCCAGTTGAAAAATATGTAAAACAAATGCAATTGAATGGATATAAATTTATTCATCCTAAATAAATAAAAGGTGGTGATATAGTTGGATGGTTACAAGATAAAATAAATCCTCCAGAAATGCATTTACCAGGATATCAATATTGTGGTCCATTTACAAAATTAGAAAAAAAGATTAAAACGAGGTGATCCTGGAATAAATAAAGTTGATAAAGTATGTAAAAAACATGATATTTCTTATAGTAAAACAAAAGATACAAAACAGAGACATGTTGCTGATCAAGAATTAATAGATGATTTAAATGCAATACAAGATCCAACATTTCGAGAAAGATTAGATAGAGGATTTATTAAACCTATTATTGAAGCTAAAAAAACTTTTGTGTTAGGAATATCTCCTAATATGTATTGTGTCAAGTGTAAAAAGAAAACCGAAACTCAAAATTATTATGAAACTACTTCTAAAAATAATAAACCAGTTATTATAGGTATTTGTACAATTTGTGGACGTAAAACGAATACTTTTTAGGAATTTAAAAGACATATTATAATCCAGAAACAGGTTATTGTGGTATTCAGGAATTGAAAAGAAAAACAGGATTACCTAATGTTGAAGAATTTTTACATGAACAAGATGTATATACTAGATATAAGCCTGTCATTCGTAAATTTAAAAGAAGGAGAGTTTATGTTCCAAACAGTAATAATCAATTTGACGCTGATTTGTTATTTATAAAAAATTATAACAAATATAACGATGGAACTAATTATTTGTTAACAGTTATAGATGCTTTTAATAAATATTCTTGGGCTTTCCCTATAAAAAGAAAAACATCTGAAGAAGTCGTACAAGGTTTCATACAAGTTTTTAAAGAAAGAAAGCCAAAATTCATTTTGACAGATGAAGGTATTGAATTTATAGGAAAAGTTACACAAAAATTATTCAAAGATAATAATATACATTGGTTTACGACTTATAATAAAGAAATAAAATCTGCAATAGCTGAGAGATTTAATAGAAGTATAAGAGAAAAAATTATAAAATATATGCACGCTAACAATACTAAAAGATATATTGATATTACCCAAATTACTTAAAAATTATAACAATTCATATCACAGATCTATTAAAATGACACCCATTGATTCTAGTCGAGACGAAAATGAATCTCAAGTTTATAAAAATTTATATAAAGAAAAAGTAATTAGAAAACCTAAATTTAAGATAGGGGATAGAGTTAGAATATCAACAATTAAAAAAAACATTCAGGAAAGTAGATGATTCTACATTTGCGGAGGAAATTTTTATGGTTTCTGAAGTAATCAAAACAGATCCAATTACTTATCGATTAAAAGATTTAAACAGCAAAGAAATTGAAGGAACTTTTTATGAAAATGAAATGGTAAAATATAATAAAAAATATGATGTATATAAAATTGAAAAAATCATAAAAAAGAAAGGAAATAAATATTTTGTAAAATGGTTAGGATATCCTGATGAATTTAATAGTTGGACATATGAATTAGTCTAAATAATGATGTCATCCAAGATAAGGGGGGTTTAGAAAATAAATTAAATATGTTATTAATAAGATTTTGTAGTAAATAAATGAATTTTAACTTCTTTGACGTTGTTGAAATGGTTGAATCAATTGATATTTCAAATATAGGGGTCCTGCTCATAATGTTTGAAATTTAAATTATCAAATTCCAAAGTTTATTCCTGTAAAAATCCATACTTTAACAGGTTATGATTCTCATTTGTTTATAAAAGAACTTTGATTTGATAAATCAAAAATAGATGCTATACCTAATCCTGAAGAAAAATATATATCTTTCAGCAAAAAAAAAGGAGGTATGAAATTGAGATTTATTGATTCATTTAAATTTATGTCTTGCAGTTTAGATAATTTATCAAAAAACTTGAGACCAGAGAATGAAATAAATAAATGTCCTCCAAAAAAATACGGAAAATGAAATATATTAAATACTTAAAATCAAAATTTAGAGAGACATCATTACATTTTCCTGATGATAAATTAGATCTCATTACAAGAAAAGGTGTATATCCCTATGATTATATGGATTCTAGACATAAATACAAAGAAACAGAATTATTTTCAAAAGATAAATTTTATAATAAATTGAATGAATGTTATATAACTGATGAAGAATATAAACATGCTCAACGTGTTTGGAAAGAATTTAATATAAAAAATTTAGGTGAATATACAGATTTATATGTCAAAACAGATGTATTAATTTTAACAGATGTATTTGAAAATTTTAGAGATGTTTGTTTAAACACTTATAAATTAGATCCAGATTGATATTTTACTGCTCCTGGTTTATCTTGGGATGTAATATTAAAAATAACAGAAGTTAAATTAGATTTATTAAATAATTATGATATGATTCTCATGATAGAAAAAGGTTTAGGAGGAGGTGTTTTACAATGTTGTAATACCGTGTTCATGCGGAGTACGATCACGTTAAACATGTGGGTCCGTAAGTCCTTCCGAGAGGTTGGTGGTAGGGGAAGGAGGGTACGGTCCCTGTGGATGCCTCCCCCACTGGGTTCCGGTCTAAATTGGGTGGCACTTCCCGGCCGTCCAAACAGTTACCTTACACCTTTCTGGTAGGTCGGACGGTCTGGGTCTCAACAACAACAATGTTGTAATAGATATGGTAAAGCAAATAATAAATATATGAAAAATTATGATAATAGTAAAGAATCCAATTATTTAATGTATTTAGATGCTAATAATTTATATGTATGGGCTATGAGTCAATATTTACCATATGGAGAATTTAAATGGTGTAATGATTATGAAATAAATTACATTAAACGTGAAGTATATAACCATAAAATAAAAGATGATCCAGAGAATGGATATATATTTGAAATTAGTTTAAGATATCCAAAAGAGTTACATGATTATCATTCAGATTTACCATTATGTCCTGAAAATAGAATTCCTGAAAATTCGAAACAAAGTAAGTTATTAACAACTTTATACGATAAAGAGAAATATGCAGTTCATTATAGAAGTTCAAAACAATATTTGAAAATGGGTTTAAAGGTTGCAAGAGTACATAGAGTTATTACAATTTAAACAATCGAATTGGTTGAAAAAATATATAGATTTAAAGACTGAAATGAGAAAGAAAGCTGCTAATGATTTTGAGAAAGATTTTTATAAATTGATGAATAATTCAGTATTTGGAAAAACTATGGAAAATATAAGAAAACGAATCGATTATTTGTAATTATGATCATTTTGTTATTTTCAATTAAGATTATTTTGTAATTATGATCAAGTTAAAAAATTAATTGCTAAACCTAATTTCAAATGTAGAACAATTTTTGATGAAAATTTGGTAGCTGTTCACATGAAAAAATCAAAACTATATTTTAATAAACCGATTTATCTTGGTATAAGTATATTAGATTTATCTAAACATTTAATTTATGATTTTCATTATAATGTTATGAAACCGAGATATAAGGACAATATTAAGTTATTATATATGGATACAGATAGTTTTATATATGATCTTAAAACAGGTGACTTTTATGTAGATATGAAATCAATGATTGATTATTTCGATACATCTGATTATCAAGTAAATAATCCATATAATATACCTTGATGTAATAAAAAAGTATTAGGTAAAATGAAAGATGAAAATAGCGGTGTGATTATGGAAGAAATTGTAGGTTTAAGAAGTAAAATGTATTCAATAAGATTAGAAAAACTGAGTGTTGAAGAATACAATAATAATGTAGAAGACAAAGAAAACCATAAAAAATTTGAAACTAAGAAGTCTAAAGGAACTAAGACTAGTACCGTTAAAAACAGAATATCATTTGAAGATTATAAAGACTGTTTATTGAATAAAAAAGATCAGTATAGAACACAGAATTTAATTAGAAGTAAGAAACATGAATTGTATTCAATTCAAGTGAACAAGATAGCTTTATCAGCAAAAGATGATAAACGATTTATATTAGAAGATGGTATTTATACTAGAGCTTTAGGACATTATAAAAATGTTTCTAAAAATAATTCTATATAAATGAATGAGTGTTTAGGTGATATTCGAGCTTTAAATTTTACAAATTCTGAAGAAATTTACTATTTGACTTATCTTTGTAAAGAATTGTATGATAAATATGATCATACCAAAAAACGATTATCAGAAAGTTTTCAAAGGATGACTGTATTAATTGAAAAGGAAGAAAATGAAGATATTAAATTGAATGGATTAGGAGTTTTATATGTTATTTCAAAGAGCTTATTCTATTATGATTAGCAGGGTGGATTTATATTTATAAAAATGTTTACTAATAAATGGAAGAGTTCAATAAACTGAGAGGTTATCCCAAAACGTTGAAATTAAATGATTTAAATCCAGGGGAATATGATCTGATATCATTGAGAAAAATTAATACTAAATATGGAGATTAAGAAATCATAAAGTTAGATGTGGAAGTTGAAGAAAAAGAGTATTACCTTGCGAATAAACGTGGAAAACTTTCTGATGAATCAATATTTAAAATCAATAAAGGTAGATATATATTTAAGTATTCACGTATGATTGATGATAAATACGAATATGAATTAGAGAAAGCTTAATCATTTTTAAAGATTAATTGTATCTAATTTAGGTGGGGGTAATGTTTCCCCACCTGAAAATTTATTATTATATATATAGTATATTATAATTTCTTTTTTATCAATTTTATATAATTTATAATATTATATTCTTCTTTATATTTATCATTTTCTGAGACGATCCTATTTTGGGATCGTGATATCTAAACTTGCCTCTTTTTTAATTTTGACATTTTTATAATTCTTTTTTAATTTTATGGGGGGTCTCAACCCCACCCTTATTTTTAATATATTAGAGAGCTTCCATTCAGTTCCTCTTTTTCACGCATTTATTTTATACGTCTAGCTTTTTAACTAAAAAAGTTCACTGTTAAAGGTACACATATTAGAGGACTTCCATTCATTTGGAGGTCCTCTTTTTTCACGCATTTATTTTATATGTCTAGCTTTTTAACTAAAAAAGTTCAGTAATTCACTGTTAAAATTTGGTCAAAATGTGAAAAAGGTATATATACACCTTTTTAGCTATAAAAATCATGTTTTTAATATTATAATGGATCGAGGCCTTTTTTTTTTATAAAAAAAAAGATAAAATAATCTGTAAAATCATGTTTTTAGTGTAAAAAGAATATGTGCGCTCAGACGTGTATATATATATATATATATATGTATATATATATATAATTAATTAAATACAGTTAATTCTATAACTGTAAATCACATGTGGAATATCCGTGTGTGATTTACAGTTATGAAACACATAAATAACAAGCAGAAACTATGATTGCAACTATTTTTGAAATACTAGGGGGCACTGCCCTCTGCTCACTATGCTCGACAACTACCGCAACTCGCTTCGGGATCTTTGCTTTCTATTCGCTGGCGCTCAGTTAACTCCTTCCGAGACATATTTCATGCTACCTGTTAAGCAAGCGTAATACGTCCAATATGAATCTGCCCTTTGTTCGCTAGCACTTATTAACCCATGGAGCTCTTTTCGTGAGCTATTTCATACCGGCCAGAGTACACACTCGTTCTCCCAATGGGTTATGCTAAATTAATATTTGCATATGCAGAATAATTTTCATTTCAGCAGTGCACAGGGAATAGAATAACTCATAAACTAAAGAGAAATATAGTGATGGCAAACAATGGCCAGATTTTATGTTTAGCATTTATAAACAAGTTGAAAACGTAGGTATTTTTTAATATTAACCGTTCCAAAAATGACTGAATCTAGACGCTGAATAGCTAATTCAATATCCCTGGTCCCCATGCTTGCCGAAGATGTTTCGAAACTTTGGAAATCACACCCGTTGGTGATCTTCCATTCACCAGTTTTGCGCTTGGTATTCACCCATCAGCATGGAATAGTCGATATCTGCTATGGCAGTACAAAACTTGCTATATTACATGACTTTACAAACTTTTATGGGATTTAAAAAATGCAAAATTTACGATGTAGCCGACTTTCAAATATTCAAAAATTATGATCAAAATTAACAAAAATACAAAGATAATATCATAATCCCAGAACTCGCTTCTAAATAGTCGGCTTCTGTGAATATGTTTCACAACGTTCAGATTTTCACAGATCCAGTTTCAAGAGCACCATAACAATATATTTTATTATTAACACAATTCCATTCCCTACTCATGGTATTAATAAAAAAATGAAGTAGATGATATATCCCACGAAAGTAAAGGTAATCACAAACCACTAAAATATTGATAAAAGGAATACAGAGAAAATAAGTACAAATATGGTGTAGTAGAATTTTATCGCTAGCTTCAGGAGTTTTGGAAAGTTTTCTCAATAAAAGGCAGGCAAAGGTTAGTCTACTGTAAATATCTTATGTACCGTACTTGAAGAAACTTATTTTTATCAAAATCAATAAAGGCTCTGATTCAGGATGTCTTAAACATAGAGATGAAGTAATATGAATTTATTGAGTTATGTTTTCGGTGCTACATTTGCTAAAGTAATGGCGTTATTAATGGATATGAGATGTATTAAACAAGGTCATATATCATTTTCAATAATTCTCAAATGTAATAACAGGTAAT
The DNA here is from genome assembly GCA_951213105.1 of Amaurobius ferox. Classification (NCBI taxonomy): domain Eukaryota; kingdom Metazoa; phylum Arthropoda; class Arachnida; order Araneae; family Amaurobiidae; genus Amaurobius; species Amaurobius ferox. Next base: position 34,985,962 of record OX578144.1, on the reverse strand, counting down.
AAAGTTATGTTTCGCAAAAACAAATGCTAATTTTAGAAGAATATATATACATATATTTCCATCAAATTGATAATAAGAGTCATTCGTGCAGGTCACTAAAATTCATTAATTAAAGTTAGTAATATGGCATATAACATATTAATATATGCAATTAAAAGAACTAAACAAGATACATATTTTTAAGGTAGAACAAATACACTAACCGACACAGAAAATGTAACACCGTGAAAGAGCGAATACAGTGTGATTATGAAGAACACACAGACAGAGATGGAATATATAAATAAGTGATATTAATAAATAAGTGATGGGTAGTGTAATAAAGTAATGTTTTAGACAGGGTGATCAGTAGGTAATAGTAGGCGATACAAGCAGAAACCCTATGCGGAACATTTGCCATGAGCGTGGGCACAGTTTCCTGAGGAACGGATTATTATATGCATTCCACCATCCTCCACATGTCGTCCTTTGTTTGAGGCTGGAGAAAAGCAGTCAAACGACGACCAATCACTTCTAATACATGCTTGATGGATGAGAGATATCTGGAGACAGTTGAGACCAAGGAAGTACCTGGATATCTTGCAAGGCCTGTCTGCTGATGGTTGCCGTGCGAGGTCGCGCGTAATATTGCTGAAAAACAATATTTTGCAATCGCTGAATGTAGTTCAGTGCAACCGGCAGCATCACCTAATCCCCTTATCACCGTGCCGTCATTGTGCCGATCTGATACGAACCAGAGGTGACCGGCTATCAAAGCCGATGGCATCCCAAAATATAATGATGCGTTGTCGAGCAGTATGCCGCTCAAAAGTCGCAGCAGGATTGGATCTGTTTCCACGTCGCTCCCAGGTTCACTGCACACGACGACTGTCATTCCAGAGACATAACAGAGACACCTCTCTGAACACTGCCCTGTCCCATTCAGTCGTCTAAGAGGTTTGGGCCCCTTATGCGACATTGCGGTGTGTATATATTGCACTGATAGTTACAGTGTTTATAAACACAATGTATAAGATGAGTAATCACAATATAAAGTTTCGTCAAAAGTGTCATTTTTAATTTTTAATATTTTAACCAGAAAGAATAAACAATTTTAGTAATTTTGATTAGGTAATGTGAGGTTGCAGCTGCTAAAGTACGAATATATACAAAGCTTTCAGCATGGAACTGATAAAATTTGTATCCTTGTAGAACATATTCCGATCGCATATACGCCCTAGAATTTTTCCCGAAGAGTAAAAATACTCCTTGACTTATTTTGAAGGAGTATTTCGCTTTCCAGAGGAGTAATTTTTATCCAATGAACAATTAATCATGGGAACTTCCGTAAACATCGTGAATGGCCATTTCTTTTGTTACAAAATCAATGCTTAAAAATACGCCTTACTTAATTTTCAAAGCTTACTTTCCTATTTTATAGCGTGAAATACGCGTATAAGGGCGTTATCTCGAATTCTTAATAGATGCGTTTAAATAGCGCTCGTGTTAGAAAGAACATTTTGATTTCATTGCTAGACAACAAATATCACCCTGTAATGTTTAATTATTATATACAGTACTAGTTATACAGTTTTTCTGGAACTTAATACTGCCTTTTTGATTAAATAATGCAATATCATGATCATGTTATCAATTTAGGGCAGAGTATGTTATATCTTATAAATTACAAAATATCTGCACAAGTTATAGAATTTAGTATCGAATCTCGCATTCCTTCTTTAATTATAGTCTCTGCTTTAAAGATGCTCACATTTACGTGCATCAACTGGCACCATCCCAAAATATCTACAAAATGTTCAGAACATCTTAAAACGTACATTTTCTTCTTAGTATAGAACTCTAAAATTTCAGGAAACACTAAAATTTTCATACAACCCTTTAAGGAAAGAAAAGAACACTGCTTACAAGATAAAAATCGTGAGTGATATGAATCAAGAAAAAAAAAATGGCAAATTCTTCCAAAAGTTTACAAACGAAAAAAACAACAACAGCAAAAGAAAAAGCTTGTGACATTTTTAGAAATTGTGGTTATCCGCTTTTTTCTGTAAGTGCACAAAAATAAATTTTTGATGGATTTTTAGTTGCAGAGGGTAACAGCTTGCATCAGCTACGCCTAATGCCCAATCGAAAAAAAAATCTGATGGATCATCTACGAATAGCTCAAACAGATTGATTTTGATCATATTTTTTATTTTTGCTATTTTATGCGTATTTTGGATATATTGATCTAAAACTCATTACCATGGAAATTAAAATTATAAAGCATTTTAATATGACTAAGGCATTCCTCAAAACTGGTTCATTTTTAGTGTGTTTATAAAATGGGTCAGGATCATATATCCCGCTTATCATACTTTGTTGCTCTAATTTCACTAGATTTCCTCTATGTATTATGAAATGTAATTATTGTTTCCTGATTTATCATTCTTTTTTATAGATTATAATTCCATGAAACATTTACATTTAAAAAAATTGAGTTCTAATCATGAGGTTCGCTAAAAATGTTATCTACCTATAGATACTGAAGCATCCACACAAAATCTGCCGAACTTCAAGTCGTTGTTAAAATTCGAGCACATTTCCGTATAAAAACAGCAGGGATGTAATATATCTGTTTCCCAAAAAGCAAACGATCGAGACCTAGTTTCTAATTTTTCCGCCGTCTGTAGTTCCATGTTCGACCAGCATTTGCAATGACCATTGACAAGTTGAAAGGACAGACGTTCAATCGCGTTGGCAACTACCTTCCACCACCAGTGTTCCTTCCTGGGATCTCCTAGGTGGTTTTCTCCCGTATTGGAGCAGCGGAATACGCAAAAGTGAAAATAGTAAACGGTCCTATGTAAGGAGAACGAGAAAATTTTTCACGTTGAAAATCATTTACAGAGAAGTTCTGTATTCCTATTTATAATTGTAGTAAACTGCTGTTATAAAACTATACATTTCTAGCAGTTCTGATAGGATAAAACGTTTTCACAACTTGAACATTTAATTTCACACTCATGATCGATGTGATGAAGTAATGACCCGTCAAGCATGAACCCTTTGTTTACGCAGTGGATTACCCGCAGAAGTCGCCATAGCTAGCGAAGGGAATGTTCTGAGACCTACGCAACGTCATCAATGACTATCAAGCCCAGTTGAAAGTGGTTAAGATTTTTAATAAAATGGCGAGGGCGTTGCAATTGTAAATGAAACCCTTCAGGGTGTAGATTATCGACATGGGGCGCATTTGAAAAGTCAACAGACTGATCTAGAAAAATTCTTTGTTCATTGTGTATATATAACTAGACCTTAACCAAAACGAGTTTTCAAACGACTGCGGTTATGATCATGCAGCTATGAACTGGTTTTTAAACGCTCTAGTCATGACCAGGGGCCCGCAGATAGCTTTTAAACATGCCCATGGAAAACATCCCTCTAGTTTCATATCTAAATGTGAAATGTCTTCTTCATGATTCTGAGAATGTCGACATGAATAGAATAATGGGGTCAAAATTGAGCGATCGACTGTTTGACCCTTTCTGAAAAGAAGGTTTTAAACCCAATTCCATCGCAACGATTATACGGGACACATTTCGTAAATACACTGTCTTTTTTAATAACTTAAGGAACGGAAAGCTCGCGGGTTTCACCACTACACATAATGCATCGACACATAAAATTTGATATCGACAGGTGGATTCTTTATTGAATTGTCATATCCTTACCACACACACACAAATATACACACACTCATACATGTTCATAAACACACAGAAACACTTGCGCAAATTCACACAAACACTTACACAGAGAGACAGAGAGACAGCAAATTTTCAGAAAAAAAATGTCTAATGGGTTAAAACAATCTTAGAAAAATTTTTCTTTGCCGAAAGCTTGAATTTGAAAATTTTCAAGAAAACAATAGTTTCTCCATTCCATACAATAAGAGAATAAAAGTGGGGTGTATTTAAATAGAATTTAAACATTTTTAAAATGAATAATATCAACATCTAATATAAAAAGCCATAGTAAAATTACAAAATTAAAAACTCAAATCTTAGAAATAATATTACGACTTAATACCATACATGCGTCTACAATAAACTCCCGTACACAAATGAAACAAATAGAATTAAACTATCTATCTAGGTTGCGAAGTAAATTGAATTAGACGCTTAAGCTATCTCCCGCAGAAACAATATTTCACTGTCAAAACCATCTGTTTGCTATATTTTTCATCTTTTAAACAGGCACAGATATAATCAATTTGGAGACAAGATTTATATTTTTACGGAAACTTGAGCATATATTTTGTTATGAGAAATTGTTAAAATGTTTTGGGGAATATTTTAAATTTATGAATAAAAAATACGTTGATGCATTTGATATAAAGTCTGAAATGAGTCTTCTGTAGCGATTTTTATTTAATCATTATTTTTTAAATAAAGTCAAATTGATTAGAATATTTAGAAGTGTGGGATTTATTATACAAGTAATGTTATAACTGTAAGCAACTGAAAGTCCGTTAACTGACTGTAGAGTTTGATTGTTGTGTAAGAGGTGCTTTTATATTAACACTAGCCAAGGTGCTTTTAATTGACCAGCTAAATCATTTGTCAGAAAATCTCTTAATTTGCGATAGTTGTTAAATGTGATCAACGGCATTATTTTGTAGATAAATTATCGTAGTAGTCAACTATTAATTCACTTGCAATATTGTGTCGTTTCAAGTTGTTGCTTCTTATACTGTTACACCAATCAATCTTGTTTTGTCGCCTAATGTGTCAAAATTGCGTAACACGAATAATTTTACGTTAATAGTTCGCTTTCACGAAAAACAATTGACTGTTGTAACAACGTTAACTGCAACAACAGTAAATTGCAAAACGGAACGGTTGTCATAACTGTTGACTGCTGCAACAACATCAACACCACCCGCTTCTGCTTTTGGCGTCTGCAAAATTTGGTAGCTGCAAGCGGTACTAAAAATCCTGTTGTGAACTGTTGTACAATGTACCTGCAAAAGTGAAAAGCAGAGTATATTTCTTTTCACCTTATTTTAATTATCAGTTGCTCAATTTAGCCATGATTTCAGATAATTGAATGAAATAAATAATTTCTGCTGTTTCTAACAGTGACTCAAAAAGAGCCTTTGTCTAATAGATGACTTCAAAATATATACTTAGTGGTTTATTAGAAATAGGTATAATATCCAGTCTCTCATTGAAATCTAAGTACATCCTCTAAGTACATATGCCAAAATTAAAAATCATTACTGCAGTCCGAAGGAGCCGAAATGGTTTCGCATGAGTAGTGTTGCTGCTATGAGTAGTTTGTTTTCTTTAAATATTAAGTTCAAATTACTAAAATATCAAAATTATTATCATTATATTTCGTAAACTAAAACATTGTTCAAAAATCCAATTATATATCCTTTTAGGGTATTGAAAGATATACAAAGTATTTGTTTACTATTCAGAATTATCACTTTTAGTTTCCGAGATATAAGCTATTCAACTTTTAGGCTGTTGAACTTTTAGGCTGATACATTTAGGCTGTTGAAGGCCCAGACCACACAGCCAACCCTAAAGCTTACGGCAATCAAGCATGTGGAAGGGTACATTTAGGCTGTGTAATATACTATAAAGATTTATGGTTTCTGACTAGTCATATAAAGGGCCCAGACTGGTTTACGCCATTTCTTAGCTGTCCTGACCCGAGAGGTCAGGAAAGCCATAAATAAAGGGGGTTCATGTACAGGTGTGGTCGAACCAGAAAAGCTACTGGAGGCTAAAGATGAAACAATGTTTTTGGTTAAAGGTATAACCATTGAGGAAGTGTTTTCGCATCGCCCAGAGGTCAACCAATGAGATACGGTGGGCGTATCTAGATCTCAGGCAAAATAGGTTGGAGGACAGGAAGACTGTTCAGCAGACAAGATGAGCATATTCATAAAGTTCCAGACAGATGCATGGACAAGGTGGAACAGACGAAGTTAAGTAAGTGACACAGATGCAGGAGAAGGTGCAATTGACGAGGCTGGCAATGCATCGAGTTACTCACACCGTCCAGTCATGATTCATATATTATCAAGTTACGGATTCCTTAAATGAATGTCGAATTTAGGAACCGGTGTGAAGAGTCACAGTCGGGGCCTTCTCAAAAAGTGAGAGGCTATGCGAGCCAAGAGTGTATTTTAGCAGTCAGTATGCAAATATATTAGTGTGGTGTGAAGACATTCAGTCTTATAGTAAATACTGAAAGGTGGTTCAATAACGAATGGCCCACAAATGCCTAAAGACAACAAGGAGTTTTGTACCTATTATAAAATGGCATAATCAGTTTTGGATATTAGTATGACTGGTCTCACATATCCAATCTCCTCCTTAAAAATATAATTATTATAATTAATTTAAGATTATAATGTTCTTAATAAATAATGTTTATTTTAAAGTTAAAATGGGTGAAGTCAATTGTGTAGTATTATGTTAATATATTAATGGTTGGATTTTTTGCTACACAATGCAATATGTACGACTTTACGAGTTACGACCATGCTCTACGCTTAATTAAATATGTTTCTTAAATGTTAAGTTTAACTATAAGTTTTGTTTTTGTGTACCACACAGTCTTCTTCAAATTGACAAGACTAGTTCTCGAAAATTGAAAGAGCTCTGTAGAAACATATTAAACTTGATATATTACTCAGCATTTTTGTACCTTACTGCTTAAATATACCTTTTATAGTTTCGACATTTTGAATCAAATAAATCAAAGAGCTCAGAGAACTCGCTCAGAAGAAAGCATTTTAGTCTATTTAAAAAAAAATTCAATGTCTTAATATGGTTTTTGTATATTCATAAATATCACCCAATTTCTGACAGTACATGTAAAAATTGTCTCCATTTTCATTCATTATAATTAGAGATATATGCGTCAAATTAGTTTACATTTTTAGTTTATTATTACACAGTATTAATTGTTATTAATTATCATTATTATTATTATTACTTACACAGCATCATTATTACACAGTATTTATTATTACACAATATTAATTATTATTACACAGTATTCTGTATTCACAGCCATCTATACCTCGATCACAGATTTTATTCCCATCAGAAATATGTAGGTGGAATTTTTGATAATGTATTTCAGATTTTGAAAATAAACGTACAAATATGAAACATATACGTACAAGTATGTATTAGTTAAATATATATTTGATGCATTAAACAAATATATGTTGTTTCCAGAGGAACTAGTACTTTTAATTTTATTAATATCTCATTATTTCAAAAACGTTTCGTTACACAAGAAAAATCCTGCATCTTTCCATTGTAATAGAAATGGGGGCATGCAGTGCCTATAACTTAGTCCAGGTCTAGATAAAGGTAAATATTGATTCCCTTGGCCATCCAAAATGCATTTATCTAAAACATTTTTGTTTATTCCTGGCAACAGTCAGGCATTTGGCGCAGGAACATTAGTTCCAGGTCACAGCTTGCTTTTTTGAATGACATCTAATGGCTGAGTAATAAATAAATGTTCTAACCTGTTTTGTATCACTGTGCAAACTATCTGAATTTTACTGGTATTAAAAATATATAGTAACATTTTGTCTCTTTAGTAAAACGCAAAATAATTCGTAAGTTTAAAAATATATTTTAATAAAATATATTTTGCAGACAGTTTAATCAGACTCTTTGTTATTAGACTAACTGTTATTATTAAAATTAAACTTCTGTTACAAAATTAAACGTATATGAAAATTTAGCGTATATAAAATTAAACGTACATTTCTAAACTTCATTATTGAAATTGAATTAGTGTTAGTTTAAGATGTATTTATATATGTTAATTGGTATTCAAATATATAGTAACATTTTGTCTCTTTAGAAAAATTCAAAATAATTTATGTTTAAAAATAAATTTTGTTAAAAATGAATTTTACAGACAGTTTATTTTATTCGAATTTACACATGAATGGTTACATATATCTTTCGAGATTCAAATTAAAAAAATAGTAGTTATTATATTTAAATTCATATGAATATAAAAATACAAAATACATGTAAGTAAAATGTAAATCGTTGCTATATATTTTTATATTTATATTATGATATATTTACAACTTGTCACAAGTGTTCCTGTCTTTAAAATGAAAATTAAATATATAGGGGAAAATATTTGAAATACTTCAGATTTAAAAAATTAGGTAAATAATTTTAATTTATGAATATGGAATTTGCTAATATAGTTTTCACATACATGTATACAAATATACATTTATTTGAAAATTGAATATTTTGGTGAGGAGGAAATAATTATTTAGGATGTTTTTAAACATATACTTTTTCTAAAGTAAAAATATTGTTAGTAACAACATAAGCAATTGATCAAGTACCAACCTCTTCCAAAAGCAGAAATAGGTATTTTCATTAAAATTCATAAGACATAGTAGCCATTTCAGCAAAGATAAAATCATTCATCATTTTCCAAAAATATATTACCACTCGTTGTTTTCTTATAGACATGTCCTTAATTTTGTTAAATTATCTCACTCTGCTTTATTTTTCTTAAAGAAGAAAGCTAGTTTATGCATTCAGACTTTTGTATACTTTTTTAAAGTTTATATTTCTACTATCGAAGTACTTTTATTTCGGAAAACTTTAACGACAAATTTGCTTAAGTATTTTGCAGTATTTAAAACATTGTAAGTCTCTAAAGATATTTAAAGTATGTCAAAGTATTTAAAACTTATTTGACACTTATAGCTAAATTGGCAACATATTTTCTTCCCACCAGTTTTCACTTTCTGCATTGGTAAAGTCGTCGATAAAATAAACATCAATACATTCAAAATGACTCCGTCCTATTCTTATATAAATAAGATTAATCACACAACTTTGATAGAAGGTCTTTATTACACTTCTTATAAGACGAACTATATAGAAAAAAAATCGGAGCGTTTTCGAGCTTTAATATGCTCTTACGGGGTTATTACAATGCATTAAAAGGAAAGTTTTCTCAAACATAGGCAGAAAATTATCATTAACAAAATAATAACCTCCATAGTATTCTCCTTTTCGAGTCCCTTTTTATTTATTTCTACTGTGCGTCGATTTGTAATTTTGACCCCGTTCAAATTTTAAGTTATGCTTGGCGACTCATTCTCCACTCTATGCAATTCAAGTCTCTTTATAGTTATCTTTGACGTCATCCTCATGGGGATTGGGCTTGACTGTCCTTTCTGGATTTGCATTCCTGTAATAAAATAGTATTTTTAATTGTACTTTTCTTGAGATATACTTGTTTTTGAATCCGTTAAAAAATATTTTATGTTTTTTGTGTATTTTTCCTTAGATAATCGAATGTTCATTCACTAATTGTATTTATGCAAATTTGTCATCTTTACTGGTCTATATGTGAACGATCCTTTTTATTTTCCACGTAGCCACTGATGACGAGCGTATTAACGCTCGAAAGCGCTCTGGCATTTTTCCATTTTGTACGTCTTATAAAAAGTGTAGTATTAAAAAAACCTCTATCAAAGTTGTGTGCTTAATCTTATTTATTTGAAATTAGATGTGACACCAACTTATTTATCTATTCTTATATGTTCACGTAAATAATTAACAAGCATTTATCTTTGCATTTGAGAACATGGCTCCCCTTTACGGTGTTTTTCTTTCGATACTTTATATTATTTAAAAATGTAATATACAGAAACCCCCAAAGCAATGAATTCCCAAACGTGAATGTCGATTATCTTGCCCATCGAAAATGCATTTATCGAAATACTTTTTGCTTATTCTTGACATCAGTCGGATATTTGGAGCAAGGACATTCGTTCCAGGTCATAGCCTGTTTTTCGAGTGACATCTAATGGTAGGTAAAAAAAAAAAGGATTCTAACCTGTTTTATATCTGTCTCAGAAAGATGTATGGCTTTATCTTGCTTAGCAAATACAAAATAGCAAACATTTATTTTATAGATATAAACTATTAAACCTGAAACTGTAAGAATTATTTTGAATATAATAAATATGTCATTATGATAATTTCACTTCAAATTTGTACAGTAAACAGTGTATGATGTCCATGTGATACGAGAGAAAGCCAAGGTGTTTTGAAATGATTTAAACATTTTGAAATGTTCAGAGAGAAATATAAACGTATATAATCAGGGGTGTAGTCGAGGGAGGACGCGGGCGGACGCAGAACCCCCACCTTTTCTCCTGATGTCAAGCGTACCCCCACTTTTTACTTTGTAAGGGGACGCTCTTTTTTTAAATTTATATATACATATATAACCCCTTTGCAGCTTGTAAAAGTTGAAAGGTTCTTTGAGATAATTTCATTTCAAAATGCAAGAATCTTAATTGATTTTTCTTTCTTGAGCTGAGAATCATATGCTTTGGAGCACAATTTTTGGTTTTTAATAAATAACTAAGTAAAATTAGAATAATTATTATTCTTTTGATTTTATCAACATATTAAGAGCTCGAGTTGGAAAGTAAAAAAAGAAAAAAAACCAAAAAAAAAACTGGATACAATTGAAAAAGTATCTCAATACAAAATTCACGATACATTTAGAGACTAGGGTCGTTACTCAAGGCATTTTATATGGGTGATACTTGTATAGCGATACTTCCCAGCCCTATGTCAATCACAGAAATTATACAGTATTGGCTAAAATTCTTCAAAAAAAAGAGCGTCCCCCCACCTTTTTTTTTACGACTACACCACTGTATATAATGTAATATAATGTATAAAAGTACAGAAAGTTATATAATGTACAGAAAGTATATAAAGTAATATAATGTCCAGAAAGTACTATAATACGTAGAAAGTAATATATAGGAGATATGATGAGATGACATGTGTGTTTATGCATGATAGTTTATGAACCCGCTTATAATTTTTCATATATACGTACATAGTATAATGAATAAGAAAAGTATTGTGATGGGGTCGAAAATTCGAATTCGAGTTATCGACGGGGAAGCACGATTCAAGCGTCCGTGAACACAAATAAAATATGTTTGAGGCGATGTGTGTGTGTGTGTGTGTGTGTGTGTGTGTGTGTGTGTGTGTGCGTGTGTGTGTGTGTGTGTGTGTGCGTGCGTGCGTGCGTGCGTGCGTGGAAACTTATATTTTTTAAACTCAATCGAATGTTCAGAACCCTCTTAAATTATCAAGTGAAATTTTGAAAAAATTATCAAAAAATCAAAATGTTTCATAAAATTACGTAAACAGTCATTTCTTATGTAAATTTTCATTAGAAAACGATTGACTCAAACTGTAAAACACTAGCATAAACCGATCTCAAGACATAGCACATTTTTCAAATGAATTTATAAAAATATCACATAAAATAAAATTATATGAACTATTGTTAAATATGTTAATATAATGCGATAAATTTGGAGACCTCATACTCGTGGATCTAACTCGTCCTATGCATGAGAAAGTATAATTTGGGTAATTATTTTTTATTTGGACGCCAATAATCATTTATCTGCTATAAGAACAACTTGTTTCACCATCCATAATGTTAGGCGAGATTTTGGCGACGAATTTGGCGAAATATCGTCCACTTGGCGACTTTTTAAATGCTTCCAAGTTATCGAAATGTAGCCAAATTGATAAAAATGAAGCCAAATCAATGAAAATGGCGACTAATTGATGAAAATCCAATATCTTAGAAAGAACATAAGAGTAGACTATTAGAATAACCCATTTCTCCATTCGCCGTCCGTAACGCTTGGCAAGAAATTTAACGGGACGTCGCCAACTTGGCGAATATTTTAAATGTTGCCAAAGTGACAAATATGTCGCCAAATTGATGCGAATGACGCCAAATGGGAAGTAATGTTTCGCAAAATCCTTTTTCCGTCATATGGCGAGTATACCTTCTAGTATATAAGAAATTTTCTTCTCTCCATTTGTCTGTAACACTTGGAGATGCATTTGGCAACTTGGTGAATAATTTAGCAAATAATAGCCACCATGGCGATATTTCGTCCCAGACTGACAAAAAAATCTTCAAAATTGCAAAAATGACGCTGAATTAATGAAAATGATGCCTAATTGAAGAATTAATTATTAAAATATTTTAATATATGGATTATATCACTTATTGAGGATGCTATCAATAATGATAATTGTTTATTTAGTGTTGAGCAAATTGTAAGTTAATTGGGTACTTTGAAATATTTTTATATGCTGTCATCCGGAAAATGGACAAATGTATAATTCAACGATAAAAACGTAGTACTATGGATCTTATACATTATTTTTGACTGTAAAAGTAGTAAATTCTTTGCTATATATAAAGTAAGGCATGTGCTGCCCACATCAGATTTTTATCGCTGCAAACTCTTTCTTTGGGTATTCTCTTTGGAGCCTCTTTTCGTCTGTCTCGAATGCCTGGCGAAGAAAACACTCTCCACGGCGTCATCATGACATGAATCCAAGGTTACCAGGATTTCCCAGTTAGAAGATGGGTTGCCAGATTTGGCAATTTATCGCTAACTTGGCGACATTTGGCGACTTACGAAATGTCCCAGAAACTTCACGAAATAACGATTAGTCTTTGAGATACAGAGATATTTCCAGAAGTTTGTACAGAGAGAATATAAGAAGACTTATCCCTTTATTGGGAATTGGTGAATGGACGTGATACGAGCTACATTGGATTATGATTTTTATCAATGTTTTGAGAATAGTAGCAGCAGATTTGTCAAATTAATTTGGTCAGTATTTTGAGAAAAATATCGCTTAATCTGTGAAATTAGTGGAGCATTTAATTGCTGTTAGATTGTATACTGTTGCTGTTGTGCTTGTGAATAAATGTGAGTTATCCAGAGACTTGGACTCATTTTTGAATTCTGCGTGTATACTCACGATTCCAGAGGATGCGTTTGTTACATTATCTAGAAGTAATAATCATTTTTGATGCAAAGAAAGTCTATAGTCGGGATATGCATCCGAAATCGGAGCGTTATGAAACATGTTACTACTTTAGTCACTTATACTTCCGAATTTAATAAATAAAATCTAAAAAAATGTATATTTATTTGACATAAATAGAGTGTAATTTATAAAATGAACAAAAATAATTTTAATATTCCTAATTTTGAATGTTGAATTATTTGAAAAAATAATATATTTTGTTCGAGCGAGTGTTCCTTTCACTTTGGTTATTTTCACTCAAAATATCTAATATTGTTACTAATTCCTCTTGCCTGAAATTATACCAGAATAATAGCCAATAACTCTACTGTAAAGGTGGAAATATTGCAGCTTCTAATGGTACAAATGCATCCACTGTAGAAATACGAATTTTGCCTACTGTGAGACCAGGAATCACGTAGACTGTTTTATATATGGATTTATGATATCTAGAAGACCAAACAATGGCATCAGACTGCAAGACGCCAATGCATTACAGAAAATACGAGAGGTCAACAAGCGCCATAAATAAGGGGAACTTCATGTGCAGGTTGGGTCGAACCAGAGTAGTTACTGGAGGTTAAAGTAAAAACCATGGGATTGGTTAAAAGGTTAACCTATACGGAAGTTTCACCACATCGCCCTTAAGTCAACCAATGGTAGCCGGAGAGGCGTATCAGACCTCAGGCAGATAAAGGTGGCAACAGAAAGAAGGGTCTAAAGCGTCAGAGATGTAAAAACATTACGAGAACAGATCAGTAAGATATCAAGTTTAGTTGTATTCATTGAGAGTAATGTACTCAGAGATGTAATATACAGTTGGAGAAAATAGTTAGAGATAGCAACCAGAGTCGATGGTAAACATGCGAAAAGTTGTACAAAGATGAACGACAGGCGCGAGATGCGGATATGCATCAGTAAGAGGCCGTCGTCACCGAGATGGTGAAACAAACAAGCTTCGATTATCAATCGAATGCAGGCAAACGTCTAAAAACAACCAGAAGGTATGTGCAAGTCCGCTTATAGAAAGTCATAACCATTTTCATAATACTAATGACTTACCTGGTCTTACATGCCCAGTCTTCTCCTTAATTATATATGTTAATCGTTGTAATTAATTTAATAATGAATAACAAGTTTTTAATAAATAATGTTATTTTAAAGTTAAAATGTATGCAGTTAATTGTGAGTAGCATTATGTTAGTACATTCTATTCGAGGAAATCATACTAAAATATATATATGGTGGGTTATTGCAGCAATTCAAGGTATCAACGTAATGTGTTTAATTTAACTAACTTCAAACAATTAATTCTAAATGTGCACCACACCTACTACCCCACAATTTGCACCAGATCACGGATTGTGTCGCATTCGCAGGGACCATATTCTAATTCTCCCATCCCATTACCTCTCAGGACTTTCAAACGGATATATTTATCGTGCGCATAGACACGTGAAAAGTTTTAGACGCCATATTGGATCGAGCCATTGGACCACTGAGTGAGATCATTCGCCTTGACTGAACTATTTAGGCCTCAAAATATATTATAAACTATAAAATGTAGCTATAAACAATAAACATGTTTAGTAGAAAATTCAGTTTCTAGATCAAAATTTATTTTTGTAAAATGCAAACATTTTGTTTTCGAGCAATTATAATCTAACTAATTATAATCTAACTAATTATAATCTAACTAATTATAATCTAACTAATCAGGTTCCGTTATCACGTCCTAGGACCGCCATAATGCTAATTTTTGTGACAATACCTCGGAAACCGAAGAATGTCGTTGAATTTTGTCAGTATGTGTTTGGATTTTATCAGTGTGCCTGTGAGACCAGAATACACGTAGACAGGTTTATATCATTATTTATGATATCAACCAGGCCGGACAAAGGGTCCAAGGGTCCAGTCTGGTTGACGCCAGTTTTACAGCGGCCCTGACCCGAGAGGTCAGTAAGCCATAAAAAAGGGGCAAAATATGAACCCACGAGATTGATTCGAAATTCAACTAATAGTGGAGATGTGTTGTCGCATCTCCCTGAGGTTAACTAATGATAGCCGATGAGGCGTATCAGACCTCGGGCAAAATGAGGTGGCCACCGACAGAATATTCTACAGATTCAGATATGTAAAATAGAGATGAGAAGAGAGTTGGAGAGTGCAGGGATATGCTTTTTGCAAGTCGGGATACTAGATATGCAAAAAGTTCTACGTAGTTGGAGAATATAGTTGAAGAGTGCGGTTAGAGTCGGGATTCAGACATGCATTAAGTTCGACAGAGGTGCATAAAGAGATGCATTAAGGTTCTCATATAGTGCAGTCAGAATAGATATGCATTAAGTTCCACACGGTGGCAGATAGGTGCAACAGGCGAGATGTGGATATGCATCACTAAGAGGACGTGGTCACATAGAGATGGGGAAACAAATAATTTTCGATTTTCAATCCAATGCAAGCCAAAAGTCTAAAGACAACAAGAAGGTATTTGCAAACCAGATTATAAAAGGTCATAGTCAGTTTAGGAATTTTTGTATACCTGAACTCACATGTCCAGTCTCCTCTGTAAATATACAAATGTTGTAATCTAATTTATGATTATAAGATGCTTAATAATTATGCATTTTAAAGTTAAAATTGGTGTAAAGTTAATTGTGTAATTTTATGTTAATATATTTTATTCCAGGAACTCGTATTAAAGATTTAATGGTTGGTTTTAAAGCGGCACAATGCAATGTTTTACGACTATATGATATTACTGTCATGTTCAAGGTGTTCAATGAAAAGTATGCTTTGCATTTTGCATTCTTTTTCATTTCCTAAATGCGCATCTCAGTGTCATTGGATTTCGTCTGTATGTCGTTGGATTTCGCCAGTATGTCGATGGATTTCGTCAGTATGTCGTTGGATTTCGTCAGTATGTTGATGGATTTCGTCAGTATCTCGTTGGATTTTGTCATATATTTTATTGCTTTGGATTTAGAACTTCATCCAGCTGGCCCGTCTGGGACGCGCCATCGATAATTTCATGATTTGGGCGAGTTATTCGAAAACGGGAAAGGCTAAAATGTTCAAATTTAGTATGTCATTATCTTTAGTGTTACAGTTTCATTCTTTTCAGAATTTGAACCCAATCAGAGAATAAAGTCTTGGACCTGTCATTAGGAATGTACTGACTTATTGCCAATAATTTGAGAACCGGACCAAATAAAAAGTCCAAATATAGTATACAGTTATCATTCGGGATATATTTCAATCCTTTAGACGTTGAACTTTATCGGACTAGAGAGTCTTATTCCCGCCATAAAAGTGAACTAATTTTTAGGGAATAATTCAGGAGCATTTAAAAAGCTGAAATTTGTTGCATCAAGGTCTTTTATACCTTTAAATTGCGTACCTTTATTAAATATATTTTTTTGAGTTTTTAAAGTTTTATCATCCTCAGTACAGCGTACCTAAAATATTAATAACCAATAATACATCAAAAAGTGTATGCTAATATTCCAAATTCGTGAAGATTTCCTAATAAAATAAATACATTGTGTGTGTGTGTGTGAAATACAGACTCGCCTTCAGACGTTGATATATATATATATATATATATATATATATATATTTATATATATATATATATATACATATATATATATATATATATATATATATATATATATATATATATATATATATATATATATATATATATATATATATATATATATATATATATATATATATATATAATTTTCTTCTAGGAAATTTATCTCAAAATATGTGAACGGCTCGCCATTTCAAAGTTTTCTGCTTACGCTGTGGCATTCTTTCAAAATGAGAATATAATGGAAGTTTGCGACACGGTAAATATAACTCTCAAAAGGTGAATGCCGATTTCCGTGGTCATCGGAGACGAATTTATCTAAAACATTTTTCCTTATTCTTGGCATCACTTTGACATTTGGCGCAGGAACATTAGTTCCAGGTCACAGCTTGCCTTTCTGAGTGACATCCAATGGCTTAGTAATAAATAAGTGTTCCACGCTGTGATACATTAGTATACAGAAGTATAATGTTTACGCTTATTTTACTATCTAAATAACAGTATTTAAAGCATATGAATTTATACATTATCAATAATGAGCATGTTGCTAAAGTGAAATGCAGCACAAATAAAGATAAAATGTTCATACATACGTTTCGGAAATTGTATTACCTTCTTCATTGGAACAAGCTTGGAGATGAATTATTTGCACCACCTAGTGAGACAAACGGGAAATAAAACTAGTAAATAGAAAAACAAGTAAATATGAACCTACGAAGCAACCAAATATTTTCCTTTGTCTTGATTTTATTTATTTTCACTCCATGTTATTTTATATGTTTTGCTTTCTACTCATATTTCCTTATTTCTCTACTTTTCTAGTTTTGTTTCACTTTTGTCACTGTAGGTGTCGTTGATATATTGTATTCTGTCGTTTGGCCGACATAATCCTGTGTTTTTTGTATGGTTAGTCCCAGATTCACTGCTCTTCAGAAGAAAATCCAAAGAGTTTTTGAAAGCCTTTATCTTAATTTGTGCAGCATTTTATATTGGAAAACTAGTTCATTAAAATAGCAGTATTCTGAAATAAACATCAATATTAACAATCGTAAAAATTAATTTAATGAATTTAGTTTTCTTGAATGCTTTATTTTCACTATAATACATATTAATTTGTTGGATGAGTGTTGTTTGTGTGGATGATAGTTATTTGTCCAATATAATAAATTTAGCATTTTATTATCTTTTAATGTTAATTGTTTTTTAAAAGCTTTCATAGTTTTAAGGTTATCTTCTTGTCAAGTTGAAGAAAAGTGAGCATTTTACATTTTTCACGTTTATAATGATTATATCTTAAAATTCAAAAAGCGATAGCTATGAAAAATAAGCAAGAATCTGCAGCTCTGCTAAAGCCCTATAAGTGTATATAATCAGATTTTGGAATCGAGGTATTTTTTTTTCAATATTACAAAAGTTGTGTTTTATTTTACAAAATGTTATTCAAGCAAAACCATTTCTGTTCCATCTCACTGGAGCCACCGCCGAAATTTTTATTTACGATTTCACATTCTTTAAAAATCACAATATGATAGAAGTTCGCGACATAGTAAATAGATTTTGTAAAAGGTGAATGCCGATTTGCTGTGTCATTGAAAATGCATTTATATAAAACCATTTTGTTTATTCTTGGCATCACTCAGACACTTGGTGCAGGACCATTAGTTCCAAGTCACAGCTTGCTGTTTTTGAGTACCATCTAATGGCAGAGCTATAAATAAATATTCGACCCCGTTATGTATATATTCGATTGATCTGAGAAAGGTGATAGTATAAGATGTTTTGAATAATACTCTAAAAATATTCGAATTCTCTCCGAACGAGTGAAATCGTTCAATTGGACATTTTAAATTCAAATAATGTCAGTTACTGAAAATTATCTAGGTGGGAACATATGTAGTGAAACACATTTAAAACTAGCAAAAAGCCGGGCTTTGAATGTTTTCACGCATATACAGTATGAGAGCTGTGAAGGATTTCAAATTATAACTTAATTTAAGAAATAATTGAATTAAAAGTATATGAAGCTAATTTCAATATTTGAAAATCTTTATACGAAAAATCACATAAATTTTAGATATTTAAATATTAAATTAAACAAATTAGAATACAGGAAAACAATGAAAACAACTCGTAAAAACATTTTTACTATATAGGACCACGTTTAAATCAGGAGATATACAAATGAAGACACTTTGATTAACTGTTTAAAATTTGTGTACTTGTTATTTGTACGGAGCGTAGTGAGCACGCAAGGTTGGTTTAAAAATGGAAGTTTCATCTGTTAAAGCTTGTTTAAATAATTGAAATCGCGATTCTGGACATCTGTGAGCAATTTCGCATAAGTAGGCAACATTTCATTTTCTTATCTATTGTAGTATATATCGAGTAAATGAGATAACAGAATTCAGGCAAATGCTGATTTCGATTCGACAGGAATGGAAAATGGAAAAATCTGAGTGTTGTATGACCATGAAATTTGGTACACATGTACTTCAGGACCCCGATAGGAACACCTAAGTGTTACTGTTGTAATTTCGAATTAGTGTTTTAGTTGTTATTTTGCTACAGACCGATTCAGGCAGATATTTACGCAAGTCGATTTCTTAATGACCTAATGACCTACGTTCCTTAATGACCTATTGTGACATAGTTTCTATCTTGACATCATCGGAAGGAGCAGAAAATTATTTTTGAAACAAATTTTGAAGGGAGTCCATATGGCATATTTTAATTAATTTAAAAATATATATACTTTTCATGCGTTTTAAACCTCTTCGATTTTTATATTAATATGCAAAATCGACTCCCCATCCAACGTCCATTTTTAACAGTTGCTTAAAATATCTCAGGGAAAATGGAATTTCTTAAACGCATCCTTTAATTAATTCGTTATTTTTTTTTATCCGAAGCATGTGGTTATTAGGGGATTTTCTGGGGCTAATGCGGGGTTAGGTGATTTTATGAACGAATCTAGAATGATTCAGATCCCACCGGAGGTCGAAACTTACGGGAAAATAGACCTGGCTCATATTGTTTAGGAGAGTAGATATTTTGGAATTGGGTGAGAGCGTCCTTGGTATGGAGTCATGATATCATAGATTTAGAACACTGTAGGAAATGACGGCATCTGCTTAGGGATTTATTTGGCTTGTGATATGTAACTAGAACTGAAACTATTGATTATTGCGTATCTGAGCAGGGGAAGGGGTGTATAAGGTGTGATAAGGTGCTTATTTAAGGGGGTATGGTACCCAAAAATCCCGAAAAGCCTCAATTTTGTTTTTATTGTTTAAAAGAGATTCATAATTTTCTAATTCCAATGACACCAAATTCATTTTGCGACGATAAATAGAACCGATTATATTGCAACGCTAAAAATTGAACTACTGAAGTTGTCACCAGCCATGTTAAATTTTAATGCCTTTTTTCTCAAAGACGTGATTTTCAACATTTTTATAAATTTAAATTGATATGTCAAATATTCTACTGCACGGATATGAATGAAATTTGGAACAATTGAACAATTGTTATATATATATATATATATATATATATATATATATATATATATATATATATATATATACCTCTCTTTAATTTGTCTTCAGCAATTGCTGAAATATTTTTTTTTATTATTATTATTTTCGAAAACAATATTTGTTATGTAAAATCACGTTTTTTTACATTTTCATTACATTTTTTCTGATTCATATTTACAAAAACTGTGAAGACAATTTATTTCTTATATTTATGTTAAAAATATTCAAATTAAAATTTAAAAAAAAATACATTTTTCTACTTATATCAAAAAGAAAACTTGTCATATTTTTGAAATTTTAATTTTTAAAAAATATTTTTTTTTAAATTTTTTAAATTGTAAATATCACATTTTGTTTATTATACTTAAAATCTACCTGAATTCAAAAAATTACAACTATAACTTCAAAATTGCAGATTTCAACAATTTAGCTACCGTACTCCCTTAAGGGGAGCATGTGCGCACGATATTTATTTTAATTTAATATATTTAATTAATCCCTGCTTTGTATCCAGAACAGCGCCAGGTACAGTTTCCAGTAGGACTATATGTTTTAAATATCTAGAATTATTATTTGTATTTACAAAAATTTGAAATTTAATTACATTTATATAAGTTCAATTTTTATTTTTGAAATATGCTAATAATAATAAATTCTACATTTTATTGTATAATTTTGTCTAATGTAGTGTCAAATAAACATAGCATTTTTCACAAACAAATGTTGAATACATGGTATATCTGAAGTTTCCTTTCCAAATTAAAATTACACATGGGTAATGACGATACACAACTACTAACTGTTTACTTTTCTCTCCCATTCAAATCCTGGGAAATTAACCAGGTGTAAAGAAACTTATATTATTTTCGATATTTACTTTAAAGACGAATTTCCTGACTATAGTCACAGCACACATTCTTTCACTTCAGCTCCTTTAAAAGCATTCTAGCAAAGTGCACATATTTGCCTCTAAAACTTTATACGTTTTGATGTAAAAGTGGATTATGTTTGTTTATTCTATGGTATGGAAACTGGAAAAGACAGAAATATCTTCACATCAGTTATTCAATATTTATTAAGTAACTATTTTCCAAGCAAAGGTTAAATCACACATTACTTTTATTTTATAATACAGAAATATTTAAACTTTAGTGTGGTTCATTGTCTGGAGAATTATTTAAAGGGAGTAACGTATGTATTTAATAGAAGCCAATTATGGAGTACATCCTATAGCTTTCATACTGTTAGGGCTTAGGGTTGCATTTTGGGGTATACGTTGAAGTTTTGCACAATTTAAAATAAAATTTTAGTACACATGCACAACAATTAAACATATTCAAAGTTTATCTTACATAATTATACGCTTAGGGGTTCCTATTTCTAGGGGTTTCACTTCTTGTACTTCTCTACTTATTTTTCTTTTATTTTTCTGCTCCTTGCCCACCTTTTCATCAGTCACTGTCTGCAGTTTGACGTCAAAGGCAAATAATGGCCCGTCCATTTACTTCATGATCAATCCATAGCAACCTGTGTAGGACAGAGCTCATCTTCAACTACAATAACTCTGATAATCGACATATTAATATATATTGATGGATGTGGGGATACGTGCGATGACAGAGAAACTCCGCAAATATGCATATTGGCCTGGTTTGGCATTTCATCTTTTTGAATTTGGGCTTGTTGGTTTATCTTTAACTTAAGACATAGATCGCATGCATCCTGTAAACATATATATGCTGTGGTTTTTCGATTTGTGCTTAATTCCACTATTTGAGTTTTTCCATAATTATACTGTTATTCCAATCTGTGAAGTGTAGAAGTCAGTTCACTTTCTTGAATCTCCCTTCTCTCGTCTATTTTCAAAATTATTTCTTTAAAAAATATATATAATATTTAACTATACTAAACTGTAATTTTATGTGTAACATTTTATTAGACTGGAATTTCTACTTCTTCAGCGTATAAGCGTAGACCGTTATTAAGATACTGCTCATAATTTATAAATTATTTTTAGAAGATTGATATAAAATAAGAAAAATATATACCTAGTATAAATGTATATAGTTAAGTGGGTAAATTTCTAACGTGAAACATTATGTGACGATAATTTTGGGAGCGATAGTGTTCTTTAAAAATCCGGAGTTCTACCAGTGCATTTTTGAACTTCAGTGTTACACTATTACAGAATTTACTATTTTTGTATTATTACGACGTATCCTTTGAAATCGCGAGTGTACTCTCAGGATACAAGAATGAGACAACATTTCCGGATAAGTAACACGTTTATTTACAAGCCCAGGGCAAACAGGAACAATATACGACAACTAGCTCGATAACTATCTCACAAGATCACTAAACAAATATCAGATACAGTAAAATAGTAATTAAATGCTCCACTAATTTCACAATACAGTTGATACTATTGTTGTTGTTTTCAATCCCGTTGGTGTAGGAAAGCCTACACTAAGTCCAAAAGACCCTGCCGCAAAAGAGGCTCACAGACAAATTCCTGCTCAACCGACAGCCGGCTGGTCCATGGCTAAGTGTAATAAGCAGCTTCACTTGAGGCGAGGCGCCACTAGGTCTGAAGACTGACTTGACGTCGATGCCTGTTGGTCCGTGGAAGGTATTTAATTTCCCTTCTACCACTTATTGGATAACCAATAGAGGCATTCCCCAATCCGCCACCTAGGGACGCGCCCTCTAGGAGTTACAGCCAACCCCGAGGGAACCGATACTATTCTCGAAACATTGAAGTATCTCACAATTCAATGTAGCTCGTATCACGTCAACTGCTCTTGAAATGAGCGATGTTTCCTTTTATATACTCTCCGTAGAAACTTCCAGAAATTACTCATGTCTCATAAAATATTCGCTATTTCGATGTGTTTTTCGAACCTTTGAGAAGTCGCCAAATACCGCAAATTAGCGATAAATCGTGAAATCTGACGACCCCCTTCTAAACTTCAGCATATAGCAATCCTAGATTCGCGCAATCTGAAAGTTTAATGTACAGCTGTTATCTCCGTCTGGTCTACGAAAGAAACGAAATTGAGACTGGAAAAATTGACTCCAGAGCATTTTATAAGTTCGTAACAATGTCCCCTACTTATGACTGCAAGTCTCGCGCGTACCTGTGGTCTATCATTGA